>VWZO01016040.1:617974-926289 GCA_013396975.1 Bucco capensis | reverse complement strand
TGACGCGGCCGGTCACGGGCCGGCGGGGCCTCCGCGCTCGAATAGGCCGGGCCCCGCCACTGACACTCGGGCGCTGGCAGGCAGTGCCGAGCGCCTGGGTGCTCACAGGCGAGCTTTGGGGCTTGCAGCGCGCCGTCACCTCCCACTCCCCGGCACAGTTGTCCCGACGCGGGCCTAGAGACTCCCGTGGGAG
Organism: Bucco capensis; assembly: GCA_013396975.1. NCBI lineage: Eukaryota > Metazoa > Chordata > Aves > Piciformes > Bucconidae > Bucco > Bucco capensis. Next base: position 926,096 of record VWZO01016040.1, on the reverse strand, counting down.
CAGAGCATAGGAGAGACGCTGCCTCTGGCGTGCAGGGTGGGCCAGAGTGGGTGAGCAGAGTGGCGGGCAGGTGCGTGGCATCAACATTACTGCTGCCATATGTATTACAGATAGCTCCTCCGTGGGAGGCCTCGAAATCGGTCAAACCCTGCAGCCTCAGCCCTGCACAGAGACCAAAGGGGACTCTTGGGGCCCTCCTGCATCACCCACCCCTACACCTCTGTCTTCAGCATGAGGGACGCTGCAGGAATGGGCAGCTCGCAGGTCCATTGTGTCTGCTCGGGGCACAAATGGTCACCTTTGGCCTTCTAGGTGCTGTGGTCATATGGCCCCTGGCCCAAAATGTTAAGCCAGGCTTTAACGATGAGTGGTAACATTTGTTGTGTGGGTGAGATAGATTATTTTAGAAATAATACTCTGGAAGAATAAGGATGACTATTAGGAAGGCACAGTAGTGAAACTTCCTTGGAAGAGGATGAGCTTCTGAAGCCCCTGACAGACTGAGGTGGGCTCAGCTACCTGCCATTGTATAATTTAACTTTGGTGCCTGTTGCACATAACAAAACAGGGTCCAGCCTTCAGTCACAGGACTTGTAGTAGGGGCAGAGACAAGGGGACAAGTCTTTGAATATCTGATGTGTACAGTATTAGATGTGACTGGACTTTGTCTGTGGGGAGCTGCAGTTCATAGACATGACATACTTTCTATTTCAGGCAACTGAGGGAGTCCCTCCTGAATTTCTCTTCCCACCAGGAGAAAAAAAAATCCAGAAGAATACAAAATTGGCTGTCTGGATTTAAAAAGGTTGACCATGATTAAGGGCAGGGAATGGTCTCACTGACATTTAACAACCAAAGGAGACCATATGCATCTAGGTTTACAGGATCACGACAGCATCTCATCCTGCTTCTGTTAGAGAGGAAGATCTGTACCAAGAAAGCCTTTTTCTGCAATGTATTAACATCTTGTTTCTCAATTATAATGATCAAACATAGCCAAAGTAGTCCTGCAAACATTTACATGCATGGAACTCATTTAATGTACAGCTTAACTTACTCACATGAACACTTCCATTCCTAAATCAGAATTTTACAGAATATAAAGTAAAATAAAATTCTCATGCAATAAAACTAAGTCAGTACATCTTTCCAGTGGAGGGTTTTGATGTGAACTTATGGTGTGACTATTGCCTTCACAGCACAATGAATACCATACTAATTTAGTGAAAAATGCTTAAATATAATCATCTGCAAAAAACATTCAAAAGAATATATTCATCACATAACTAGGTAGTACCTGTGATACGTAAACCTTTCATTCATCTAGGGCATCATCCTGAGAATGCCTTTGAGCCAGAGGAACAGCCTTTGAAAGCAATGTGCCTGCAGGATCAGGCATTGTATGGGGAAGAGCTGCTCACTTTCTGTTTGCTCCTTCTTCAGATCCCACTTTATCATTTCATTCAGCCTACTCACACAAACTCCTTTCTCTTGCGCTGGTGTCTACTGATGGTCCTGTCTAACTTGCCTCCCTACCAGTTTGTGAATTACTGACATATACATCTAATTGCTCACACGTACACATGGCTTTGGAGAACCAAAGGTCCCTGGGACACTATAATAGCTCAAAGGGTGGGTGAGGCAGTGAGCAGGCTCACTGAGCTCTCAAGCTGACTCTCACTGACCTTCAGCCCAGACTTCAAAGCCTGCTGGCTGGCTCCTAGCTGGAGGGAAGGTCACCAGGCCTCCTCAAAATTGGTTTAGTAGCACTTCTGCTCCTACGCAAATTATTATGAGCTTCCACAATTAAGCTGCAAAGGCACTTTGGCTCAGGAGAGCAATGAGCTAGCTCTTCAGGAGCCTCACCCCAGCCAAAGCCCAGCATTTCTGGCCAGTGGCAGGTAATTTATAGAATCATTGAATCATTTAGGTTGGAGGAGTCCTTTAAGATCATGGAGTCCAACCATTAACCTAGCACTGCCAAGTCACCACTAAACCATTTCCCTAAGTGCCACATCTAGATATCTTGTAAATACTTCCAGGGGTAGTGACTTCACTACCTCCCTGGGCAGCCTGTTCCAATGTTTAACAACCCTTTTGGTAAAGAAATTTTCCCTAATGTCCAAACTAGACCTCCCCTGGTTCAACTTCAGGCTGTCTCCTCTTGTGCTGCCGCTTGGGAGAACAGACTGACCCACACCTTGCTACAGCCTCCTTTCAGGTGGTGAAAAGGTCTTCCTTTTCTCCAGACTAAACAACCCCAGTTCCCTTAACCTGCTCCTCGTAAGACTTGTTCTCTAGACCCTTCACCAGACTCGCTGCCCTTCTCTGGACATACTCCAGCCCCGCTGGAGGCCAGGCTGCTGATAGATACCTGGTTCCACGCTCGCCATTAGCCCACACCAGTGCCAGGTTGGGGGAGGAAGGACACCAAGGCCCCACGCCTCCAGGCTGCAAGAGGGCCGGGCGGGAAGGCCTGCCCTGCCCCGTCCCCTCGCCGGTCTGGCGGGAACAGCCTGTCCGCTGTGGCCGCTGGGTGTCGCCCTCGCAGCGGGCACTGTGGCTGCGCCACCTCGGGGGCAGCCCAGCCTGGCCCAGCCCGGCGGCGGAGGTGCTGCTGGAGACTGTGGGGTTGTTTCGGGCCCCGAGCCTGCCCGCCCGCCTACCCGGGAGCGTGTGCCGTGGGGGGGAGCGCAGGTGAGCGGGACTCTGCCGGAACGATTGGGCCCCCTGGGCGCGGACGCGCGGCCTCCCGCCGCGGCTGTGTGTGGCTGTAGTAAGGTGAGGGGGAGCGTTGTAGCGGGAGGCGGTGGGCTGGGGCCGCGGCTGAGCCTGGGGTCGGAGCCGCCGGCGGGGCGCGGAGCGGTGCGGGGTTGAACTTGTGGCAGAGGGCGGACAGGTGGTCGCAGAGGTAGCAAGGCTGTGGAGGAGCTGCACCTGGGTACGGGCCCTGCAGAATGAGCTCTCGGTCCCCAAGTAATTGAAGTATTGCCTTATTACGGCCCCAGGGTAAGGTCTGGGAGGGAACCCCCTTGAAAGGGATTCACACGAACTCTCCGGGCTCCCGCCCAGATACAGGAGCCTGTTTCACGTAGGGGTTTAATTGCAGGTTTAGGGGTATAAACGAAGAGCCTTAACCTTCTTGTTCCAACTTTTAAGGCCGCCTCTGATGAGAAATGGAAATCTGGCTGAAAGTCATCCTTCCTGTTGTTGACATCACCTGAAAATTCCATTGAAAATACTTCCACTTGTTTGCTGCAAACATCGGCTTCCCCTGAGATCCCGGCCCCTTGTGAGTACACACTGGCTGCTGGTGGAGCTTTCTGGTTTTAGACATCCATGGCTACGATGTGTAATTGTTCTGCAGTGTTCATTTTATTGCAATCATTAATAAAGGGCTTATTGTGCCCTGGGGGGTGTTGTGTGCATTACAGCACAGACTGTAGACAGTGCTCTGGGTTTTATTAAGACCATAGCAAATATCTTCATACTTTTTAATCGTTTCAAGTGATTATTTGGGGTTTTGTGTGGTATTTCTGCAATACACATGACTGAATGTGATTGTCTGCTAGTGAATACTTTTCATTCAGAGAGAAAATACTGAAAAGGGCAGAAAGTGTTTTACTGGCAGGTGGATGGGTGAGTCTTCCCTCAGTGAGTTGTTTAAGTGAACTCAGAATAGCTTACCAATGTTAAAGGAGCAACCTGTTGGGAAGATCAGTAAATCTGTCTGTGTTTAAAGATGGAAAAATGGAACAAAACCTAAATTCTTGTGCAGCATTAGTTAGGTGTGGTTCAGATCCTCTAGCAGGGCTGCTTGAGTGCTTGGCTTGTTCTGAGGAGAAAGTTACTTAACTTGCTTGCTTTCAACATGATATACCTGAGTGTGTAGCTAGTTTTATAACAACTTACTTTGGTAGTCTGAAGTTCCAAGTCTTGTGTAATCTTCATTTTTCTAGATACTTGGAAAACTATTTCTGGAGATGTATGGTTATGCGCAGTTGTGTTGCAGACCTCAAGACATGGCATAATGACACCAATTCAGAACTTTATGTATTATTTCTAATCAGAAAATACTAGTTATATCCACTGCAGGTACCAAAGCTATAACTGACTGGCCACAGAAAATATTAGGGACCTACCTCTAGATTTTTGTGAGTGGAATAGTCAAGAGAGAAGTAACTAAGCTCTTCCTAAAGGGTCCACAAGCTATTGATGGTATGCCAGAACATTTGCTATTATTGTACTCAAAAATTAATCTGGAAATTTTGAGGGTCAAAACAGATGGGCAGGAGGCAGGGAAGAAAATGAGCCCCTTTGCTATACTGTTACAGACTGAGGTCTTTCCAAAGTGTGGCTCTAAACCTTCTACTTTTCATTGGTTCAGTTTTGAAGTAGTCACATATTTCACTCCTTAATAAACAAAAGGAGCTAAAATGACTAAGTTTTTTTTTATATGCCCAAAGCAATTACAATTCATTTATGTCTATGACAAATATCTCCCTAGGCCAATCTTGCCAGTGAAATATTGTACCTCATTTGTGGTTTTAAATGAAATACTCCCACTAGTGACATGTTGCACTGATATATCTCTAAGAAAAGATACAGCTATGAATTCTCTGAAAGTTCATCCAGAGTCCTAACTGTTGAAGGAAAAAGAGGAATTGCAGATCTGAAACTAATGAGAATAAATAAATAAAAGATATTTGTCGGATGATGTAGTTAATTTAAGAACTTAAGTGTTTTACAAACATTGATCATTATGCCACCCACCCAAACAAATATTGTTAGTTCTATTACACAGATTTAAAGAGGCAGGGGCAGCAGAGTTTTTTTCTGACATCACAAAATGACACTGGCAAAGTCAAGCAGAGGTGAATCTGAAGATAGATGCAGAAATGCAACTTGAGGCTCAATCATTCACTACTATACCCTGTAAGCACCTGATTTATTAAGATATCATTAATTTCATCAAATCCAGGAACACTGTAAGTTTGACAATCCAAACTCTAGGCTTGGTGCTGCAACTACATCATATCAGAAAACACTGGAGCCCCCTTTGTGGAGCCAGCTTCCCACAGTTTCTGTTCCCCCCCCCAAAACAAAGCACCTGGATGCTCAAGGGATTGATCACTTTATTTTTACCCATCATTTACTGATCACTTCATTTCCAGTGTTCAGAGGCAGCCTCCTACATGAGTTTTGATAGTACTGTCTGGGTAAGTATCATGAAGCTAGGCAAAGTGAAAACTTTTTTCCCAGCTGAATACTATCAAAAAGCCACTTTTGAATTTTATTAGAGTTTCTTTTCAAACAAACAACAGGGAGCAAAGCAATGAGATTACTGCTGTTACAGGATTCCCATCCACTCTCACAGACTAATAGGCCCTCACTGACACAAACAGGCATACGTCATCTAAATACCAAGCATCCAAATAAGGATTACAGTGAATCATTTTAGGGATGTCTTAGTTTTATGAAGAGTTTGGTGTCTATATATGCACTGCAGTTGCAGAAATGGTAGCAGGACATGATATTTTCACTGTATCACTTCTGTCTCAGATAATTGCACTGGTATCTGCAAGGCATACCCATTGCTTAAGTCAGTTCATTAGTATATTGTAAAGCTTACATATGAGTAATTTTCCTTCATTTCGTTTTTGACCACTTTTGTGATTAGATTGTGTCTGGCTGAAGTCTTTTGAGAGGATTTAGGGATGAGGGGACAGGGGTTATTTTCTTCTGGCTGTGCAATTGTCTGCTTGCCATCTGCAGTCTTTCATAGATATTGTTGTTCTGGTTTAAATCCAGATTATGAAAGTACAGCAATTTCTTATCATTTTGTCTTTTCCAGACTTTACAGCAGCTTCTGAATTCTTGCAAGTCTGTTTTGTTCATAGCTTTCCACAGCTTCTGTGTAAAATCAGGCCATGCTCTTTCAATGATACTGGTCTTAAATCTTTACATTATTCCTCTTTTGTTCTACTGTGATGTAAGTTCAGCCTTTGATTATCCCCCAAGATCTAAAACTCGCATGCATGGAAGCACAAGTTAGGATAGATTTCTGTTGGCAACACAACTGCTGAGGTGTCTGTCTTCAGTGGTACATTTTTTCATTGAAGAGTGCTGAATGATGGACTTGCAGGCAGTTATCCCAGTAGGTGCTGACCAGCTTGTTTTTTCACTTCAGTGTCTGAAGGTAGTTAAGAGTAAGAATAAATGTTATGCTTTTAACTCATAGCATGTTGTAACTTTTGTGTGCTGCATATGGTGCCCTACAGGTGAATATGAGTCTTTGCCCCAAAATCTTGGTAGTGTGCAAAAAGCTCAGAGGCGAGATATAGCTGGAAATCATTTTTCCTCCTACCCCTGTATTGCACTGCCTGTGATATCCACTTGTTTCCTGAGTTTAGGTTCTCTGAGACATGCTGGGTTATGTCAGATTTTTAAACATGATTACCAATTTCATTGCATGCCTACTGCAGTAACTTAAGCCAGGAGGACCAAACCCAAACATATTTGTCTCCTCTCTGTTCCCTCTTCTCCCTGTCCAACAACATATGTGCTTGAGAAGCTTAAAATCAAAATTAGACTTCCAGACTCCATTACTCTTTCAGAGAATCTTGCTTTTCATGTCTGTAACTTTGCAGACAAACAAATGAGGATGGTGCTGCTTCAGTTATTAGAATTATGTCTGGTTTTTCTTCTTTTTGTATTTAATCTTCAGAGTGGAATACTTGGCATGGAAGTTAGAAGCATATTTTATTCAAAATTTAGCATCCAGAATTTGGATGCATGTATTCTCTGCCTCTAAGAGTAATTATTTTTGGAATTTTGTATTAATAGGAATTTGCTTATGTATCCTGTGTGGTTTGTGCATCCAGCAAGTGCCTGAACATAATTACATGGGATGAGCTGGTTTTGGTAACACACAGGCAAACAAAAAAAAACAGGTAGTGATGTATTCAGTAGAACTGAGCACAGCACTTTAAAAACTCAAAATCAAAGGTTCATTTGTTCTCCTCATAATTTGAAAATAAGAATCTCTCCTTGGCTAAGCTGAAGCAAGTGTAGAGCAACTTACTGTGTTGCAGTGCTAGCCAGTTTTACCTGGGACCTGGTCTCAGTGTTTCCCAGAGATGGAACAAAGAATGGCAGTGAAATGGAGATCTTGCTCTGTCTTTTCTCTGTAGCTCTCTTGGAACACACAATTACTCTGCCTTGGAGGGAAAACCACCAAATGTGCTTTTCAAAGAAGCAAAGCCAGGGAGGGTTAGCAGAGTACAGTGATGCTATAATGGAATTTCTCAGTGCGCTATTAAACGTGTGCTGCAGTGTTTCACATTAAGATGATGGATTTTCCTGTCATTCTGGGGAGCTACATACTGTCACTCTCCTCAAAATAGTAAGATTTGGAAAAGCATTAGCCATATAGCCAGTGTGATTGTTATTAATAAATTCAGTTTAAGTTTTAATATAGAAGGCAAACATCTGTTGCATGTTTGTGCTTTTTCACTTGCAAATACCAAACCCAAACAAACCCTTACTTGATTAGTTCTTGTGCTTCAGATTTTGAGTATTCACTCTTCTGCTAACAGAGAAGTTTCTCATTGTTTGTGTATCTTAAACTTCCTAATTCTCCAAATACATGTGGTCTTCAAGAAAAACAGAACAGGGCAAAACTGTAATGCAAAAGTTAGCAGATTTTACCAAGTACCATTGAAAATCACTTCTCTTATGCTCTACAAAAGGGATTTTCAGGCCTTGCTTAATTAGAGATCAAGAATAAAATTCTGCTAAAATAATTACTCTTAACAAAATCCTCTTGGATTATACTTAAATAACAGTATTGCCCACGGAGAGTTAATTTGCACCTTGTGTGTGATAAAATTATAGTTAGTTTACTGTATTAAATCGCAGAAAGTTAGACCTGAAAAACAAAACCTTCAACTAGCCTTTGCTTTATTAGATAAAGATGGATGCCTGCTGGCTTGGGCTCTTTCAGAGTTATGGTTTATGCTGTTACTTTGTAACAGTAATGCTGAATCAGAACCTGATTTCCCTGCTTGTGCGACTAATCTCATTTAGTTCAATGCCTGTTTACCTGCATAAGATTCAAAGAATGTGGCTTTGTATGAAAAATATCCTCCCAGAGGGAGTTGTAGTAGGCTTACACTTTACACTTAATGTAAAAAACAAAAAAAAGCACCACCAACAAAAAGGAAACGAATGTTTTATGTTTCCTTGTCTCACTGTATAATTTTTTTCAGTTTCATATTTCATGAAATTAAATCTGAAGCCAAGATGATATGATATTGGACAGTTTTTATAATTCAGGGTGCAGGTCTGTGCTGTTGAAACAATAGGGTGAGTGTTTTAAGGTGTAGGTAGCCTGACTAGAATAATGTGTGTTGCAAAAGAAGTTTCAGTGCGTTTTCAATAGAGAATGTTCAGCAGAGAGATGCTTGTCAGCTCTGCATGGCATGTTATGATCATGGGAGTAGTTAACAAGATAAAGAGAATCTCAGCTTTCTTTCTGTTTACAAAACTGACCTTTCTGGAAGGACTGGAAAGCAAGAATACAAATACATGATATGCTTGCCTTCTCTTTCTTCCCCTCCTGTCTGCCTCCTTTGTGTTGAGCTAAAAATAAATGGGAAGATTTACTGTAAGAAAATAACACTAGAGAAAGTCATCCTCTTCTTCAGTTTTCTCTCTGTTTTATACAATATGGAGAGCTGGTGGTTGTGTGGCAACACAGCTCCCATGATAAGGTGTGATTACGTCCTGTAGTGCTGACAAAGGAAAAGTATCCTGTAAATCTTCCTTAATTGTTTTGCAGTAGCCCCAAGTCCAAGGATGGACCAGCATGGTTCAGGACTAAAGTTTGATCTTGTCTGCACTGCCATGCCAGCATGTGTTTTAGCCATATTAGGCCACTCTTGTTATTTTAAGATAATGAAGATGTCCTCAAACTTTTCTCCATATAGTTTTCCCATGCAAAATTCCTCTTAATCTTGTGCCATTTCCAAAAGCTTCTCTTTATTGTTCCTCTACTTTGTCTTCTTCCCACTTTTGTCCTAGACTACTTTCACATCCTTGATCTGAGAATCATGTTTTACTTTGATCTGTTCCTCATCCCTTACAAATCTCCTGTTGTTTTGCTAGTTGTGCTCATGACAATGGTTTAATGAGTCTTGAGTCACCACTTTTAACTCAGACAAGCTATGAATAGAGGAAAAGGTAGCTTAACAAACCTTTAAAAAAAGAATTTGTGAGAGTGGAAATCCATGAAATCCTGGCATTGTAGTAAGGCTTTTCCAGGTTTTCCTTTCTCCAAGCTGTGGGAAACCTCCACAAGCATTAAGAGGCTGAGTCTCTTTAAACCCAGCTTCATTTCTCAGAGAGATGGTTTCCAGGGCAGGGTTGCTCCTTTGGGTTCTTGCAGACCCCACAAGCACATAGGAAAAGGTGAGGCAACAGGGAGCAGTGAAGGAGTATGAGAGCATTCCTGTTCCCTTTGCACTCTCAGCTCCCTGTACTTGACATAAGTACAAATATTTCTGGATGATGAACCTGTACTACTTGTGCATAGCCATTGGGGCAGAGTCTTTACTGAGAGCTGAGATTTTGAACAGCTTTCAAAAGATGCAGTCTGTAGCGTAGACTCTTTAGTCACCTAAAATTATGTTAGTGGTGTTTCTTTTTATCTGTGCAAAGAACCTGCAAGTACAGGAAATTTTTGTTCTACCTGATTGGGTATCACAATGCAGCAGATGGCATGTGGCTGACAAATGCACTTTGGTAAGAGAGTAAAAGCAGCAAGAATAAACCCTAACCCATGGGTATTTTCTTCAGTCTTGTGTAACATCAAAGCACCCGTGTGCAATGTTCCTTATAGTCACCTGATGCAAGATCCAAGGTTTTGTGATACTACTTTCTTCATTTGTTCCTATGCTTGTACAGCTGGCAAGATTCTCAAGAGATATATGGAGGAGCAATGTGATATTCAAGGTGATTTGTGTTAATTGACCCGGAGCCTCAATTGAGAGAGCTTACCTGAGATTAACTTCAGTTACTTGGCCTGGAAGTACTTTGTGTTGACATCTAGCTTTTACAATAGAAGTAGAATAGGACAGGAATATATGATTTTGTTTATTTTGAGCTTGGTGTGGAGGGATTCCTCATGAGTCAAATGCTGAGCTGAAGGCAGTGGATTGTTGCTCTGCATGGAACAAAGGAGGAGGGATGTTTTGGGACCTGGACTGTTTGATGGTTTGAAACAAGAGACCCAAGTCAGACTTTTGTTACTTAGATTCCCAACACTGGACTCCTACAGAGAGTGCAAAAAGTCATCTGCAGAACTTCAAGAGAATTTAACAAGTATTAAAAGAAAGCAAAGAGGATGCCCCCAACCCATTGAGAACTCCTTTAGCTCCGTGTCTGCCATGGGATCAGGCAGGAAGATCAGAATTTCCAAATTATTCTCTGTCATGACCTGTTTGGAGATTCACAAGCATCATCCCAATATGTTTTGATGAAGCAAAGATCTTGTACCAAAACCCCTGCTGCTGTCACTGTCCAGTGTGTCCCAGCACAGCCTTTTCTCAAGTGTAACCCCTCCTTCTCCCCCCAAAATCTGCATTTGTAAAGATCCTACTGGCTTGTCGGCACTTGTCTTCAGAGAAGCCGAGGGGCATCTTTAATGAGAATAGCTTTCGAATTCCTGCCTTCATTTATGAAGAAAAAAAATAAATCACAGAATCAGTATCCTTTTAGCCATTAGAATGTTTATCTTCCACTTAATGGTGATATCAGTTTAACTTTTGCAGGTGCAAATTGAATAACCATATGTTTATTTGTTTTCTGCTTAGACGTTTAGAATCTTGCTCTGCTTAAATGCAATACAATTCCAGAGAGAGGGAAGTGGAAAGGTAAGGGAATTTGTTCCAAATTACAGAAGAAATAAGCATTCAGGACTTCAGCACTGGATATTTCCAGCAAAATTTTCCTGCAAGTTGTCTCTGAGAAATAAAGCTGCAAGTAATTTTAGCAGTTTATTGTAGTGTTCTAAGGAGGTTTTTGTAACTTGTGCAAAGTGAGACAAAAAAGGCAGCAGTTCCCATTCATCAGCCCAGCTCTGTTAATGTATGCATTTCATTTGTTTGATATGTTTTTGAGCAAGGCTTATGTGTACAGCCGTAGAAATAAGACAAGTACAATCCGTCTGTATTGTTTATATTAATACATTCATAATAATTCATATTAATAATGCATCATGATACTAATTCATAGTCATACTCATGTTTATGGGTATAGAAAACCACTCCAGCCCATGCTGAGGATAGCAATTATCACAGATGCCCTAAGTCTTTTCTTCCCCTGTGTTGCTTTTCAGGAGGTTCCAAACCTGTTCTCGTTTCAGCTGCACCTGGCCAGTGTACATCATTTCTCACCGTTCAGTAACGCCTCCCTATCCTTCCCCCTATCCAAAGGAAAAAAAAAAAAAGCTTGACTCCCAACATTCCTCTCATGTCTTCCAAATACTTGTGTGAGTCCTTGGCAAGAAGCTGACTCTGTTCCCCCTCACCACTGTGTTTCTGCTTCCTTCTATGCCCATTTCTTCCAGCACTTATTCCTGTAGTTCAGATACTGGAGGAGGTATGTACCATGGTTTAAATACCCTGAACACAAGTCCTGTGGATTATTTGCACAGGCAAGTAGTGTGAGAGACTGTAGAGGCATAGGGAGCTGCTGGATAGTTTGGTTTTCCATGGTTTTTATTTAGAAAGGAAATTATACATGAAAAACCTTAAGAAAAGAATAGTGCAGTGTAAAGCTTAAAGACATCATCATATATGTGTTACTCTGTGGGAGCCATGCCTTGTGTGGTGCATGGGACAAGCAGTGACTGCGCAGGCCTCAGGAGAGGTAAGAGTGTGCTTTTGTGTGGAAGCTGTGACCTGGAACCCAAGAGCAGGCTTGAACCATTGGGAACAACGCTTGACTAACTCTGGCAGCTCCTCCTGCTCTATGATTTGCTGTTCAGCTTTAGTGTTATATTAACTCCTTCTAGGCAAACATGTTCCTTAGGTTTCTTGTTGTACTCCCAAAGTGACACATTCATCAAAACCAGGATCGCCTTCTGTATGTTCATTTCTTTTACTCTATTCTGTTACATTATTTTACACTGCACATAAATCTGGAAAAAATGTGTTCCAGGTTTTTTGTTTCCTCATTCTAATACCTATCACTGGGGTACCATACTGAGGAGTTAGGTCTTTGGGGAGATTTCTTTGCACAATACTAATGATGGTCAGTTCACATCAGTTTAAGTCCATGGAATGGAATAATAATGAGATTTTGTCCCTCATCTGATCCTGAGCACAACTGCCTCTGGAAGAGCAGAGAAGGTATTCTTTGAGAGGAGACTGGCACTCTTGCAAAAGCTGCCCAGATGCCAAGTCCAATATTTGATCAAGAAATTTTTTGCTCCTGTTAGTTGTGCAAACTTTGTTTCAATCTCTTAAATTTTTTTTGTAAGCTTTGAATCAGAGCAAGCAAGAGCAATGTTTTTGTAATAATGAACTTTTGAAACAAATTCCTGTGTAGGCTCATCCTAGTAGGTCTGTTAGTAAACCGACACACAGTCTAGCACGGAGTCAAGTCAGAAAATACTGAATATTGTGAGAACCTGCCCAAGAAAAGCTACTGCTGTATATTGCACTTCATGCAGAATGGTGTGGAGGAGAGGAATTTTCTGCCCAATCTGAAGGTTTGGGTTTGGTTGGGTTTTTTTTTTTTTTAAGAATTGGGCTGTTGCCTGATGCTATTGCTAGAGATTTCTAAGCATCCAGGACTGAACATGTTTTGCAGGCTTCTCTACTCTCTCATTGCTGCCCTCCTCTCCCTGACCCCAACTTGCCACTTCCTCATCCATTGAGGGAAGACAGAGGGTTCTTTATTGTATGATGCTCAAAATGTAAAATGAGAGTGTTGCAGGAGAGCTACTGGGGTGGTCATTACCAGGTGTGTGGGGTTTTCTATTTCAGGGAGCTGTGTAGCTGTTAGAATGCCTTCAGTCTTACGCAGTCCCTGTACAGGAAGGGAAGGCAGGTTGGGCATGCCTTGTTGGGTGGCATCATCTGTGCAGCCACAAGCCTTCCCAGATGCTGCAAGTGGATGTGGATGGGGTTGTGAGTTAGGTCCCTCTTAACTTCCAGAGGAGGAACACTGCCTGCTTCTTGAACAGAGGTGGATGTGGAGCTATGTCTCAGAACACATGGAAACCTCTGAGCTGGTTAACTAAGTAGATGTGAAATCCTATAGAGAACCTCCAAAATATCTGGTTTTAGACCATGTTTTTTTCATGATGGAAGTATGGGCAGATCTGTCATATGAAGTCATCAGGATTATTTTGTCTCTGGCCCCTCAGGAAGGAAGAAGCTAAGATTTTCCTATAGGATGTGCTTTTACTCCGCTGGTCAGGTCATCTCATGTAGATATTCCTGCTGTTTCTGTTTCACCTTCTGTTTTACTCCAAGTGAGCCTGCACTGATTGCAGCATTGTCTTTTCTGGCAAGCAGACAAATAAAGCAGGACTGATCCACTTGTTTCATAACCACTTCTTGGAAGTCACATCCATCATTTTGTGGACAAGTTCAATAACTCAAATATGTTTTCTTCATTTTTGGAAATGTGGCTCATGAAATGTGTTGTTCTTTGGAAGTAAAGTGCATTTTAATGCACAGTAAAACATCTCTGACAAAGAATATGCATAGCCTTCAGGGAAAAGTAGCTTAATTCTCCTGTCTTTAAAGATTAGTTTCATTTTGGAGCTTCTCTCTCAACAATATGATTAAAAGAACACACTGCCAGTTGTTGTCTTGGACAGCTGAGCCATTAAGGCAGTCAGGATTTGGAAGGCTTTCTCAAAATGAGTTAATAGCAGTAGCAGGCTACTGTTCTCTCAGACAAAGACATCTGTGGGTTTTTTTCTTCTGTCAAGTTATATAAAGTTAGTTTTAAAGGGTTTTTTGCAAATATTCCCTTGCTGAAGGAACATTCAACCATCATTGCATGTAATTCTATTCCCATATGAAACCATCCTTTGGCCCATAAGCATCTTATGTTTCTTCTGGCAAGCAGAATATATGCAAAATAAGCCTTGGATCCAAGTTATTACTACAGTCATTGTACAAATTAGTTTAGAAGTGACAATATCTTTTTGTATTATACCAATGTGTATACTTATTAGTATCCCTATAACCTCATTCATATCACATAATAGTTGAGTTTGGAAAGGGACCTCTGGAGATCTGTGGAAACTGCACACTTTGGATATTAGAACAGCCCTTTAAATATTTGAAGGGAACTAAATCCTCATACACGATGCTATTCTGATTGTAGATGAAACCACTTTCAGCTCAGATGCTTTCACATGTATTGCCAATCTCCCAACAGTGGCCACCGCTATTGATTTTTGTCTCTAGTAATAATTTCAGAGTTGCCCTTACATCATTGCCATATTTTTATCCTTCACCCTTGACTGAACTGTTGAGCAGTGAGCATCTGGTGAAGGTGATGGCAGTGATGAAAATGTAACCATTCAGAACAAGGCAACGAGGAGTTTGCACCATAAGGTTTACATTGGACGTTCAGCTTCATAGGTGATGCAATGAGATCTTGTCAGGAGATTAGTTGTTCAGAGATTGATTGGACAAAGTCTCTAGGGTATGGCAAGATTTGGTCTTACATTATGAAAATAGGTCATGCTGGTCAAAATTCCAATCTAGTAAGTAGTCATCTCTTGATTTTTGTTATAAAAAGAGGGGGGGTCTGGAGACTGAGAAAACACACTGGCAGTTGAAATTGATGGTTGGCTGACTGAACACATTTGCACCTCAAGGACCACTCCTGGCCAATGAGGTGTTACATTATTGGATATAATTATTCTGTCCTCCAAACAAAGCAGAGGGGACATCCTCCTGCTCTTTCCATGCCCTCCTCACTCCTCTTCCACAGCTTCTCTTCGGGCATAACCTCCTGGGACAGAGGATCTTCATACCCCACTGCAACTCCTCCAGGTTCTCTTTCTTTTTTACTCCCAAGACTGTATTGTAGAAGAAAATGCCACCCTTGAATTTCTAAATCTCTCTCTGTGTATTGACATCTCATTGTATTTAAATTTATGGCAGTGATTTTGGATGGGTAAAGAACAAGCTTGTGGTGCTTGAGCTGAGGGGTAAGAACATTGTCTAGGGAAGAGACAAGACCAGGATCTCAGTACAAAGGATGTGAAGGCTGAGCTGTGCCACGGAGCCAGGCAGGCTTGTGTTTAACATGCCCTGTCTCTGTCCTCTGTGGATATCACTGGTCACACAGGGAGCAGGGTCAGAACAAAATGTGCCCATGTCTGTGTTGCTTACAGAAGAGAAACAAGTGTGTTGGCCCATCGTGTTGTTTAGTCTGTTTAAATTTGTTAATGCAAAATAATGTGAGAATTTCAGAAGAAAACCCATTCCTTCCGACTCCTTCTGCACTGGGGTGCTGCCTGTATTGTTTCCTTTCTTATTTTCCCTCTTCCTCATCTAAGACTCCCCAGACATCTGGGATAATGGAGTTTTTCACTTCTGCAGCAAGTGGAGCACCTGCCATGTGAAATCTCTCTTTTTCTCTTCAAGTGAAAGCTTTAACTGACACTTCTCCCAGACAGAGATTAAGGCCTGGGTATTGCTGGACTGGACATTTGATTAATAGAGAGGCCCTTTATTGTCACTCTGCCTTTCTGCTCTTCCTCATTAGGAATCAGTGACTCTTCCCTGATTCATTCATGACACAGAGAAAAGAATGCCTAATGGTACATGTAGATAAAGCAAATGTGTAGCATGCATTCAGCTAGTAAAATGAGCTGTTTTCCCACATGGAGAGGGGATTAAGCAGGGAGTGCACTTGCCTCCTGCAGGTGCTAGTAGAAGCCTCCCACAGACAGCAGCACGATACATATTACATATACATGTACATACACATAGATGGAGAAGAACTGAGCCCAGCTGCTGTTCATATATCACTTAGTTTTGTGTTTACAATGACCTGATGTTGTTTTGGTTTTCCCTCTGAAGGATGGAAATGATTTTGATCCCGTGAGCTGTTTCTCTTGGCACTTGATGGCACTGTGACGGCAAGGAGAACTTTTATTTGTTGGGGTTTGTCCGGGGAAGAAGAGCAAGGAGGGGTGCGTAGGTGTGTTTTGGCTAGAGAACAGTGCCCTGGGGTCATAATTCTTCCCATAATGAATTGCACAATTTACTGAGGAATGAGTCTGTTGATAGTTTACTGTAACCCTTTTAGCAATTACATGCAGTGTTTTCTCCACCTTTTAGTCGCGCAGTCCTTCCAGATACAGACAGTGTGAATATGTGGAACACTTCACCTGGGATTAGGGTTCAGTTAGTGCAGTTCTCTTGTCGTTTCCCTGATGCCTTCCAGCTGAGGTGCTGGTGGCCACACCGGGGCTGGCATTTGGGGCTTGATGCAGTTCCCTTCAGTCTACATAGGAATATAAGCACAAGAGGTGTGATGTAGAGTCCAAGCCAACAGGCTCTCTTGGACTCATGCAGGGACAGCATGGATGGACTGCTGACAGAGAGAGGTGGGAATAGCTCAGAGGAAAGACATCTCAGGTCCAGCTGTTACTGAAGGAGCTTTGATGGGAAGCAGAAGCTTTCTTCTGTGATGGCAAGATGGTTATGTGCTGTGTTGGTGGTGAGAACAGTGTGGCTAGGGCTTGCTTTACTCCAGGAGGGGGCAGAACTGCTGGAACTTGGTGCTGCTGTAGGGTTTGGAGCTGTCTAGAACCTGGCTTGGAATAGGGTTAGGTCCAGTGTGGTAGGTTACAGAACAGAAGAAGGGAAAGCTCACCTTAGATGTTTATAAACCATAATGTAGACTGTAAAAAGGAATGTGGAAAAACCCCTGTATATATATAAATACATACTTTTTTCCTGAGTAAATTCAGCTCTAGGAAAGATTTGAATGTTACACTGAGATCACAGTGAATTGGGAAAAACTTCCAGCTCTAGGCAGCATGGGAGGCGGCAGGAAGGAGGGAGCTGTCAGCAAAGGAGTAAGGCTGGCAGGAAAGGGACAGAGTTTTCCTTCCGAAAGTAATAAACAAACTCAAATGTCTGTGGGTCAGAAAAAAAAGTAGTTGAGAGGAAGCATGTGGAGGTTAGTACTTTAACGTGTTTAAGTAGCTCAGCTTTGAGTGTTAGTAATCTTGTGCCAGTTGGGGGAACCTGTCTAGATCTTCTGTGGGTAAAAGAAACCCTGGTTTTCTCTAGTACTGAGTGATATCAAGAGACTTTGTGACCATGTGTCTGCACTGTGGAAATACAGAAGTTTGCCTTCTTCGGCATCTGTAGATGCAGAACCCAACATTCAGACCTCATAAAGAGGGTATTTCCACAAGCATCTGTTCTCTTTGTTTATGGAGGTACATCTCCAGCATAGGATGAGCTTCATTCTTGCAGCTCTGGTTAAATGAGCTGTGACACTCTCTTACTGATGCTGCTGCTGCAAGTAATGAGCTAGAGGTTATTTTTCTGGTTGAAAATACATTTAAATGGCAGTGAAGGAGAGGGTTGTGATTCATTTTGATTGTTTTTCCCCATTTATATTTGCATACTGCAGTATGTAATATAAGCAGCTATATATAATGACTTTTTTCTTCATATGACACTATAAATCAAGAGAGCTTAAAAAAAGATAAATTGCTTTTAGTAACATTGCCTTTTCCTTTGAAGAACTCAGGAAGACCTTAGATCTGGATGCTTCACATGAACACACTGTTCTGTTTGTGTTGAACCTAACAGCACATTTTTTTGTTGGATAATATATCTGTAAGGCAAATATAATCACCTGAATATAATAAACATCTAGAATTAGCCTTCTTTGTTCTCATCCTCAGCTCAGTGTTAAAGAAATAGTCACAAAACTATTCAGAGGTTTTGATAAACATTTTTCTATAGTTGTCAGTGATTAAGATGTAGTAGTTCTTTTGAGATAGGCTTGAGAAAAAGAAAAAAGCACTTTAATAACATAGCTTTCTACTAACTATTACGGAACAGCGACATTTTTTTTTCCTATTTTCCAAAGTGGTTATAGATTAGGATGTTTTACTGTGCAAACTCAGTCCTTTTGCTTCATTTAAATTGATAAGAACAGGAAAATAAAGATGACAAAACGAGGTGTAATCACTCAAAATTCTACATTAAGAATACATGAGTATGAATTGAAGGCATTGGAGGTCTATTTGGAGGAACAGAACATAAACTTAAGTGTGTAATTTGTGTGTAACAGGCTCAGATGATACCAGTTTAAAATGTCAGAAAGCCTTGGAAGGACCTTAGGCGTCGATTGAAGAACTTGACTTTCTCGCTTGCTCGTTGGTGCACACATGCGTGCACATCTGCTTGTTTTTCAGGCGCTTGTGCCAGCGTGATAACAGCTCTTGTTTGGCACAGCAACACTTGAGTGCACTGAGACTGCCATGCTTGTTTCCTCCCAGCATCTGGTGAGATTAAGTCTTAGCACTGCTGTTTAATGAACAATTTGTGGATGTGAATGACTATTTGGGGTTGGTTTTGTTTCCTCTGGTTTGTAGCCAACAAAGCCGACGGGATGAACAAAGCCTTCCGGACTGCCTACTATGGATTAATTTACAGCTGCCAGTTTATATTAGTTGTTCTCTTTATTCTGCTTGGGTGCTTTTTTGAGGAAAGGAGTATTTCTTAGTCAGTTGTCTTGCAAAGGGAAAGGAATTCAAGAAATGTGAAGCAAAGAAAATTCCTGCTAATTAGGCAAGCTTTTGGGAGCTGCGTTGTTTACTCCCTTTTCTTAGGATTTTAAGTTGCACAAAAGGACTGAAGTTAGAATTTAAGTTGAGGTCTAAACTTTGTCTCTACCCTCCCACATTCTGCATTGGTGATGCCAGGGCTCAGGGAATAGCAGCTATAGCCAAATTTCTTATCTGCCTTCTTGAAAGCCTGGCCCTACTGAAGGTTTTGAGCAGCATACATCTCTTGCCTCTGCAGCTCCTAAGATGCTCTAGGTTTATCTTCTTATTTTTGTGATATTTTCATGTAATTCTCCTTCTCTCTGTTGCTGTTTGTGCCAAGTCCAGACTCTGTGTGCCAACTGCCTGATGCAGCCAGGGACTGCTGGCTCTTACCACTGAGGCTGTCCAAACCTGCACACAACCTGGCACCCCCTGAGAGGTGACTCTGTGTTAGGTGGTTATCAGTGATGGCGTGAAAGAAATATTTGTGGATTTATCCAAGAGCCTTATGGATAAGTCTGGATATGGATAATACAGATTGACTGATGTCTTTGTCTTCTAAAATAATGGAAGGACTCAAGGAAGGAGATTCGTTGATTATTTACAGCAGGATCAGGCACACTGGGAGGTGTGCCCTTCTTCCCCACCTCCAGCAGAGCCAGAGCTCTTTGTTGCCCAGATTACTGAGAATGAGATCCAACTGGGCTAAATATAATCTTCTATGATCCTCCACAGAGGGTTCCTTCTCCCTCTCCCCTCTCGTGGGTTGCAGGATGGGGAACAATGCATTCTGGGCTTTGTTTGGAAGCCAAGTGAAAAGTAGTAAGATGTGAAATATCCCACATGTTAAGAATAGATGCTGCAGGGACAGGAGCAACTGATCTCAGAACTCCAGAGTACTCTCTTCTAGTGAATGGGAAGAGGGGTATTTCCTCCAGAGGAATATTCAGTATCTCCAAATTAAGTGCCTAGTTTGGATTGTCTTCTGTCTTCATAAGCGTGCTCTGCAGTCAGTGAAGAGGATGAGGCTGGGACACCTGTGGATACTCTTGCCCTGTCCCTTGTCTGTCTGGTGGGGTAGCAGTTTGGGTTCCAGTATGGTGGTGAGGGAGAGAGGTTGGAGCAGTGTGGACGTCAGCTTCTTCAGTTGCAGGATGTAATTTAGGAGTGAAATTTGACAACTTGTTTATTTGTTTGAATTAATTCCTATATGTGATGCTCCTAAAACTCCCCATATTTTAGAGAAGGCTGAGTAAGTGACATTTCATGGGCTAGCCATTCTATTGTTATCTAAAGAGCTCTTCTGTTGTCATGTGGAGGGCACCTCATTCCCACGGTCATACTGCTCCACGGCCCTTTGTTCATCTTTGCCTCTCTTTTTGCCCCTTTTGGATGGAGGGCCATAAATCTCTTTGCAACATCTAACCTGAGATGTCAGGGTACTTAATGAAACACTGACACAGCTAGTTATGTTCACTTTCAAGAATTTAGACAGCAAAGAATAAGCTAAGCCAAGGACTTCATTAATATAAAGGTGTATTTTCCTGCAAGAACTGTAAGAGTTCTCTGGTGTCTGTGGATCATAGATTGTTACAGTATCTGCTGTTAATGTGTGTGCCTTACAGTGACTATGCAGTTAGCTGAATTAACACTACTTTGGCATCCATAACTTTGAACCGACTAACTTTTATGTGCTTAAATTTACCCTCTAGTATTTCTCTCTTTTCTCAATTGATACCCTTCTGGAAAGCAGTAAAGAAACTAGCAAGAGAGGGAAGGAAGACAGGATGAAGAAATGTCATAATTCAGTTGAATGCATATTTGAATTGAGAAAAATTGTTCTTTTTAGAACTTGTGTTTTGGAGTTGTACTGCAGGCAGTCCTCTGCTTCAAAAAACATGCATAGATTTTAAACAGCAAACGTTACACCCAACAGAAAGAGTTCCTCAGTGTGCTGTGTTATAGGTGGAGAAGATCCACAGGTTAAGTGTTCTTAGATTCAGAAAAGATCTTGTATTCAAAGATAAAAAGAAAATCCCGAAGATTTAAATCCATTTGCAAACATGAACAATAACAAGCCTTACAGCTCTCTGGAGATCAGGAGCTGGAGTGAAATCCAAACCCTGTCAAAGTTAACAGCAAATTCCCTGTGACTTAATAGGGTCAATAATCTTACTTATTTTCCACTCAAGAGTTTTGCATGCACAAGATTAGATATACTCAAAGTGGCACAAGGAATGCCTTTGCTGCTTAAAGATGCCAAATGAGGGATAAATGAAAAGTGGTTCAAAGGTGCTAGGAATCCTGTAGCCCCCAGATAGGAGCTCAGGGCTGTAATTACAGCTCAGAAGACAATCTCCAACCAATTTCTAGCTCTTCCTGTAAGCAGATGAAAGCAAAATAGCAAAATACTATCTTTACTGGGTGGCCTGTTCTTTGTTATGTGTGGGGTTGGCACCATCTAAGTAGAGGTGTGTGAAAATTCGAGGTGAGCTTCCTTTGTGGTCAGACAAAGGGGCCAGAAAGAGCCTGTGATACTCATCCTGTGACTGCATTACAGCTGATTTGCTTTCTCCATTGACTGTAGAAAGAAGTTAAACTAATCTAAACCAAAACCTTTATAAGGTTTAAGTTAGGTGAGATTTGTCCATTGTGGTTACTATTGCAAGGCTTTGAGAATGATTTGTATGCGTAGTCATTAACCTTCAGTTAAGTGAGAGAATTTCAATGAATGACCAATGTATTGCCTATAAATAGTGTAAAATAGAAATACCATGAGTGGGAGGAACAGGGAGCTGGAAAGAATTGGCTTAAGTCCCCAGGGTTGTGTGGTCCTCCCTTCCCCCTTCCTCCTTGGTGAATCAGTAGAAAGGGAGAGCAGTTGTATACTGGCTTTTTGGCCCATCACTGTGTGATGTTAGTTTGACACATGCAATTTACTTGGAAAAGCTTAAGTAGCCTTAATAACAAAAAGTCCCAGTAGTGCTGACACTAATGGTCTCCCCCGTTGTCATTCTCAACAGAGAGATTAAGAACTGAGTGAACAAAGAGACCAAAGTACCATTTCCCCGCTTTGGGTGTTGCTGCATGAAAACAGGTATGAGCCATGACAGTGGAGCTTTGGGCAAGTTCTGGCTCTCTGCAGTGCTCCAGCATGAGAGAGGATTTGCCTGTGCTCTCAGCACTATTACTGAGGGCTGCTGCAACATCAGTCCAGCTTTTTTACACAAATAGTCAAATCCAATAATGTTGAAAGAAATATGATGCCCTGATGATGCATTGAATGCTCTTTAGACTCTAATCATCTGATACATGGTGTCGAACCTAGCCTGGCTACTCTCTCAGTCTCTCTTTTCAAGGTGTACTCTAGGTTCATGATCGTGTTGGAAGCCCTTCCCTGGATCCCTTCCAGTTTCTCACCCCCCTTCTTGAACTCAGGGCGTGCAAAATGGGGCACAGTGTTGCAGGTGTGGCTTCAGAAGTAGCTTCCCTTCATCTGCTGG
Source organism: Bucco capensis (assembly GCA_013396975.1). Taxonomy (NCBI): domain Eukaryota; kingdom Metazoa; phylum Chordata; class Aves; order Piciformes; family Bucconidae; genus Bucco; species Bucco capensis. The sequence goes on along the minus strand of VWZO01016040.1, from coordinate 903,755 downwards.
TCATGATCCCCACTAATGTAGTGCAGTATGGAGTTTGCCTTATTCACAGTGAAAGCAGGCTGTTGGTTTATAGTAAGCACAGAGACCACTTGTTTATCTTGTCAGTTCCTAGTCTGTACTAGTCCTTAGAAATAAGATCTATATTTTTACATACTTGTATGTGTGTGTGTCCATATTTAGGTAAGTATGTGTAAAGTAGTATTTTCATCCTCTCAGCTACATGTAGAAAATGTGTGTGAGTGGGTGGTGAAGTGGTGAAGTTTTTCATTGGAGTCAGAATGACTGAAGGATGCAAATCTGTCATATTCTTTAACTGCTAAGTTACTAATGGATACAGAAATGAGCTGTGGGTTTGTCACATATTTTATATATATATATATACATGCTTATGCATATATGTAAATGTGGTATATGCAGAGAGAAGAATTAATTAACTTAGCTTTCTCCAGCTAGCCTCCTTCACGTGAGGGGGAGTTGCATCTAGGAGACTCTTGGGATGATTTTGAATAAGATACGTTTGCTGTCATATAATGTATTTGTCCCCCACCTGGTTGTGTGCAGCATGTTGCAGCAGTGCACTCTGCACTTAGTGGAATAAGGTTTGAGATAAGGATTGGATTTTTCAAGAGAAATTCGGAGACTGTCCCCCTAGAAAGCTCCATTCTCTGCACAAGGAGGTACTTTCTGTGTGCTAAACTGTTTTATTGTTTCTGGGAAATGAGGCAGTCTCAATGCTGGAGGATGAGCCAGGCTTGTGGGATCATCGCCAGAAGCAGCTTAGGGCTTAGAAAATAAAACCTGAGAGCATGGTGTGATTTCTGAAGTCTATGCAGAAGACAAGTCATTACTGAGATTTGCTGATGCTTTCTGCATCAGTTGTTTTTTGGAGTTCTTTTCCAATCTGTGTTTTAATTCTAAATAAATCACAGTGATTTACCGTTGACAGGAAATGTCAAGGTGAAGTCAGGCAGATAAAAATCCTCTAGCAAATTATAGAAAACTGAGTGTTTCTCACAGATACTGTGGGTAGGATTCATTTGATCTAAATTTGGATGTTTATTGTGTGGTATCTGAGATGATGCTTAATGAGGTAAGTAATTTTAGAGTATTAATTCATCTGACAGTTGAAATGTACTTGAGGATGACATGGATCATGTTCTTTGTTTACCATAAAAAGAGCCTAGCTGAACAAGTCAGTGGAGATGTCTGCACTGCCCAGTGAACCTTTTTCTTTACATCTGGTGTCAGTGCTGTCTGGAGAACCCTGGAGTTTTGGAGAGTCCTGAAAACATGCATTTAGTCATCTGTGGTCAGAGCAGACACAGAGCAGATGTGGTACCAAACACTTCCTCACAATTGGTTTGGTTTTTCTTTTGTTTTCATGAATCTGAGATTTGGCTTCAGTCGTCAGTGACTGGAGATGTTCAAAACCTGCCTGGATACCACCGTGTGCAACCTGCTCTAGGTGAACCTGCTCTGGCACGGGGGTTGGACTAGATGATCTCCAAAGGTCCTTTCCAACCCCTGTGATTCTGTGGTTCTGTGACTGTCTTGGGACATGTAAATATAATGGCAATGGTATGTGACATAATAGTTGTGAAGTCTCCATCCTTGGAGATACTCAAAAGCCATCTGGGCATGGTCCTAGTCCATCTAGGTGGCCTTCCTTGAGTAGGAGAGGTTGGACCATATGATCTCCAGAGATCCCTGCCAACTTCAGCCAGTCTGTGATTCTGTGGCTTAGGTAGAACTAACTATTTGTCCCTCACAAACTGTCATCAGCCTTCTCAGGAATTCTCCCAAGGTTGTACAGGGCTCCTGTCAAGGGCACAAAACATCTGCACAGTAGCAGGCCCCCAGAAAACACTGAAAATGTTGCTGGATGCTTAGGAAATACTCCTCAGGTGACACTTTTCTGTTACAGTGTTGGGTCAGATGCTGAAGTCAGTTAAAACTGCCTTTGCTAGATCATAGATGGAGTTAGGGCACCTGATTCATTAATTAGTAATGGCCTTACTTGAAGTAATTAGCAGTGGCACAGAGCAGATAGTTTTTACTGCAACAGGAACAGCACAGTGCTCACTGCCATCAGCATTTTACAAGAAGAATTAACTGTGCAGTTAAGCTGTTGTTATAAAATGTGTTTCCTCTCAGTGGTGAAAGTCAACTGTGCAATACTGAACTTCTACTACTAGACAGACCTAGAAGATTTAGAGATTTAGAAGGTGATTCATAGTATGGGAGTTGTGGTATCTCTGTGGTATCTCTGATATGGGGGTGGAGCCAGGGAGGTTGGAAGACCTTTCCTGGCAGGAGAGGACCTACCCTTAGGGGTAAGAAAGGAGGGAAGAACAATGGAAGAGGAAAGGGAGTTACAGAAAGGATTTTGGCTCCCAGTGAGATTCTGCAGTCAGCTTGGGTGGGATCTCTGTGGTCTTTTAACTGATTGGCAGGTGGTTCATGCACAGAAGATGATGGCGAGGGACAGTTCTCTCATCCAGAAGCCCCACTGTGTGTGAGCATAAGATAAAACCTGCTCTCCCACGAGCGCAGCCGCGTGCCTGCTCCGTTCCCAAGGTTGGGCTCTAGTACTTCTGTTAAACAGCAGTGAGGTGGAAGGACCTCCTAACTGGTTTTATGCAAATGAGAGCAAGACATCTGATGCATGCCTGTTTGCACACAGGCACTGTCCCCTATCAAACAATAGATACTGTTTTGTTATGCAGATAGTGCTTAACTGACTAGAGCTTGCTGAGAGTTCAGCCCACTGGGACTGAATGATTTTGACATACGATGCATGGAGGTGTTGAAAGAGAGGGCAGGAGAATAGCAAAGTTGGGAAACTTCAATGGGATAAACCAAATAAAAACCCCAAATCATGTTATATGGAAAGTGGTGAGTATATAACCTGCATAATGAATGAGAGGGTCAGGGTTGCATGGTGAAGAGTTAAGTAGGAGGGGAAGAAAAGCAACTGCCTTTGCATGAAGAGATCAGTGATGTCTAACTGGCGATTTGAAACTGCCTCTTTGATCTTCATCATTGGTCTCCATGTGTCCATACCTCTCTCCAAAAACATTCTGCTCAGCAGGTGCAACTGTGGAGGTTGGTTTTGGTGGTAAGAAGTCATTGTCCAAAGAGCTGCTGGGCAGCTGAACATTTACAGTTAATGGAGCTGATGGTGGAGGTTGGGCAACAGGGCTGCACTTGACAAAGGAGTTGGGGAAGTTGCAGTCGCTGTCTCCCCACGTTTGTCGCCATGTGGGGTTGGCTGTTGGTTTGGCTGCAGGTGGCCACCAGCTGCAGTGGTGCAGGGGCATCAGTCAGTCTGATCTGATTGTGGTGGGATGTGTGATGAGAAGCTGTCATGCAGATGCTCCCTGGGAAGCTGCTAAATAGTCATTGTTGAAGTAATTAATAGCAACGAGTAAAAAAAAAAATTGCTCAGGAAATGTTTTCAGATATCCCAGGCTGTGCTGATACTTGGGGTGATGAATCACACAACTGTCCTGAGGAAAACTGAGTAATTTTACTTGGTGTGTTAAAATACGCAATGAAAACAATAGAAAAAAAGCAGAGACCAACATAGAAGCTACCAGACTCTTGTGTCAGTGTCCAGTTCAGAATGTTGATTGGTGTGAAATCTAACTCCAAAAATAGGTGGTGGTGTTGTAAAGAAAAATATGAATCAAAAGGCTATTGTTCTTGACTTGATGGGGCTTTGCCGTTTGCCAGAAATAGCTGCTGCTGGTATGGTTTTCATAACACCTTTGACTGGTTTTCAACTGCCTTTAGAGGGAGAAAGGTGTAGAGGCAGAGCCCAGTTCTCCCTTTAGCAAAATTCGTACATTTTTTCCGGAGTAGTTTATACTGGATCCACAATGGAACTGGAGAAGAATCACTTAAAGGAAAGTAGTGCCCCACATCTGGAAAAACCTCTTAGCTAAGAGAAATGGCAGGTATCTCTGCATCCTGCAATAAAGGATGAGTTCTAGGAAACTCAGCCTTTCTAATGCAATAATACACTCTGCTGAAGAACACTTACTCAAAAGTGAGTACAATCTTTGTGTTTATGTCATATTTTCAATATGACAAGCTGCTTCACAAAGAGGCTAGACAAGAAAAAGAGAATTTTATAGATTTTAATGTACTGTTATGTACTAATAAGCAAAGAAACCTATTTTTCTGAGAGACAAGCAAAGAAGAGATGGACAGTATTCGGGCATAGGAAGTTTTCTTAGAAAGACTACTATTATTGTAAAATAGTAGCTATTATGTACCTTCCCATAACAAAGTGGTCTGACTCTATCTTAACACTGGGCTGTTTTAAAATAATTCAGAATAATTTTATTCCATTATTTGTGTCATATATAATGAAACTGACAGGTGCTGAGAGTTTTGCTTGGACTACTCAGCAACATTTCTGGTGATAAATTAGAAAACAGACTTTGGGGTCTCTTGCAGAAAAGTGGATCACCTTTTTTTTCCCTTTCATCTTGTACCTTGGTACAAACAGAAACTTTTTGTTAGCTGTGTTAGCATTCTTTTATTCAGATACTAATTTAACTTGGTGATTGTACTGAGAGTGACCTGTGCTCTGCTGTTGCATCTTTTCCATTTAGTGCAAGGGGCTTTATAAAATTGATTAGCTCACAGCTCATAAATCTTTCATAGTTTTCAGCTTCTCTTCCATCAGAGAGGAAGCTGAGTTTTTCAGTCCTTTCTGTGAATTTAGGAGAGGCTGTCACCTAGCCTTTCAGTAGCTGTGACGTTTGGTTAGTGCTGGACTTTCCTTTGCCTTTCAAAAATCATCACTCCTGTACTTTTGTGTAAGTGATGTGTAGGAGATATGGCTGCTGAGGCAGCCTGGCAGCAGGGAAGGGAGCTGAGGAGGGGGGAAAGATGGTTTTCCCCCTCTCTGCGAGTTGCATGGGAGAGAGGACAAAGCTGTGAGCTTTGCAGCCAGCTTGCCACCGTGCTGTGCCGTGCCGTCCTGGCCAAACATCTCCTCGAGCATCCGCTGGGCAGCATGACTCATTGAGCCACGGGCATCATCTGTGGGGGTGAAGCTGGACCTCAGTGCCTGGGGATGGTGCCTCATTGCTGCCGGCTGGGAATACTAATCCACAGTCAACCTCTCCTTTTCCACGCTCTGCCGATGGGGTGAGCAAGTTATCCTCGGTGGGCGAGCAAATTATCCTTGAGGGTGAGCTGGTTATCCTCAGAAGGGATTGCCTCGTGACGGAGCAGCCGTGGGCATCACACCTGGCCAGCTTCCCTGGAGAGGCTTGGGAAGTAGGTGTTGCTTTCCCAGCCTGCCCCACGTAAGTAATCTGATCTTAAACAAAGAAACACTGAGAAATGGCAGTTTCTTATTTAAAAATACCTTAAAGAAAGGCTGGGGTTTTTTGTTTGTTTGTTTTGAAGGCAGAAGGTTTGCATTTTCCTGTAATCTGTGCTTCCCCCTGAGCTCCCGGATTTGGGAGGTGATAATGAGGGATTTAATTCTGGGCAGCAGGTGCTGACGGCAGGGATGCGATGCAGTGCCTGGAATCGTGTTGTCGCGTTCATTTTGCACCATCTGGATGTGAAAGGGGCAGTCGAGCTTTTAATTGTAGCCCTTGGGCATCTGATACCTTCCTCCTGCTGCTGCAGATGCAGGCGTGTTCAAGGAAAGATGCTCTGCGTATCTGAGGCATGTAGAGAGTTAAAGCTGATAGGGAGCTGCCGAGCTGGGGCAAGGTCTGTCGGGAGGGGAATGAGAAGGTTGTTCCCTCTTCCCCCTCCCATTGGTCACCCATCACATTTTCCTGCCGACTCAGAAGAAAAGGAAAGTTGGTCTCTCAGTTGTCTCAGCTTCCTAGCCTAATCAGACAAGCTTTTCTAAGTTGCAAATAATCCCAGCTGAGGAGATGTAAAGCAGGTGGCATGGGGAATGTGACCTGTTGAGTGAGTGCCTGTCTGCAAAACAGCCTGGAGCAGGAGCCAGGCTTTTGATGTGACTGCCCTCTGGAAAGGGGACCCACAAATGCTGGAGACTTGGACAATGCGGGAGACATCCGTAAAGGACCAATAGTTGAATCAACTCCTTGCTATGCTTTTATACATGATCCAAGCAGTGGAAGAGGCAAGGAGGAAAACTACATGATAGCAGCGATGCCATCACAGTTTGTCACTCCAGCGTGGCAGGGCACGGCAGGTGGAGGAGGCTCATGATCTCTGAGGGGAATGGGAAGGCAGCAAGAGAGAGGGAGAAAATTCAAACTAAGGAGTATGTTTTCCAGCATTTACCTTGCATAGGTATGTATCTGTTGACCAGACTTTCTGTATTGTCATGAGTCATTTGAGAAGTTAAATGTATGCTACAGGTGAGTGGTGCAGCTAAGATGTAACGAGCATCCAGTTTCTGGGAATGTGTTCAGAAATGACAACGTGTCAGGAAAATGTTTGCATTGAGCTTTTTGCAGTGAATGTGAAAATCTTTCAGTGTCAATGATGTTACTGCTTTCTTCTGAATTTAAGGGGTAAGAAAACCAAACAGGCTGATCATGGATGTTTTAAGATAGTTATTGCTGTTCTGAGGTAGACTGAAAGGGATAACCCAAGGGTGAAGGATACTGCATTCCACTATCGATCTCCAAGATCATCTAGTCCCTATACCAATTACCTTTAGACTATGCAAAGCCTATAGTACTGGTAGCTGATAATGAGCAGTGCAGTGATATTTCAAGACAGAGAAAAAGATAAATCAGCTGTCTGCACACTGATTATTTAGAACTCTAAATATTAATAGAACTGTATTGAAGGTGTTCTTCTGTACTGAAACACTTCAATACCAAAGTGTCTAAAGCACAGGTAAAGCTGAAATCCTCCCAGACTGGGCAGGTGCTGGATCTTACAGCTCAAAGTGATCTGTGTACATTTTCTGGAATTATGTCAGAAATCTCTCTTGAGCTCCAGTGGCTCATTGGACAGATCAGTGGAGTCTGGGAAGAAGAACATGCTCACAAGTTTTCATGATGAGTGCTAGACCTGAATTGTTTCTGGGGTCAGTGGGGCATGATGTCAGCACTGTGGGGGGAAGGAACGTAATTTCTTTCTGACAGCAAAGATGAGTGTTTCCCAGTTGCAGGTTGTGATCTCTCCCAAAGGTGTCCTTGAGGTGGTTCAAGGGAGGCTGTGAAGCATTCATAAGGATATACTCATGAGGGAACAGTCAGTTGCCTTTAACTGCTGACTGCACCCAGTCTTTCCAGGGAAGAGATTTGTATATTTATGTCAGCAGCCAGTAACTACAACCTATGCTTGTTCCTTTGGCCAACACAAGGCTGAGCTGCTATTAGCAGTGGAAGTGGTTAACCATCCTTGTGTAACAGAAGTTTGGAAAACCTGGGGGGAAGGAGAGAATGAAAGGGGGCTACAGAAATACAGGTTAGTCCAAAAGAGAGTTAAGCTCTCAGAAACTTTAAGAATTTTTTTTCCCAAACTAGGGGAATGAGGGCACATTTTCAGTGTTCTACTGTCTACCTCCCTCTGCATCGCAGCATGTCTTCAGGAGGTTCCATGGGTTTTTGTGACCCCCTCCCAAAGTGATGCAAAGCCGAACACTTGGGCAGGAGCTACTGCAGTGCTTTGGTCTCTGAAACCTTGCTGATAGCAGTGTGTTTTTTCTGATCCACAGGTCCAGAGGATGGCATAGCAATAACATCTCTGCCCAGGGAGCTGGGATCCTTCCTTGCCTGCCTGCATGCTGCGTGAACTTGATCCCAAGCCTTTGTTTTTGGACCGAAGAAACCTGAAAACCTCTCTCTCCTAATTCATGAGCCAGCGGGATGTGGTCGCTGTGCTTTCAGAACGCCTGCTCATAGCTGCCTACAAAGGCCAAGTGGAGAATGTGGTGCAGCTTATCAACAGGGGTGCCAAGGTAGCAGTTACCAAGGTAACAAGAGAAAAATGCTTTGCCAAATCCCTGGGAACTAACAGAACTCCTAGGCCATTGTCTGTGAAAATGCCCTCATAGCTTTACCAATCTGAATATAACTGAGGTTAATGTTTAGGTTTCCTTAAAGTTTATACTTAATAGCTCATGGGAGTTTACGATGTAGTGGATGTCTTGTGTTTAAACACTTCCCAGTGGACTCAGCTGTGGTGAATGCTGAGTCCTTAGAAACAGTGCTGTGTCGACAGAGGGGCAGAGACATTTTTCAAAGCTTGCATTGACTTTTGAACACTGTGTGAGCTGATGAATGGAGCATTTCATTACTGTTGAGGGAAGGCTGTTCAGAGTGCCCATCTTTCTGGGTGAGGGGGTGGGGGAAGGCCACCTGTTGAGGTAGGGTTAGAGTACACAGAAAGCATTTCTTGCCACTGAAGTCCCTTGGTACAGCTGCCTCACTTGACATCTTCAGTAATTCATGCTGTGTAGTCCTCAGTGAGTTCCAGACCTAGGGGTTGCAAACTGTGTTTCCCATACCTTTGAAATAAAATCAGCATAAAAGGATTTCTGCTTAGATATTAAGAGAGTTCAGTCTGATAACTCACTTATTCCCAGTTCTCAACATGTCAAAGAAAAATACTAGCATAAGAAGACAAGATAGAATTGGCTGTTGCAGAGAAGGTTTGATCAGCAGAAGCACTTAAAAAGAATTAGGTAACTGAGATCTTTAGGGCTGTATCATAACATTTGGAACATCCTGTTTTGATGAATTATGGTTCTTCATTGTCACTTGTTTTATTTGTATTTCCATATTGGTTTTGAACATTATGTATTTATGGGAGCTAATATTTACAGATAGAAAGCAAATGTGAGTACATTTGATAAGTAATCTGACTTTTCCTCTTTTTATCAGCCAGTGACAGTTGTTTTCAGTCCCTTTGCAGTGTTTGAGTTGTGGATAGTATTTATTTTGAAAGTTGGAGTTATCCAAGGATAAACAATGTTTGTAAGTTTTGCTTTCCAAAACTAAGGGCCCTCTTATTGGGTAGATAAAAGCACAGTTGTAATAAACATGAATGGTCCCATAGATACCTGTTTGGCTCTATTGTCCAAGCAGCTCTCTAGCTGATGAGCAGCTGTTAATGGTAGTCACTACTAGATCAGGGAATACAGATGTCTCTATGATACCTTGGGGTTTTGTGGTTGATTGTTGTTTTGTTGGGGTTTTTTAAGATCATGACCTTGGAAACTGCTGAGGGACCTTGCTGAAAACACACAAACGGTTGAAAGGATGCTGTGCTTTGTATGCATTTGTGCATTAATGTAATTTCAGTCCAGCTTCCACACTGTTTGAACATAAAATGTGATGTCCTTTGTAATGCTTGCCAGAATAATCATGCCACTGATTTAACTGTCTCGTGGCATTAGTTGCCATACTCCAATTCACGTGCAAAATTGTCCCTTTCCAGTTGCTAACACTGTTTATTATGCAATTATCAATGCCTTCTGTTAATTACAGTAATAACAAATTGTGTAGGTCTGACTTCAAAGCCCAGCAGGTCAAGCTCAATAATGTCCTATCCAGGGCTACACAGGATCCAGTTTGTGTCTGGTTCTCACCCAGCCAGCTAGCTGCACAGGGAGACCGTGTGCATATTTGCCTATGAAAGGCTGCATAAACATACCCTGGAAGAGCTTGGGTTGTCAGTCTGGTGACACACAAAGGCTGGAAGGAGAGAGCCATTTGAAGTCAGGGACAGGGTTGTCACAGGAACAAGCTTGTGCTTGTCAGGCAAAATTCCTGCTGAATTCTATCAGAGTTTTATTGGGAGAAGACATGCAGATACAAAGCTCTTTGGAGGGAGAGAAAAGGTTCCCACATCACTTTAGGCTTTAAATGTATTTCTGATACACATCTGTAAGCACAGACCAATTCTTGTGATGAACACCATGCAGAGCCACAGCTTGAAGTGACCAGGATCTAGAGCTAAATGCTAGAAAGTTCTTTATTCAAACAGGATTAATTGAGCATAGCTTAAGAAATATGAAGGGCATTTTTTGTAACAACCCAAGTGCTGTTAAATGGTGGATAGCTGGCAAGCTCCTCCAGTTCTATTTTTATCATGTATATGGAAGGTCATCTGATGTGGTTAATTGCTGCTTCACTAAACAACAATTCAACTACAAAATAGTATTTCATTTTTGTCACCTCTAAGTAGATGATTTTGGAGGAAGAAGATGAAAGAAACAAAATTCAATGGAGAATCCCTGTCCAGGTGCTCACTTCAGCCTTTCCTCAGGCAACACTTGTTTTGTTTTGCCACTTTGGAAGGCATCTGGGCAAGTGAAGTCAGTATGGAAACATTCATCTCCCGACTGCAGTGAGGGACACTGGAGCTTATTCCAGATTAGAGGCCTTTTAAAATCTGGAAAGAAGAGCTGATTGCCACTAGATCACACTGCTGTTGACAATCTGAAATCAGGGAGTCCTGAGCAGCACATGCACTGAGTGTTTGTCATCCGTGCCACCAACCATGCAGGGTGTCCTGGTTTTTGCTGGGACAGAATCCTAGGCCAGCCACGGGCTTCAGGCCTTTAGCAGTTTGGAGTCAGCCAGAGCACCTGACCTGGGCTGGCTACATGGCCCTACCATAAGTGTCACACCCATTATAAAGGGATAAGTTTGGTGAGGATGGAGGGATCTTCTGCTTGGGCTTCTCCTGACCCTACTCCTCTTCCTTCACCTGCTCCTGAGGGTTGCTTTCCTGTTTGTTGTGACCACTATACATTTGCTGGGCTGACTATATCTTTCTGTACTTTATATTGGCATTGGTATTAGTTTGGCTATTTCATTAAATCTGTTTTCATGTAAATCCATCAATCTTCTCTCCTTTTCCAAGTTCCCCTTCTCTGCTGGGGGGGTCATTGGGTAATAAAGGCAGTACAGTTAGTTTTAATGCAATTTGTGTAGCACCATGGGTTTTATGAATATTTTTCCAAAGGGAAGCAGGGCACAGCATTAAGATCAGAGATTTAAAATGGAATTCTGCAGAGAAGGGATAAAATAAAATAGAAAAAAAGCCCCCTAGAAATGCAAAAAGGTAGTGCTTCTGTTTTGATTCAGTCATTGTTCATTTGATTTGATTTTTGAACTACCTGTGTTAGGAGCTTGCCATATGGCAATGCTTCCATTGTGCTGGGGTCCTTGTAGTCTTAACAGGATTTCAGCTTCAGAGCATGCTGAGTTCTTTAATCTCTTCTTGTGTTTTCTTCTCTTTGTTTTGAGACAGAAACAACCAAAACCAAGAAACATGTATTTGGTGCTTTCACATTTTTGTGTTCCTTCAGTTTGAAAACCAACTTGTGTCTGTTTAAAACAATAAATAAAAATAAATGAAAGGGAACTAGCAAACATTTAGGGACTTGCTGAATGCCTGTTGAGGTTAATGAGAAACTTTCTGCTGACTTGAGCAAGCAGGTTATTCATGGAGAACAGTCTAACAGATCATCAGTGTGAGCAATATGACAAGACTTGGATTTTGTTTTCAGGCTTTCTAATACAACATAAATAGGCATGGTTTTGTGTAAGTGCAGAATGGGTGAATAAATAACAGTCCTTGTGCAGCACAAGAGCAGGATGAAGAACTGAATGAACTTGTGTAAAAGTATCAACAAATACATAAACACAAGGAAAGATCATGCAGCTCATGGTGTTGAGGCATGGATTTGGTTGCAGAGTAGATACACTGGCAGCTGCTTTAAGGGAATTCTGCTTTTAAACTGTGTGTAACTGTATTAAGCTGCTTGTCAATGTCTGGAAGTGAGAACACAGATGAAATACAAACAAAACCCCTCCCTTTGCTTTTTGCTGCTGAAATTCATATGGCTGTTTACTGTGCTTGGCTGCAACCTGACAATGCCCCATAGCTACAGCAGCATGTCACAGTTGTTGGAAGTTGCAGCCTGGATGCAATATGTCCCATTTGTTTTGTCAGTAAGCCTGTGACATGGGAGGATTGGTAAGATTTGTTGCCTGCTGAAGCACTTATTTACATTTGAATAGAAGTGCAAATTGCTTTTTTTTTTTCCTATGAATGGTTGCTTTATTGGTTTATTAATCCCAAATTGTAGCAGTCTCTCAGTTGTATCTCTGTAATAACCCCCAAACCATTAGAGTTTGTATTTGGAAACGCTTACAAGCTTTTAAATCTGTAATCTGCATGTTAAGCAGTCCCTGGGTTTGGTTCTGCCTCCTTGCAATGAGCATCTGGGAGACACTCTTGTTTCTGTAGATTTCCTTCCCCAGGAGGACCCATATGTGTGTTCAGATAAGCCTTCTCTCTGGTGCTGCAGTGGTGAGTCCAAAATGTCTTTATGGAGGAGATGTGCAGAGGGAAACTTTTCTGTCTGCCTCCTAGATATTTGGGGTAGGATGCATTGCTGTGAGAGAAAAACTTTTTGTGCTATTGGCTTCACTTACAGAGATGAAGGCAAGAGCATCTCTGAGTGTTGCTGCTAGAGCTTCACACTAGCAGGGACTCATGGAATGTTTCTTTTCAAAGCTTGCTGGGTCCAAGTTTCTCATTGCAGCATGGGAGACATCCAAATTGCCTTGTCTTTTCTTCCCAGTCAGTTCTGGATTGGTGTGTGCATGCATATGTACATACATACTTGTACGTGTATGTTTGTGAGAGGAAGTGGCTGGATGTGTTTTTCCAGTGTTTGTTCTACCCACTGAAACACTGTCCAGATGTACTGCCCACCTCTGCTCTCATTTTAGTGTTACTGGGAAGAATAAGAAAATCTCACATTGCCAGTTCTTGCAGTATTATAATGAATCTTGAGATGATCAATGCTCTTCCAAAAGCCCAAGCCTCTAATCACTGTAATGTGCTGGAACTGATCCTCCTTCCTGCTCTCTCATCCTAGGCAGGCTCATAGTTTGCATTTATAGTGGGAAGAGCTCCAGGGCTTCATGCATGCAGTAGCTCTGGTCTCTGAAGGGCTCTCTTTAGAGGTGTCCAACAGGTGGGATGGTTGTGAACTTGTGTTTTTGGATATGGAATCTTGAAACCCTCTGGAATAAAAATAGTGCTCTTTTAAAACAAAAACGAAACCCCAAACCCAACACAAAAACGCAAACCCCTGAGTTTTAAGGTCCTGGCTGAAGTTTTTGGACGCTTAGGAATGATGATGGGAGAAATGCACAGTTAAGTGAATCTGTGTTTGCTGAGTGGTAGGAACAGTAAAGCAACTCTTGCTCACAGCTCTCCCTGGCCCCAAGGTGACCCCTTCAGCAAGTGCCCTCTCCTCCATAAGCCCCCACCTCCTGTGGCTGGCCGTGAGCATGTGGGGGCTGCCCACCTATTGAGAACAGGAGGACAGGTTGGTCCCAGTGACAGGAGAACTTGGTGTTTCCTGGAAGGAGGGCAGCCTCCTCTGGAGAAGCCCGTTCCCTGGGGCAGCTTTATTTTCATGTGCCTTAAGGCCCTGAATGGGCAGGTGAAGGTTGTGTAATCTGGATCTTCTGTGGTTTTGCAGCCATTGCTTGTGCCCTGCCACCAGGCATGCTCTGTCTGGCAGTTGCCTAGGAAGGTGTGGGGTGAGGAAAGCATGTTCCTTCTATTGAAATAAACTCATACTCCGATTTCATAGTTTATTTTTAACACAGTACCTTTGGCTGCACCTCAGCATTTTTTTCAGTGGTTAGAGATGGTTATCTTATCAGAAAGTTTCCCTGCTGGGATATATTCATGTAGTTGATGCTATTTTCCTTCTAAAGCACATGAGCTAGATTCGAGTTGGGTTTGTTTGGAATTTTCTTCTGCTCTGTGCACAGATTGAAATCAATTGTTTTCATGATATATTAGTAGCTTTCTGGGAAGTGAGGTGCCTGGATTGGGTGATTTGTTTATTGTCATTATGTAATGGAGAAAGTCAAAACCCATAAACCTGAACATGCTGGAGCACGTATTCATACGTTGGGAATGATTTGTCAATCTGGCTGCTTCTTCCTTTTTCTTTTCCTTCTGTCTTTTTCTGCCTTGTTTGACCAACCCAGGCAGCCTTTTACAGTCTCCTCCCTCTGAGCTTCCCTTCACGTTGAGTCTTATACACCTGGTCCCCTCCTTTTAAGTGATTAGTTTTAAATTCCATGAAAGGATGTTCAAGTAGGGCTCAGTTACAATTAACTGTTGTTTTCCTCTTGTCATATCACTTAGCTTTTTGGAGCTTGTTTGTTGAGGACATGCTTTATTTTGAAAAAAATAATTTTACTGTCAAATTTACTTCATACATACTTCATGTATCCATCTCACAAAGCTTTTCTGTCCTTCTGTTTCTTAGGGAACTATCCTTGATTACACTATAGACTATATTTCTAATGGTTATTTTAGAGTCTTACTTTCATATGCATTAGAATTTGGTAATGTTTAAAAATAAGTACCATCTAAAAAATCCTGACAGATCTTTGGCAAAAGGAGGTTGATTGTCATAGACATGAAGTCATTTGGAGTGACGACAAGTCCTCCATCCCTTTTAAGGATGCCCATCATACACAGCAGTCCAGTAATTCTTATTTCCCATTACAATATATGAGTTAGCTATTGCGACTTTGTCATACGGAGGGAAGTCAAAAGTGGTTGACAATTCTGAGCTCCAGAGGGATGGAAACAAAAGGGTCAAGAATTCTTCTTAGGTATGGACTGAAAGCTGGATCTGAATTTGTGAGGAAGTATCATTACATGAATATAATGTCCCTTTTGTAGAATATCATCAGGATAAAGTGAAATGGTGCAGAAGGGGGAGGAGGAGTTTTCAGCATACACAAAACTAAGGTAAAGCCTTTGTTACACCAAGATGTATCAGTTGCTGTTGTTGCAGGTTTCAGAGAATGAGGACAAGCAGATAAAACTCTGGTTAACCATTATGCCTAAAAATTCATCTTAAGGTATTGGGTTTTTTTCTTTTCATTTATAGCATGGCCGGACCCCTCTGCATCTTGCTGCCCACAAGGGTCATCTCCACGTTGTCCAGGTTTTGTTGAAGGCAGGTTGTGAGCTGGATATTCAGGATGATGTAAGTAGATAAAACCTTCTTGCTTGGGGTGGGTGGGGGGGAAGATCATTTGCAAATAACAGTAGAGACCTTCACTTCTTTGAAGTAGGATTAAATGAAAACAAAATCTGTCTCTGTATTTCCTAATTTGGAGATGCAAAACTGCATGGGAGACAATGTAAAAAGTGGTGGTTTTCAACAAATAGCTTGGTCCTCTTGCTCAAGCTGCAGAGCTTTATAAGAGCTCTGGTTGCGCCAGGCGAGCATGAGTAGCAGAGAGAGTCATTGCCTGCTGCTTGGTGTAGAAAGGAAAGAAGAGTTTGCTGGACTCTGGGGGAAGCCACTGGAGGATGTCAGGTAGGGGAACAATTGCTTGTGTTTGCTTGAAGTGGGAGATGCTTGTTGTGTAGACACGTGCTGCAGCATAGAGAGTATTGAGTGGCTGCTTGGAGCTCTGTGTAGCATTGCAGGGCAATGGTCCTGCTGGCAGCTGCTCTCCATGTGGAGGTGGTGGCATCTGTGAGGCTGTCATGTGGCGAAGCATCAGCACAACAAAACCAGCTTGGAATTTAGAAAATGGTAATTTGTTTTCTTCTGGTCAAGCGTGTAAGTTATTGGAATTTCTTATTTTTTACCATAAGAACAGTTCTGATCTTGGACCAGGCTTTAAGGTACATTGGAGTGACTGGTAACATGATTGGAGTTACCTCATTCTGAAAAAAGGTGTAGGCTGAAATGTGCAACAGCAGTTGAATAACCATGACTTCTTCACATTTGTTGCTAACTTCTGATAGCATGCTGGAACAAGTTTGAGGAAGGGTTGCTTTTGTTCCCCCTGTAATAAAAAAAGTGAAGATTCTTCAAAGGACCTAGCGGTCCAAAGGTGCTTATTAGAGACACTTGTATGACTATTTAAAGGACACTGGAAATGGCTAGGTGCTTTTTTGAAAATCCCTTAGGCATTTGTTTGCATCTAGAGAGTCTTCAATAACTATAGAAACTGGAAAACAGGTTTCCTTCTCTGCATGAGTAGCTGCTTCCCTGTGAGACGTGAGCAGTTTGTCTGACAAGCTTAGGACTGGTGTACTGCTGTAGCCAGCTTTCTACTGGGAAACTTGTTTTTCTAGGAATAAACTTTGCTTCCTGCCCTCTTTATTCTTTCCCTGTGCCTATCTGTGAAATGGAGCAGATTTGCAAGTGTAATGGGAGTATCAAGTTTATTCAGATGTATCCTGTGTATATTTTTTAACTTCTGCCATCAAAAATGATCCATCAGGTATTTGAGACAGAATTGCAGGTATGTTACAAGCACAGTCAGTTTTCCTGCTTGAAGAATGCAGGAACTGCCTCTGATTTGCCGAAATTTGGTTTCTGTGAAAACTGCTTTTTGAGTAAGTCTGGGTTGTTGTTTTTTTAATTCTCTAGGTATAAAATCTAGATTGTTTATATGTAAATGTGATAGCCAGAATGGAAAAAAAATATGTCAGGGTTTAATAACATAATTTCAGTTTAGTGAAGAGTCATGCACTGTAGAAATGTTCAGCTCATAGGAGACCTATTTCACTTGCCTTGTAAGCTTCTCAGGGGCTTTGCTCATGACAACTAGATACAGCTTCTAAATGTGGTGACTAATCTGAACAGAACAGATGCATGCTTGATTCACAGATGTTGTTTCTTTAAAATGTATTTTGATTTTAGCTCTTTATTTAGTACTAGTAATTTGGTTGGGGTTGAGGAGAGCCTCTGGAGTTGCTGAGTTCCAGAGGGTGTGTTTGGATTTATCTCAGGAGGAGGAATGCTAAACCTCCAAGTGAAGATTTTTGCTTGTGAAAGGTATTAACTAAACTATTTCTGCTTTCCTTTTACATAGGTCTTCAAAGAAGGTTCTCTCTTTGTGTTTTCTGGTGGGTCAATTCATTTTTAGCTTTTATTTAGCTTTTATTTATGTCCCACAGAATATGTTCATATTCTCTTTTAGTTGCAATCTATTGATTATGCCTTCAGTCACTTTTCCTGTGTGCTTATTTGGCAGTGAAGGCATCTTAGTTGCAAGTGTTGATTAACAGCTGTATGTTTCCTTGCTGGTTTTCAGGAATACAGATTTAGATTCAGAGATGAAATCACTCGTGAGAGTGAGGAGTATGATATTTGATTGAAAAGTGATTTTCTTAGCTGATTTTTGTCTCCAGATTCTAAAAAAAAAAGATGACCTATGTTTTATTTTTCTAAATAACAAGAGAAACCGAAATACATTTTGTTTATCAACTCCAAACAAAGCTTATTAGCTAATTTATTCTTGAGCTAATGAACAAATGTGAGACTAACTTTTCACCTGCCACCTGGTAAGCAGAAACTTAACAGTTGCTAAATGTTGTGGAGAGATGAAAACAATGTTCTACAGATATATTCTTTAAAACAGGGTAAGAGCCATAAGAATTAGTTGAAGAATGACCTCCAGTGGCCTGGAGTGGGATTATTATGGATTTCAACCGATGGAGTCCAGCTCTGTAGAGTATGCCACACCGGGAGCTAACTCCTTCCTTCTCCCTGCCAATACTGAACACTCTTACTGGGATCCCAATGCCATCTCTGAGTGGTCAATGAGTATCCATACAGCACACACCTCAGAAATAGTCAAGGAGAAAGTTGTCTCGGTGAAGGAAACCAAGGACGAAAAAGATAAGAGAAACCAGAAGAGAAAGGCTAGGAAGGAACCTAGAAGATCAGAAAGAGAGAAGGAGGTTAGAAATCTTATGCATCAAAGCCTGCCTTGAGCTTGATGTCTCCCACAACTGCATGCTGTGAAACCTTGGCCTGGAGGTCTGGCATGACTGAGCTCTTGTGCCGTGCATGGCTGCATGTTGGGCTTTGTGCTGGGTGCTCTGCATCAAGTTTCCTTTCCTCTATGCACTCTCTGAAAATCTAACTGGGAAAACAAGTCCATTTAAAACAGAGGCCCAATCCCCTGAAATTCCTTGTTTAGAAGCTCCAGTTTAAGAAGCAGAAAATTAATTTCAAATGGAACAATTACTCAGGGTCCATGATCTTTTCTAGCTGAATGTAAATATGCAAAGTGACTCATTCCTGTATTCCCATTTAAGTCTCGTTTAAGCTGTAATTTGTTTTGTTGGTGATTATTTTTTCATGCCTTGATCACTTCTGCTGGTCATGCATCATCACTTATTGTTCAGAGAGAAGTTCTTGCTGTGTATCATGATGACTGCCTTTCTTTAGTAAAGGAGAGCAGCATAGTGACATTGAGAAACACTAGCATGGAGTCAGTTGCCTTTGTGTACAGCTGCTTGTATGCTCTTGTGTCAGGGGATTGAAGGGCTGACTTTTTGCTAGTTACTGTGGTGCAATTCTGTAGCAAGACAATGAAGGTGGAAAGACACTGAGGAGGTAAAAGTGTGACACTGGAGAGGGACTTTAAAGGAGACTGTACAACTGACGGATGCCCTGGAGAATAGAGAGTGTGCAAGAAAACAAAATATAGTGGTTATAGTATTTTTTTAAATCAGAGAAAGGAAAAAGTGACATGTATTACAAACTAGTGTAAACCAAATCTCATTAAATTTGGGCAGTAGAGGCTATAACAGACTCTAGTAACCAAGGGGAGCTGGCAGAAGTACTGATACCTTCCTGAAGCCCTTCTAATTTCTTTTGGAAGTTGCTTGTGGTATTTCCTTTCCCTTGGGATGAACTTCAGGTGTAAAATAGATGACTATCTGGTGCCTAGGTGTTTGGTCCCAGTGGTTGTATCCACTGCTTTGAGTTAGTCAGCAAATGAGGAAACTTGAGGAGGTAACTGCAAGCACTGGCCTAGCCAGCACTGAGGTGTTAAAGGAAAGGGTAATGCCAAAATCCATGGAGAAGGTCAACAGTTAAATATCTGCCTTTCTTCAGGAGTCCCAGGCTGTAAGCCTCTCCTGAAAGCAGGTGTTTATGCTCTCTATAAAGGGCATGGTTTCACCCTTTGGAAATGTATCTGCTGGTGCTGGACCTTGCTGTGCAATAGCCCCATTACAGGTAGAACTCTCAGGATGTGGAGTCCTGCATCCTCTGCACTGGGGGTTGCAGGCTCCTTTCCCAGTCTCTCAGCATCTCCCTTTCTGTAGTCCAGTGAATAACAAGCTTTCTTCTGAGAAGTGAAGCCCTTTCAACACAGCAGTGCTCTCAGGGCCAAACAAGCTGGGTGACTACCATAACCTCTGGGCTGCTGCAGGCCACCTCCTTCACTGGCCTTGCTTCAAGGAGTGGTGGAGGCAGACCTGGAACTTCTGTGGAGCATCTTCCAGCAGATGTGCAATGAGGGCGTTCACAGGATGAGAGAGAGGAGGGCAGACTGCTGTGCTAGGGGCTGTGGCAGGGCAGGATGTATGCTACATGATGCTCTCCTTGGTGCCACCGTGACTGCTGGGGCAGGGTGCAAGCCAAGCTGGCCAGGGTGCTGGAGTTTGAGTTGCTTTTCAGCAGTTGAGGAAGAGGATTTAAGACACACCAGTGTAGACAAGTGGCTTACTTCTACCAGGGTCCACTTAAGCACCTAAGTGTCTTTTTGGCTTCAGGCCCACATCTGCATTTAGGTAGACTGTTGGGTCTGTCAAGGTCACATTTGTGTGACACAGCACTGGAACTACATCTTTTCATTGCTGCTGCTCTGCAGTCTGTTCTTAAGGCATAAATCACTTACAAATAGGATCATAAATTGTGCCCAATGTAATAGTCTGGGCAGTTAATATACATTTACTGGTGTAATTGCTCTCCAAGCCTCTGCAACAGTTCCCTAATGCCTTGCTAAAGGCAGAACTCCAGTGAGTGCTTTCAGAGACAGTTGTTTTAGCAATTAATAAAAGGATACACAAGTTGGTGATTACACTGTCTGAAAATTCACACTGTGATAAAAGCATACAGCTCATCTGTTTTCTGTGGCTCTGTAAGAGGCAAGATAGGGGTTTGCTCCTCTGCTGATGGGGAGGCAAAGAGATTTCTATGTAGTAATAGTTACTAGAAACTATCAGACACAGTTCTCAATTCCTTTGTGTTCTTCTGGAAGTCCCAGTTACTGGAACCATTCCTGTCTTTGTTCAAAATCTCTTAAAATACATTTCCAGTCTTACTAAGGACAAGAGCAAAAGATAAGAGTATGTAACCTCTAGAGACAAAACATGGATAGCAAATCTAAAAACAAAGCTTTCAACACTATTTCTTAACATCATGATTGTAAGCCAATTTAATGATTTACTAGTGTGGAGAGCTGGCATTTCAGGTGTTATTGAAAGATTGTGATTGGCAATGCTCATTTTTCCCTTATGGGTTAATAACTGTTTTGGTGTCATTAGCACAGAAGAACCTCCACCATGACCAATTTTTAAGTCAGCTGCTAATTACCTTTGAGAACAAACTATTCAAATTACCCAGTTATCTAAAGACATGTAGACTGTGGAGCAGAAAATAAAGAAATTCCTCTGGTTTTAGTATCTAATGTAATGTGGTATTATCAAATAAAGATTTGTAGTAGAGAAATTTTGTGTCTATGTAGGACTAGCTTTCCTGAAAGCTTTTTTACTTCAGGATACACTCCATGCCTCTGCCCTCTATGTGGTTTTGGTGCCCATTATCTAGATAAGCAGAAGTAGATTGGATTCTCTGTTTATTCATCCCAAAAAAAGGCTGTGTGCAGCTTTGAAGTCAGTCTTTGTGCCTGGACTCAGGCTGTGCTTCAGCATTGCAGGTTCAGAGGAGCTTCAAAGGAAAGCCAAGACTGGTGGTTGTGGCAGCAGTGGACTTACTGCAGCTCATTTTCCCATCAGTTGGGTTCTTACATCTCTACATGCTGCTGCATAAATCCTCTTTTATCACAGTCTCATCAACATGCACATAAAAACATATAGATAACCCCTGAAGAGCAGGGCCAGTAGTTTGTGTCTCCCTAGCCTTCGGTTTCTGGAAAGCCTGTAGAAAATTATTCTTGGGCTCTCTACTCAGCAAACGAGTTCAACTGTTGTTACAGGAGAGATAAATGGGCAATCAGGAAACATTTATTTTGGAAACTTGGCCATAAAGGAAAAAAACTGATGTGAGAAACTTGCTTGTTGGTGCTATGTGGCAGGTCAATGAGAAATGAAAGTCATTTGGACCTCAAGATTGCTCTGTTGCTTGAATGAAATAAGTTGTGGTCCTCATCATAATATTGCCTCCACTCTTAGCACTAACTGGGAAATTCATCAGAGGTGCTGAAGAGATTGATCTCATTTCACGCTCCTTATCCTAAGCAGGGCTGATGGAGCAATCAGAGCCAAACCAGGAGAGCCTCATCCAGTTAATGTAAGCACTGGAGGATCATTATGATGAATTACAACAGCCTGAAATTCCCTTTAGTTCCCTACAGATACTGTTGATTATCAGACACCCAGTGCCCAATGTGTTCAATTCACTGCCTTCTAATACTACCATGCTTTTACAATGCTTCAGTGCTCTATATGAGATTGTGAGGACTTGCAAACTTCTGTAAACAATTGGTTTGTAGCTCTCTGATACTTGCAATAACTTCATTCATCTTGGGAACTTGAACTCCAGTTGTTTACAAGGACTGTTTTCAAAAGCAGCTTGGATTTAAGCCGTGTGTGTGCTGAAGATGCAGCAGCCCCTGTGTGTGTGTCCTGTGCATTTGCATTGAGTGCAGATGAGGTGGGAATGGTGCTGATTGCAGCTTTGCTTCTTTCTGCAGGGTGATCAGACAGCATTGCACCGGGCTGCTGTCGTAGGGAACACTGATGTTATAGCAACTCTGATTCAAGAGGGATGTGCTTTGGACAGACAAGACAAGGTAAGAGGCAAAAGCAAAGCCCTGTGGGGTGGCAGCTAGTATTATTAAGGTCTCAGACAGAAAGTTACAGTTTATACTCCTAAGTATCTGATGCTTTGAAAGCAATTGGAACGTTACATTGAAAAAGAAAAGCTTTACCATCTCTTTACTATAAATTACTGATTTTAATTTGTTTTATATCAGGCTGATAGTTCAAAAACTTGTAAGAGTCTGTTCTCAGCTCATTAAGGTAGGAGTTAAAGAAATGTACGACTGTAATATGCCCTGCACAGTTTCCCTTGATTATCCCTGAAGCCTGGGATTCTTAGTTGGAAATTTAGTTTGAGAGCAAATGTAACTAAAAAATTCCAAGTGCCAAACACAAGAAATAACAATATTTTTACCTTCTTCTAAAAATAAAATAGAAAATAAGCTAGTAAGAAAGAAAAATGTTTTATTTTTTAAGTGAGCAGGTGGAGCATACAGCTGCTGCCTTCTGAATGTAACATTACTCTGTGTGTGGACACAGTCTAACCTTCTCCTGGTGTGTGTTTGTGTGTGCTCTTCAGGATGGGAACACTGCTCTTCATGAAGCTTGTTGGCATGGATTCAGTCAGTCTGCCAAAGTGCTCGTTAAAGCAGGAGCCAACGTTCTTGCCAAGAACAAGGTGAGACCCATGCAGGAGGAGCTCTCAGTTCTGCTGGGAGCTGGCTGATTCTCAGTACTGGAGAGCTCTGCCCATGGCATATCTCAGTAGGTGGGTGACCAGCTCCTAGGGGAACTTGTTTTCTTCTTTTTTTTTTTTTTCATTTATTCTGCTTGGATGGTTCCTCCACAGGCATTAGAAAATTCCTATTTTGACAGCTACTGCAGGAGGAACTCCATAGCACGTTGACTCATACATAAATTACAGCTGAGGAACACTGCAATTCCTGTGGAAAACTCCATGGTGCTCTAATTTATACTAAGTGGATTCATTGTGATTGGTGTGATTTAAAGTGAAAATTAATTGTACTAATAGGAAAATGGCATTCAGACTATTTTTTTTCCCTCCAGAAATTAAACAGCCAAAAGAATGTAAGCCACAGAAGAAGAAAAAGAGTCTATCTTTTGTTAGCAAGTTCTTCGTAATATGCTAGCATAGGCTCTTACCAAATTCTTGTAACAAACCTGGATTTTGTTCCTTTTGGCATTTATAATCTCTTGAGAGCAGTTTAGAGGAAAGAATAACAAAGCAAGGGGGTTTAGTTCCACTCTGATTTTAATACCTGTGAGACACTTCAATTCACTAACTCAGAAGTTAATGGAATAGCCTAGGGAATGATTGTAGCAGCTTCTGGAGTGAGCTGAGTCAGGGTTTGGACTGCTGTGCTGATGGGTTGGCACCATGTCCTTTGCTGAGGTGAGAGAGCTCTGGGATGGCTTTATGGGATCTCTAAGGATTTTTTTGGTAACCATATCTCTAAACAATTGAAAGGGGCTAGAGAAGAAAGGGAATAAAGGAGATAGCTGGCCAAAGTCTAAGATACAGAGTAAAAAGGCATGATGCCTGGGCATAGTGTTTCTGTATATGTGCATATATGTTTAGATTATATGCATATGTTTGTACAATCATACATCATTGTAATTACATCAGCCTTTGATGTTATTTATGTATATTCCTTCTTTTATATTATTCCAACTTCCAGGTTTTATTTTCTGTAATTATTTTTGCTGTAATATTCACCTAGATGTATATCAAAGGTACTTTAGACAACTTCCCATGCTTGACTTTCTAATATTGTGAACCAATCCTATCCCTGGATATGCTTGTCTATATATATACATCTACATGGGCTTAAGATGCAAGTCTGGTTAGCCTGCATGCTTGGATGTATTAGATGATTTAGCTTACAATCCAGGGTATGTCAACTGGAGCCAACCTCTCTTGGAAAGCATGTGCAAAGAATAGCTCAGCAGGGTTGATGTCTGAAATATGATTGGCACACTAATACTGTGTGAGCAGCTCCTGCACTGGTCTTTGATGTATTACCAGCACAATCCTCTCCCTTTGCATTTCAGTGCTGGGGTATTTTCTAAAGGACAGGATCTTTTCTCAGGAGCTGCTGGAGAATGTGGGAATTGTGCACATTTGCACCCATGCACGTGCTTTTACCCTTTTGGATTTCAAGAAAAATGAAGAGCTTATGTCTACTTAATCCCCAAATGATTTCTCTGATCTCTCAGGATTTTGTGTTACTGACATCAAGGCATAATCTTCCTGACAGCTTTTCTGGCAGGAGCACTCTACAGGCTGTTGACTAACACCCAGGCATCAGGTGATTTTGGCTGGACAGGACAGATATGAGCTGCTAGCTTTGCCAAATCCTGCTAAGCAGCAGAAGACTGGAGGCATTTGACTCTGTGTTTTCTGTAATTCCTGGGGCTGCTTGGGGAGTGCTTGTAGGGATGCACTTCTCACAGACCAGCACCTTTGGCACAATGGAGAAAAGAGCAATGAAAGTGAAGACAGCTTCTATATTAAGTAAAACACAGAGGCCAGGCAGGACACTTTGAATTTTAAAGGCAAGTCAGACAGGCATCTGAGGAATGGGACAACAAATGGGTAAACCACCTGAGTAGCTGTATTCCTCCTGTGCTGCAGTCACCTGGAGATGCAGATTACTTTCAGTCAAGTTGACTCTTTGCTGGGATAGATCATCCTGTGAGGTTAGCTGTAGCCTTCTTTGTAGATCCTCCATCACTTGGTACATTTCAGTGAAGATCCAGAAGACCAGTGAAGATTCCCAGACTGGTACAACTCAGACCCACTCTCCCTCTCACAGAAGCTGGTGAGAGATTTGTCACCCCGTGGAAGACGAGTCAGATGAACCTGCACTGTCAGCCCTGAGCCCAGGCACCAGCCCTGTGACTTCTCCCAGCACTGAGGTCCTTGCCCATCACCTGCTGCACAAGACCTCTCTGCCTTCCCACCAAAGCTGGCCTTCCAAACAGAAAATGATTGCAGAGGCTTTTCAGAGATAAACCCAGGAGGGGGAAAAAGGACACTTAAATGCAATTTAATTGAGAAAGAAAATGTTCATGTCTGCCACAGCTTAGAGGCTACACCTAAGACCACATCTAAGAGTTGTGCTTTTGTAATTCAAACCCTACAGCTTTGTTCTGTGTCTTGAGAGCACAAGGGACAAATTAAAGGACAAAGCCTGGGTGAACAGGCAGCCTAGTAAGCATGGGAAACCTTTTTTTACCTGAGCTGATTTCATTTCTAGCTTCGACAAGCCAAAACACCCAAACATTTTCAGGCCAACAGAAGCCAAATGCTGCCAGAAGAACTTGTCAGACCAATAATGTCCTTCTCAGTGTTAGAAAAACAGCATACAAGCAAATTCTTCTTTCTTTCCATAAATCTGCATGTTTGCTTGTTTCAGGAACCTTAGCATGCTTCCTGATAGCCTGAAATCTGCATCCTACCCTGTGAGAGCACTTCCAGACCCAGCCAGACTTGGAGCTGGTTTGTGTTATGATCATAAGGAAATGGAAATCCTTGTGACCCTTGTGTACCTAACACCCTGCAGCACTTGGGCTGGCTTTGCTTGAGATCAGAGATGCTCCAAACACAAGAATTAGATTTCTTTAAATGAACTGTTTGATATTGAGGAACCAGACAGTTTCTGGAGTCTTTGCTTCCAGCAAACAGGTTTGACCAATGCAGGTATCATTAGACTGTCCAATTTCTGCCTTTACTAGATCCCAGTTAAATCATTTCCAGGATGAAGAAGGTTTTTCAGTCTCCAGGTTCATTCAGCTCATATCCTTGGAAAAGAACAGCGACAGTTTCCCACCCCTGGGTGGATCTTTTTGTGGGAAGACCTGTGAGGTTTTAATTTGGAATGCTTATGTCCAAATTCTAAACATGGCTTTTATCTTTTCCTGTGTTTCTCTAAGGCAGGTAACACACCTCTTCACTTGGCTTGCCAGAATAGCCATTCCCAGAGCACTCGAGTGCTGTTGCTTGGAGGATCTCGAGCAGACCTCAAAAACAATGTGAGTTTTGGAAAGAATGTGTTCATTTCTGTGTGCCTTTGCTCTAGCTATATTGCTTTGACTTGTAGAAATTACTCAGAAATGCTTTAAGCTGTGATTTTTGTTATAAATGCTATTGAAAAACCCCTCTAACAAACCATTGTATGCATCACGTGCATGAATGCTTTTGATAGGACTGAGTGATGCACTACTTGTATGGGGATGGAAGGAGCCCAAGGGGATTTTGCTGTTGCACAGACCAAGGCAGATGAATCTTTGCTGCTTTTCATGGTCCTGATGGCCTGATGTGTGCAATTCTGTCATGCAATTTGGCAGAAGGGCTCCTTAAAGGGAAATCTTAAAGGGGTTTTATACGAGAGTGGTGGAAGTCTTCAGACCTGCCCACATCAAGACACATAATGCATACTGTGTGTAAGGCTGTCAAATGAGGTAGACTCAAGGTGATTTCAGTTTCAGACAGCTTTCCTCCTACTTTATAATGATTCTGGCATGACAAAGAAATGAAAAAAAATGGAAGCCAGCTGATTTGTCCCTGCTTGATAACAAGGTGGAAACAGAAACCCATGGGGCTTTGATCCCAGCTCCCAGTCTAAGCTGTGCATGTGCCATCCCTTGTGGGGATGTTGCTTTGACCCCTACTTCTCATGTTTTCTTCATTATATGCAACACTGAGTTGAGTTTCCAAATCACACTGCTTTGTGATTCAGAATAACAAATTTAAGCTAAAAATGTAAAATCTGGTTCTGTAGTGCAGTGAACCAGCATTTTATAACTCCAGTATTTCCCATCAGGGATTAAAGAATGATCCTCAACAGCAATTGATTGCTGCACTTACAGCATAGTCTGATTGGAGTTGGTAGAAGGGATTGGATTTAATACATTAAAATGTGTCAAATCTGCTAAATAAACAGATTATGTGGTGCTTAACCACATTGTCTCCTGTTCCTGAGAAATTGTCCATTTGTTGAGGATCATAAATGATCATAAATGATCCCCACCTTGCCTGACCCCAGCTCTGGCAAAACTTTCCCCCCCATGACAGTAGATTTTTGTACGGTGGAGAAGACAGCATTGCTGTTTGGTGGAGATGTATGGCATTTACAGCTCTTTGTGTTTTCATCTATTTCACCCCTGAACACCATGACAAGCCCAAGCTTTGTTGCTGTGATGACATGCTCAGAGCTTTGTTTCTGTTTCAGGCAGGAGATACCTGTTTGCATGTGGCTGCTCGTTATAATCACTTGCCCATCATTAGGGTGCTGCTCAGTGCTTTCTGTTCTGTCCATGAAAAGAACCAGGTCAGTGCATGAACTTCATTGTGCCCTGTGCATATGGCTAGTTGTTGGGAAGAGGGATTTCTGCCCGAGTAATCCTTCTTCCCCTCTGTGTTTCACTGGACCACCAAATGCCTGAGCTTTTAAGAGTGGCCTATCAGTGGTTTATTGTTTTGCCATTCCATTTGCATCATTTCTTTAAAGCATTGTCTGGTTTATGAGATTCTGTGTTCCTATGTTGGTGTAGGAAGGGGTTTGGGACAGGGAGCATAGGGTTAGGAGCTTACCAATTCTGTGCAGAATGTGACTAGGTCTGAAACTCAGTCATTTGATGGGGGCCCCTTTTCTCCTCTCTAATCCTTTAATGATCCTGTGGCCATTACAGAGGCATTGTGAAGCAGAACTCACTAATGTTCAGATGCTACAAAAGTGAGAATTCTTCTGGAATACTTTTCTTTGCTATATTTTGCAGCAGGGAGAATTAAAAGGACATGGAAGAAAAAGTATGCTTTAATTTGAAGTAATGAGCAGTCTAACCTAGGATTAATCATCCATAGCTGTTTTATAGAGAAGCAATTGATTGCTGCACTTACAGCATAGCCTGATTGGAGCTGGTAGAAGGGATTGGATTTAATACATTAAAATGTGTCAAATCTGCTAAATAAACAGATTATGTGGTGCTTAACCACATTGTCTCCTGTTCCTGAGAAATTGTCCATGTGTAGTTGAGGATCATAAAGATGTTTTCTGATCTGTAGATTTAGTCTTGTTTCTTAGATATGAGATATTGCAGCAAACAAAATAGGTTTCAGCATGTTAAATTTACAATGTAATTTTATTTTGAAATGAGGTTTTTTTAACTTGCAAAATGAGCTATGGAATATTAACTGGTGTGAATCTGGTCCAGAAAGAAAGCCCTTTCCTTCATTCCCCAACACTACCCAAAGTTGTTCCCAATTTGCACATATAATGATTTTACTGATGAAGTTAGCAACAAGCAGTAGTTTTCCACTAGACTCAGCAAGATGTAATTTTCTGAAGGCGAAATGCAAGGCAAAGGGGACAGGAGGGCTTTATTACACATCTGCTCTCCCTTGAACAGCTGCTGGCTCTGTTACCAGTGCCTGAATCTGATCACAGCCATCTTCACCTCACTGCACTGGGACAAGGGCAGGACAGTGTGTTAGTGCTGGACCTGGATCACCTCCTGGCTTTGGTCCAAACCCTGTTTTTGTTGAGGAATCTCATTAAGAGAACACCAACCATCTCACTGCTGGTACTTCTCTGCTTTATTTTTGAGTAATGTGATACCTGACCACCTGTGCACCAAATAATCCAACCTGTGGTGGGAAAACCAGTTCTTGGCCTCGGGTGTTGTATCTGTTTGCTGGTGGTAGAGCTGGGCTGTCTCTGAGCTGTGTCACTTGGTTTAGTTAAACCAGGTTACCAGTGCTCCAGCTGTGTTTCTCAAAACCAGGCTGAAGTAGCTCCTTGCACCCTCCTATCCTCTTCCTCTCAATTCTGCTTTTTTTTTATAGACCAGGCTTTATTTAAGCTTAGTTGTTGCATAGGTAAGTGTAGGTTTTTTGACCTCTGAGCATCTTTTAGGAAGGTGTGATTTCTGCAGGGTGAGACCCAAGGATTTGTGTAACATGATTGTTTTCTGCTTTCTGACTTTCAGGCAGGGGACACTGCACTCCATGTAGCTGCTGCTCTAAATCACAGGAAGGTGGTTAAGTTGTTGCTGGAAGCAGGGGCTGATGCATCTGTTGTCAACAATGTAAGCAAGATGTGGAGTTTCCTTGGTGTTTTGTAATAATGCAGTGTTACTTTAATGCTCTTTATAGTGTTGGTAGGAAATATTTGGGTGTTAGAGTTAAATTAAATCTGGGTAAATGAAAGCAGTTAGTCACTTGACTCCTGTGCACAGAGCATGGGTGGAGAAGTTCCACATATCCAGTAGCTTATGTTTTGAAGGAAATGCCATTTTCTTTTTCCTCTCAGGCAGGTCAGACCCCTCTAGAGGTTGCCAGACAGCACAATAACCCTGAGGTTGCACTCCTTCTCACTAAAGCATCACAGGTACGTTACAAATCTCTCCCCAACCCACCCACACACATGGAGCTGAACCCAGTAAACCTTGAAAGGTCACATCCCCTGCTTCTTAAGCATCTGCTGTGAAAGGTGCCTACACTTCTGCTGGCATTGTGTGCTAGCCTAAGGTCTATTGACATGGAGCATTTCAGTCCCCAGGCCTAGCAAGCTGTGCAGATTAAGTTTTGTCAGGGGTCTTGCTGTCGTGACAGGCAGAGGATGGAGCAGCCAGAGGCACTTGTTCCGTGCAGTAGCCCATGGGTTGGAAAGCTGCCCTGTACCCAAAAGCTCCTGTGTTGTATCGCTCTGCTGCTTTCCTCAGACATGTCCCCTCCCCAGCATGGTTGCTTGCACTGGAAGATGCTTTGAAATGGGGACAGAATGTCCAGCATCTGTCTGGCAGTGTACCCTCCTTTATCCATTGCCTTTTGGACAGAGGTGAAAAGGTCTGCTCTATTACTTGACTTTCGTGGTAGGCAAGAGCATGACATCACTGAGTAACAGTGTGGTCTGCCTTCAGGTCTCACGCTTCAACCGTGGAAGAAGCCTGAGGAAGAAGAGAGAGAGGCTGAAGGAGGAAAGGCGAGCTCAGTCAGTGCCACGGGATGAAGTGGTACAGAGCAAGGTACAGCCTTCCCTTACCATCTGCATCTGCTGTGAGGAGGGAGTGTAAACAAAACCCATCAGCACTAAATCTATTTGGAGCCATCAGTTGTGCATGACCGTGGCAGCTGTCTGAGGCAGTCTGTCGTGCTCTGCCCATTTGTGTGTGCAGAGCAGCTTAAAACTGGGAAATTGAAGAAAAAAGGCACCTTTTTGCCATCTCTGCAACTGCTCTGAACTCCCTGTCTTTGCTCCAAGCAGGGCAGTATTTCAGCTGCTGATGACACACCAAGCAGTGACCAGCCACCACAGAAGAAGAATGATCTAAAGGATGAACCTCGGTCAACCTCACCAGATCCAAAAGGGAAGAAGAGCAAGAAGAAAAAGCTAAAGGAAAAGGTATCATTAGATTTAAAACAGAAGAGAGAAAAGATGGTTGTTGAGCAATAGTACAGGTGTTCTTTGGTGTGTTGGTAAGTCAGGTCAGCAGCCCTGCTGTGCTTATGGGGCAGAGGTGGTCTTCAAACAAAATGGATTTCTAGTTGGGAAATTCTGCTCAGATTTGTGTGGAAATGTGGTTGTTGTGCGAACAGGCACCAAGGCTGTGGCCAGCCACTGCAGCTGGATTGGTGTTTTAATGAGGTTTTGGCTGTAATTATTACAATAGATTTGTCCCATTCCCACCCGGAACAGTTTACTGGGGGTCGTAATTAGGATAAAACATTGTGTGCATCTTTTGCAGGTTTCAGCACTGTCAGACCCCATCTCCCCAGCTGATCAGCAGACACTCCCTCAGCCTCAGCAGAATGTGCCTAAGCGCAGAAGCAAACATCAGTGCTCCTCTCCACCCCCTCCCCACGAGGTCCGAGCCTACCAGCTCTACACACTCTACAGAGGAAAGGATGGGAAGGTGATGCAGGTGAGCCAGCCACTGCCCTTGTGGAGGGAGACACAGGGAGCAGTGCTTGGGGTAGAGGCACAGCTAGCTCCATTAACTACACTCTCAGGGGTATGAGATCACAGCTGTGGTTGTTTTCCTTGTCTGGGCTTCAGCCCTGTGTTGGCTTGAAGGTCTGGTAAAGCAATAAGCTGGTTCTGTGCTTGTTAAAGAAGAAATAATTAACTAGTTTTGATCTACAAAGTATTTCCTTTTAGGAGATAAGATGGGAACAGTGATTGGAAATGACACTGAAACTTTTATGATTTCTGACAGGAAATGCAAGGAACTTTTCCAGGGAAAATAAATGAGAGCAGTGTGTGAGCACTGAAGCTTGCTGCCTGAACCAAGAGCTTGATATATTTTGTTTCAGTTCTGTTTATTGCAGCCTCTTTGGGGATTCTAGAATTACTGGAGGCAACAGCTCTACAGAAATTGAAAATAAACCTGGAATTACTAGCTTGGGAAATTTCCAGACAGGGGCACTATGGGATTATCCCAATAACAGACATCAGGAAGGATGTTAAAATAAGTATTGCCCTGCCCCTAGGATCTGATGGTGGAAGGACAGGCCAGTAGGAAGGATGTGGGGAGCAGGAAGAAAGATACAGAGAGCAGATAGGATTTGTGTACAGATCTAAGCTATTCACCAAGATTACCTTAATAGAGCTAGACTCCCTTACATTATTTTCTGAAATACATCACCCTCCTCTCCCCTTCTTTTTTCCTTGATGCCCTCAGAACCTGAAGAGCAAAGAGAATTTCTTAAGTACACATATTTCTGAAGATTTCTCTACAGTTCTGCAAACCACTCACCTTCCCCTGCTAAGGGAATAGAGCCTCCAGTCTGTGAAACAGTACTGCAGGGCCAGGGGAGAGAGAGAGACTCCTCTGCAAGACAGATTCAGAGGAGCCACTTCGGGCTCCTGACTCACCCTCCTGAAGGAGCCAATTTCTGCCTGTGGACTGCAGAGGAAGCTAATGAGGATTAGCTGTCCTTGCTTAAGGGAGACTTTTTTTACCATCTCCCTGAGAGATTTAGATGTGGTCAGTGCAGTTCTCCTTGCAGTGGAGCCTTGGGATGGTGTCACAAGAGACAACTGGGTAAGGGTCAGCTGAATGGCAGCAGGGTAAAGGCAGACAGGAGCAGTGAGATCTTGCCACATGCAGTACAAAAAAAACCCCAAAAAACCCAATAAAACACATTATTGGCATTAGGTTAAAAAACCAAATGCACACAAAACCACCCATACCACCAAATCAGATTTTTTTTGTACGATTCAGAACTACAGCATCAAGGCACAGGGTATAGGCCTCTAATATGGTATCTGCTCATGCAGCACACAGTACCATGGCTTGTGGGAGCTGAGCTCATTGCTGCTGTAGCCCCAGTGAAATCAGCACTGCTGTGTATTACAATGGGTCCATATAAATCAGATCAATCCTTTTGTAGGCTGTGCTTTTCCAACTGCTAGCCTGTTTGCTGAGCCTACTGTAAGATGTTATCAGGAGGGTGAGATAGAGTACGTGGTACAGAAGAGCCCCAGACTGACTCAAGGAGGCTGTGATAATGTTCCGAATGTGGTGGAGCAAGTAAGTGCATTATTCTTTTCAGGCACCGATAAATGGATGTCGTTGTGAGCCCCTGATAAATAAACTGGAGAATCAGCTGGAGGCAACAGTGGAAGAGATAAAAGCTGAGTTTGGGACAGTACAAGATAAGATGAATATTAAGCTGGGCCAGATGGAAAGCAAAACTCAACATCAAGTAAGAATATGACCCAGAGGTCTGCTTGCCCACATGACTATTAGAAACAGAGTTTAAGCTTAATGAATATTTTCATTGTCATGATTTGTTTATTGCTGCTGGTGTAAAAACGAACCTGAAATCCAATACTCACAAGCCAGACTGTGACATTCCACAGGGATCTAATGTTGCAAACTAGGGTCTTGAGAAAAACACATCTAATGTGTTAAGTAGCTTCTGGTGCTTCCTTTAGACAATAAATCTAAATGGCTTGAGGCCCCAAGAGGGAACTTTAAAGACAGAAGGCAGTCCTACAGCTGGTTGCTTTCCACTTGTAAGATTCCCTCTTGCTGAATTATGTTTGCAGAGAGATTCAAGAGCCTCTAAATTATTTCTGATTCTCAATGCAATTGTTACTCATCAACAGTGTTGTGACTGACCCTTTTTGTAAGCTACACATTGAATCGTAGCTGACAGCATTCCTGGAAACAAAAGACTGAAAGATGGACTCTACCTTGACTTACAAGGAGTTTGGTTTGGTTTTTAGCATGCTCATCTCAGCTAACCTCGGGAGTTTTCTTCCCAGCTCCGTGTTCTGGACAAGCTGATGGCTGAGCGGCTGTCGGCAGAGAGGACAGAGTGCCTGCAGCGCCTGCAGCAGCACAGTGAGCTGCAGAAACAGGAGGGCGAGAAACGGCAGGTAGGCCTTGGAACAGCTCCTCCCTGTTAGCTCGGATGGAGCACTTCAAGACGTTTGTTCCAGCAGGCAGAGAAAACACCAGAGATTTAGCTCAGCTGTTGAAACAGACAAAAGCTTCAAAGACCAAGTTATTCCTCTCCACCATCTCTAAAGCAAATTGAGAAAGCTTTTGCGCTAGAAATGGGGAATTGAAGTCCAGTGCCACTGGCATACTTGGAGTAGGTGGGCCTGAAGTGGGGGATCTGTAACAAAGTACCTTTTTTTCTAACATAATGCTTTGCAAAAACTCCTGGTAAATTTTTAACAGTTGTGCTTTTGGCTTTAGCTTAGATCTCTCCAGGAACATCTGCAAACAGTAACAAAGGCGAAGATCTGCGTTGGTTTTCTTCTTATTTGTTTGGCTGTGTGCTCTGGGAATCTCTGCCTTCTCCTCTGTTTGCTCTTTTTTGCTCTCATGTATTAAAAGGCTGCAGTTCTTCCCTTTAACTTTGGCAATAGTGCACCATCTCCAAGCTGGGTACTATTGCCAATAGGTAGCTTATTTTTGTATGCTTGTTTAACCAGCATTACAGGAATAACTGTGCCCACAGAGATCCAGCTTTTGTCCTTCTAGCTCCTGCAAAAACTCTCCATTAAAACACACTAAGAAATGTGTTTCTCCACTCACACGGGTGAAAAAGCACAATTAATTTTCTCACTGTCGGTATTCTTTGTGCACCAAAACGTCATGACTTTTAGCAAGTCTGTTCAAAACCCACGTTAACAGACGGGCAGCATTAACTACTATCAAGATACTTTGGTCTAACATTTGCAAAACCACTTTTCTCCAAAGAGAAAATCTGATCATCTCTTTCTCATAGATTTCCTTGGTCGATGAGCTGAAGACTTGGTGCATGTTAAAGATTCAGAATCTGGAGCTCAAGCTTTCTGGAGATTCCAGGTCATCAAGACCAAAATCAACTCTGTCTACTTGTGAGTCTCTCACAGAGACCCTTGATACTGAGAACAACCCCCACAGTGCCAAGGACTGTAAAGCCAACCAGACAGAGGGCTCCCACCAGCATTCCTATATCACACTTCCAAATAGCCTCTCAGAAGATGGGGGAAGGAGCAAAGTCCAGATGCCAGAACAGAGCTTTGGGCAACATTTTTGCATTCCACAGGATGGTGCATCAGGGACAACTTCATCAGGTACTTGTCACATTTCATTCAAAAGCAAGCTCATTAACTGAGGGATACTTACATTAGTACCACAGCTATTAATTCTGGGTGTGTGCTTTCCCCTGTTCATGCCTATTGTCTTGGGACTAGAATACACTTGAAGGCAGCAGCTTGGAGTGCTTCAAGACATGGTTGGGTGGAATTCCACTGACTTCTTGATACTTCCTTGTCACTGTCTTTTGAAGTCAGGTCCTTTGATCCTCTTAGTAACTCTGTTTTCTGAAATTCCTCCATCTTCTCAGAGCTTCTCCCACCCTGTTTTCTGTCAGGAAGGTGTGCAGATTGTCAAAAGTCTGCTGAAGAAAGCATGTTGTATTTACTGCTTTTCCTATGTGTGGAACCTAGCATAGCAGGGTGCAAGGATGTGAAAATAAAATACTCATTTCTGTTGCTAATAGTCAAACTGCAAGGATATAGAATAAGCCTCTCACTTTTTCCTTTTGTTTCGAACCAAAACCACATCATTCATCAAATGAGGATTTCTGAGTGCTAAAATAAATGCCTAGAGTTTTTCCAAATAACTATGTATATATTTTTTCTGTAGGTACAGAGCAACAGTTAGTTGTTGGCAGACCAGCTGCTGCTTCTGCCCCTGCTCAAGATGTCAGGCCAAAGGACAAAGCTGTTAATGCCAGCACCTTCCACCGGTTCCAGCAGGAGCTTTCCTCCTCCGAGCCTTCGGGCTCCAAATCAAGACACGTTAAGGTTCAAGCTGCTTTGCAGCCCTTGACTGAACCTGCAAAGACTGAACCTCAGAGCAGCTACTTCATCAACAAAGGAACTCAGACAAAGAAGTCCAGCAAAAGCGGGCAGTCAAGGCACAAAGCTCTGCACCACACTGGGGCACATCAGAGCCAGGAGCAGCAGCCTTCCACCCTGCCTGCAGGACAGCCACCTGCCCCTCTGCTCAGAGACACGTCCCAGGCCCTGGAGATAACACAGTACTTCTTTGAGGCTGTTTCCACACAGATGGAGAAGTGGTATGAACGCAAGATAGAGGAAGCGCGCTGCCAAGCTAATCAGAAGGCGCAGCAAGACAAAGCCGCACTCAAGGAGCACATCAAAAGCTTAGAAGAAGAGCTCATCAAATTAAGGACTAAGGTGCACAAAGAGAGCTAGCATCTACCAAGCAGGTAAAGACAAGCAATGGGACTCATTTGGGAACCTGAAATATATATATATATATTTGTAGTGCCTCTTTGTTACACACAAACAAAACACTCTTTCAGGAGTAGAAATAACTTTGGGAGCTCCTGAACTGAAAATTCATATGCAGACTGTACTGATGACAAGGAGATGCTGCAGATTAGATCCTTCCTTTGTTATTATCCAAGAATCCATTCAATATTGCACTCAATTTCCAGGTGCTGTTTGAAAACAGACTGCATTAGAAACCAAAACTGCTTTCTGAAAAGGGAATTTCCTTATTTACACATAGGTCTTGTGTTCCACTGTATGCTACCTGTAAGCACTTGGTAGTACCAATACTGAAATAAATCCAAGGTGTCTGAGAGCTTTTGACAGAAATTCCTTAGTGTTGAAGGGCTCCTGATGCTATTTTAGATACTCCCCACAGCCTCTCTCTGGTCAGTGGAGAGAAGCTACAGAACCAACTCAAATTGCAAGCCCACATAGGTGATGGATACAGGCTTCCAGCTGGGAGAGGCCAGGCTCCCACAGAGTGAGAGTCTAAGGCGAGTCATCCCATTAGGTACAGAGCCTTGGCTTCAGTTGTCACTGCCTTTCTTCTGGTTTTACATTATTAAAACAAGTGATAAATTAGCTTTTTCCTTTTTTTAGTGGTGTCCTGGTTGCAAAGCTCCTTGTGGTTACATAGTTGCTACTCCAATAATCTGACTGAGAGGTTCTGTTTAGGATGTGGATGGCAGGTATTTTACCAGAACCCCATGCTCTACTTGTTGGCTATCATTTTTATGTAACTTTCCTTCAAGCAGCAAAAGGCTGAATTCTCTACTACTGAAAGAAGCCTGAAAAAGGCCTTATCAAAAGAAGTGAAAGCTTGGTTCCATGTACTCAAATGTTTCTTTTTCTGCAGAGTCAGGATCTTCACAAACAGTCCCACAAACCAGAACTTACCCAACATTTTAAAGTTTTTATGGTTGTGTTTTGTTATAATATCAAAACAATGACCAATGTTGTCCAGGCTGACCAAAATAAACTAGAGGCACTGTAACCCATTGCATCTACACCCCTTTAGGGTTTCCTTCTTGAAACTGAGAAGGCTCCATCAGACCTGTTAGACAAGTAAGTATCCATAACACAACATGATAGAACAATTGTTAAAAAGAATTCCAACACAGGATAGTCCTGCTCTGCCAAGGAGAAAGATATTTTTTCCATACTGAGGAGCCCTAAAATCAACACACAGTATTGAAGACACCATCCACTAATTAGTAATTCAGCTTTTGTCTTCTTAGCAGATGTATAAAGGAAAGAAAATTGTATTAAATAACATTTTAAAAGTTCCTATTAATGCACTATCAAGACGAGAAAAGTATATCTGCAGTTATATTGCTCTGACTTCTGTAGTCTAACCTAGACACTTTCAGTGTTTACAGTTTTGTTGAAGCTCCTGTAGGAAGGCAGAAGCATGCTATTTAAGTTTGTATCATCTTGAGAAAGTGAACATTTTGCCAAGCAATTAAACTAAGTGTTGCTCAGAAGCCTGCAATGCTCCAACGTCTGTGGTGTCTATTTTCTAGCTGGAGAAAAAAGGACACAATCCCCTCACTTGGCTCAGAAGGAAAAGCAGGAAACTGGACTTCAGGTTCCAAGCTTGTGTGTTTGTGACTGTAAAGCACTGCAGTCAGTGTACTGGCTGTGCTGAGGGAGGCTGCAGGGGGACTGCACTGCTCAGCTGATGCATGCAGCCCCTTTCAGAAGTTAGTGGCACAGGGCTGTGTTGTGCTGCTGAGCACACACTCACCTGAGCTTCCCCAAGGCCCAGGTAAAGGGCAAGGCTGTGGCTTTAGCTGATCTACTGCACAGCCAGACTGCACCAGAGTCACCAACTTGGCTGCAGAGTGCTGATTGTAGAGGTTTTCTGAAGCCAACAAGTGTATTGTAAAATAGAGAAGCATTTTCTGCTAATTCCTTTCTGCTCCCCTCTGTAGTCCTCCCACCTTCAAAACTACCCGAATTGAGGGACTTTGTGACAAAATCCCTGTATTATCTACCCTTCTCTACAGCACACACTTGGCAATAAATTTACTTACCGTAGCAGACCACACTTGGACCTCTAAAGGCCTCTGGCAGGCAGTTTTATCTGGAGAAGCCCACAGAGCAGTGGAGATGAAGGGCAGCAGCACTCGTGATAGCAGCAGCTCTCCAGGCCACTGCCTGTCAAAACCTATTCCTGGATGAGGGGCCACAGCCTGGAAACATACAAACTGCTTGGGGACTGCTGGGATTTGCTGTGGAGCTGTCAAAGCTCACTGGCCAGCAGGCTTGCTGCTGGATAAGGGGAGGTGGTTCCTAAGTGAACTGTAACAGCAACTGTTCATGCTAACAGAAGCCCAGACTCACCCTGGCATTTTTAAATTATAGGGGGGTAAAAAAGAGAGACACTTCAATTCACAGGAAGGCAACAGTTGTAAACTAACAAGCAGAAGAGTAATATGACAACTGGAAAACCAGACCACAATATCTGCAGTTAGTTAGCACTTTCTATCTCTAATTATTCTTATATTCTTATCTAATTATTCTTATAAAGACCTCCCCTTTTAAGTTGTATTCAGCTATAACTAAAAATCAGCGTCTACACACAAAACATTTTCTTAATGTTTTATCAGGTTTATTTGCTTTGGGACAGCTTCTTTATCTCAAATCCCAAATTTGGGTAAAAATCCTTGGCACAGTACAGAGCGAGCTGTTAGCACAATGAATATTACCCCAGAGTTGCCACAATAGAAAACAGACAAAAGAATCTGGTTCATATCTGTTCTCCACTTCCCTGGCACAGCACTGCTCTTGTAATTTTTGGTGCTTTCTACTCTTCCCACAGCACATGCTACATCATCCAGTCAGTTCTGTAAAGTTCTTTGTGTCAGAGTGATTTCCACCCAGCAGGATAACCAAACAAAGAGGAATGGGGGGAAAAAAAACCCCAAACCAACCCTCCACTGTGGCAGATTCCACCATCAAACATTAGCAGGTTGCTATTATCCATTCTGGAACAAATACTGGGCTTGTTTGCAGCAGAAAGTCCAGCTGTCAACAAAATTAAGATCAGGATTTCGCCAGCTTAAGTGTTCTTTGAAGTTCCTGAAGTTGCATGTTGCCTTGAGTAATCATCATCCTGATTGCATCCTGTACAAGGAAAGGGAAGCTACTGAACTGAGTGTATACAGCACAGGTTTCACATAAGCACACAGATTTTAACCCATTAAAATAACCTAACAATCCTTACCAGCTCTGTTGTGATCTATTTCTTTGTGTGAAATAACACTGTAGTCACTGAGATGGGTAGAAAGCAGGTGAATAAAGGAATTCTTTTCTCCAATTCCTTAACGATGTCTTTAGGGGCTGGTTATAGTTTTGCTCTAAAACTCAGTTTTGAACTGGATTCAAACTCCTAACAATGTTTTCTTTACACCTCTGTATCCAAGTAGTGACAACTGCATGTGGGCATGCAGCCAGGTGTTCTGCAGAGCCAGGGCTTGTTTCTCTCAATGTTGTAAGTACTGTAAAGCTTTGGCTGCTAACTCAGCCACTAATTCTTTGAGCACTGGCTAGAAAAAGGAACAAACAAGAATGCAGAGGACAGGTGACATACAAGAAATGTAAAGGTTTCTGGATTTCCTAATCTGTGCTCAGCTTGAATATAGTGGAATTTAAAGTCCAGGAAAAAAGCTATAACAGCTTGACCATTAGTAAGTTTATGGTAGTTATTGTATTTACTATTCAATACAGTTTTTCTGATTTGTTGAGTAAGCAGAATTTGTTTGGTTTCTTAGCTTTTATTCCAGATTTTTATCTGGGAATCAGGAAAACATTACTACCATCAACCATTACTACTTAATGCTGAATTACTCCTTCACATAAATGTGAAGAAGAGAAAACCGTAACAGGAGACATCTCATCGGCCTCAGAGTGAGACCTACAGAACAAACCCACACGACAAAGAACAGGATAGTACTTGGATTGTTCCCAGGCTGTGGATTCCCAATCCTCACCTCTTCCGTAGCATCCTTATTTCTCCTGAATTCCTCCCTGGCCCAGTCCTTTAAATAGCAGCGATCTGCTTCAGCAGGGACCTCACGAATAGCCCGCAGGATCTTCCTGTACAACTGAAGAACCTGCTGCCGCCTCAGGAACTGGGGAGGAGAGAGGGAAGTCAGTCTGCTGTCCCAGGGCACGCAGCTCCAAGCTGTACCCTCGGCGGCTGTTTGCTCAGAGGAACATTTAAACTACCACCAATCATAGAACCATAGCCTTTCTGAAGGATGCAGTATTGCTTAAAGAGCTCAACTTGAGACACTTAAATTCCATATAAAAGAATATACCAAGCTTGGAACGCATTATGGAGCCAAAACGTAGTACTCACAAAGCGCAGCATTACAAGGCCAAGTACCAGCCCACCTAGAGAACTTGCCCACCTGGACTGCCCGACCTCTGCCGCACCTCCCACCAAGGCCGGCGGGCCCTGCAAGGGGGCACGGCCGGCAGGGCTCACGGCTGCAGCCCTGAGGAGTGGGCAGCCCCCGTACTCCTGTGGAGCTCCCCGGCCCAGCCCGCTGAGGGACGCTGGCACGCCAACCACCCCCCACACACCGGGTAGTCGAGCCGAGGCCTGCGGCGCCGGCTCCTACCTGCTTCAGGCTGAGCGCGCCAGGCGGGAGACGGCTGGCGGCCATGACGCGCGGCTCAGCTCCGCCCCTCCCGCCGCCGTCAGCGAGTCCTCCCCGGGCAGGCGGGGCCCGCCGGCAGCCATTTCCCGGGAGAGCCTCCGGTAAAGGGCTTTCACCTTCCTGGCAGCCAGTGTTCGTCGGGGGAAAGACACCTACAGGCACACACAGAGGCTCGGTGCGGCCGAGCCCGCTCAGCCCCAGGAGGCACCTGCCTCGCCTCCCCGCTGCGAGCTAACTCAGAGCAACCGCGGAGCTAAGCCCATAGCCATCCCCAAGGGCTCCTGCATACCTGTGCAGAAGCGAGCCCTCCAGTATGCCCGAAGTACTTCAGGAAGAGGCACCACGAATTGTGGCAGAGGCTTCAGGGGGTATGGATGAGGTTGTGCATCCATGTTCCTCTCTTATTTCTTCATAACTGCAAAAAAGCTCCAGCAACAAAGCAGGCATCCAAGGAAGAATACACTTGCATTTCACAGAACCTGTGCTTTGAAGATTGATGTAGCTAGAAGACCAATATAGTTAACTG
Organism: Bucco capensis; assembly: GCA_013396975.1. Taxonomy (NCBI): domain Eukaryota; kingdom Metazoa; phylum Chordata; class Aves; order Piciformes; family Bucconidae; genus Bucco; species Bucco capensis. The sequence continues at coordinate 862,938 of VWZO01016040.1, read as the reverse complement.
TAGGATCAAATTAAATCAGTGCAATAAGACCTAGAAGTCATCTGAGCAATTACAGGATACAAAAAGATGCAAAAAGTAGCATGAAGTAGTTGCAGCTCTGTGCAGACATGTAATTGTCACTAAACCCACACAGCACTTCAGCAACTGATGTGTCAATGTCCAACGCAAATACAGTCACTAAGAAAACCAACAGTGCCTTGCCTTTCTGTGTTACGTAGTGCTTTTGTGTACCAAATACAAAAAATTAGAGAAAAAGTTTGGTTTTAAACATTGGTGCAGTAAGCATTGCTGATCAAAATGTGTCTCAGGCTGTAATGACATCTCTGTGTTGGAAAATGTATCCTTGCAACCTTAAAGTATTTGTCTCTAAAATATTTTCTCCAAGTTTCCTACTAGAAATACTCAGCACAAGTCTGAAATGAAAGTACATTCTGGAGAACTACGTAACAAACTACACCCACCTAATCCCACAGTTAGATTTCCCAAAGCATCCATTTGTAGACGAGTATGATAAAGAACCTGGAAAGACAATATGTAGTACTGATATTTAACTTTGGATGGGATAGAGTTCCCCTGTTAGGTTTGCAGTTCTGGTATTGCTTATCATGAAAAAGCTGCACAAATAGGAGAAATAGCCTGGTTGGGCCATTTCACACTTCTGGGTCATGCCACTGCTGCACCTCAGAACAGCTACAGCAACACTTCAAGTAAGGGTTTTCTATCTAGAAGCCAAAGACACGATCACATCTTTGGGAATACACTCACGTTTCCAGCCATTTTCTGATCCACTCCTGCACCACACTTAGAATGAGACACCTTCCATCTTTGTTCACAAAGAAAATCTTCAAAGAGAGCTTAGCCCAGGGGCATTATAACAAAGCTTCCCTTTGGATTGTCACTGAGGAGTTAGAAGACTGGACCCCTAGTCACAGCTCTGTGCTGGCAACTGCTCACAAAAGGAGGACAGAAGTTGGAAGTTACATAAATCACAACATATTTTCATATTAAAATTCATAGTTGTGCACTGCTAGAGAATGCACAACATTTCTATGTGGCAAATTGGGTTAATTTATTCAAGCTTTGATCAACTGAACGAACAGACATCATAATTACAAACAGTGGTACCTCTTTTTATTAGTAGAGACAATATAAGATGCATAGCTTTGCAATGAAAAATCAGGTCCATGCTCTAAGACATCATCAGGTCCTCCCTGCCTGCCTTGGACAGAGGGACAAGCTTCACAGTGTAAACTGGGAACACAGGGACAATCACCTGGCATCAGTCAGAAAACTCCCTGTTGATTTCTCAGACAAAAATCAAGAATTAAATAGGATGTGTTTAACTGCAGAATAGTTTCAAGTATTCCAGTATTTTTGGTTGTTCAAAACCATCTGCTTTCCTCCCTCACTCCTTCCCAGAGAGGCACCAGCCTCATGGGTGAAGTTCAGCACTGCTTTTTGTTTGCAGTACACCTGAAGTTCTTGTTATGCAGCAGTGCTTTCCCAAGAAGCAAGACTGATTTTTCTTATTGCAACAGACAGTGGCAGGAATAATTTGATCTCTGTGAACATTACAAATACATGGTTGTTTTTTTTTTAAATAAGTTATTACAAGAGAAATTGAAGGCAGTTTTACACTATTGGTGAGAACAGGCAAAGAAAGAGGATGACAGTCTCACCCATTGCATAATTCTCCCACCTAAACCATTTTGTTCTTAGGCAGTCTGAGTGCCTGAGGGCAGCTCCTGCACATGAATCCTAGCTACAAAGAGACCTTAGGAACTCTCCAGTCAAATGCCATGGCATAGATTTTAGTGCTCTAGCAGCAATCAGGTCCTGATTTTGTCCACAAAGTCTACAAAGTGTCTGAGGCAGTCACCAGCTCAAACCACTGCCTGAGGGCATCACTGAGAGTTTCTGGCAGCGCGTTCACGTCTCGAAGGATCATGTAGAATGGGAATGGGAATTCTTCCATGTAGGATCTGATTTCAGGCAATTCTCCAGGTCCTTTGAATATAGGAACTTTAATATCCAGAATAGAATCCTGTAAGAAAGAGTTTGTTACTACTGCACCACGTGCAGCTCTTCTAGGCCTTTGATAGTATTTATACAAATTTTCAGATACCATATGTCCTCTGTTAGATTAAAAGTTAGAGTTTTAAGGTTAAAAGTCCTAAGTATTCAATGATGAATCAAATGCTGAACCATTAAGCAGTTAAATTCTTTTGTCCTTTAGATAAAAGAGCTCTAATCAACAAATTATGGGCTAGAAGAGAAGCTTCTGCAACACCAAGTTCTAGAAATAAACCCTGTGTTTCTGTAGTATTTATTTGAGTTTACTGTTACCACTTCAGTTTTACACATCTGATGCCTTCCTGGCACACTGTCATCTCTAAGCTCTTTAGGGCTAAGAGTTGCATTTGTGGACTGATCTAACACAAGAAGATTCTTCAGCAAACTTGGTAATATTTCAACAAATACCACAAAGGCAAAAAAATCAGATTAAATTCCAGCTGTGCTTCCTGTAAAGAAACTTCTTAGTTGCTCAGTGTAGCAGCTCAGAAAATTAATAAAGCTTATAAAAAACACATTTCACTGCCCAGAATTTTCACTTGACATTATAGCTAGGTTTCATCAGAACCTTAGCATAGTTTGTCAGCAAGAGAATTGTTACTCTTTCAACAATAAATATACTAGATGAGTTTTATATTGGAAATAAAGACACAGGAAGAAAACATGAACTACAAAATTAGTCTTCACCACATAACTCAAAGTAAGGCTTAAGTTTGACCACTTACTGCCCCACAGAGTCTCCCTGAAAAGCTCCTGCATATTTCAAGGAAATGTCACTTCTCTTTCACAGCTAACTAAACATGGCACCCAGCTTTCCCAATTCAGGCACTAAGTAACTCTCACATACTCCTTTCTTTTTAATGTGTCATCTCATATTGGCTCCAGTTGCCATATCAAATGGAGACTGCTGTGCAAAATGATTAATTTGAATCAAAATTGAAATGAACAAAGCATTTCTCAAACTTTGAATTTGTCAGCAGCCTGGCAGCTACTTCTCTGGTGGCCAAAATCTACAACCATTTTATTTCCAGACAGGAGCTCTTAGATTTTCTGTGGCACAGAAGTGTATTTTTGGGTTTTTTTTTAAATACAAAAGAGTTTAAAGCATCACAGCAGGAAGAAATCATAGCAGATCTGACAGACATTGCAAAGAATTGCAACTGGGCTAAGCATCTTTGACCTCTGCAAAAGGTAACTGTAAAGCACTACAAAAGACATAAAGAGTGGTAAGTTCCTCATGCATTGCACTGGAATGCTTCTCCCTTGTTCACTCACTTACCCTGGAATTAGGATTGTCCAACACTACAAAAATAACAAAGATATTGGCATTCTGAGCTGCTTGGACTGCTGCTGTCACTCGTTCCTTGCCCTCCAGGAACAGGCCTCTGCCATCAGACACTATCAAAAGCAGCTGTGCTGTTTCTGAGCAAAAAGAACATTTCCAATTCCAGTAAGTTAGAGCAATTCATTTAAAAAGGCAAACAGACAATGTTGTTGTTGTTAATCCTCTGGGTATAAGAGCAAAGCCCTCAGAGTGTTCCCAAGGAAATTAAGTCTTTATCAAATGGAATTCTGTGACTTAACATTAAGCTGCAGTTAGGAGTGGGTCCTGGAAGAAAGTTTTTTCCACTGTGTGAAACCACTGAGAATAACTAGGGGAAAAACCTCCCAATCCATCATCCATAATCAAGGATAAAAGGCATGGAAAATTCCTTACAAACTTAGTCATGGCTTGGTCTTTCATGTCTAGTAAGTGCCTAGGAGTTAAATACTGGCTGAATGATAGGAGTGCAGACAGCAGATCACTGCAGCAGTGGAGCAGCAGCTGTTGCAATGAGTGAGTCCATAGCAGGTACCTGGGAGTGCATCTCTCTTAGCATTTCACCCTGCACCAAGCCTCTGCTTTAGAAACATGCTTCCTTCTTGTGGCTTGGCTTCCATCAGACAGCAATCATGGACTACCCAACAAGAAGAGAAGCTCCTGAGGCACAGCCCAGGCTCCCCAACCACTCCAGGGCATTGAGCCCTTAGGACCAGACAAGCTAACCTGAAAGTAAACCTCCTGAAACACACACAGCACAGACACTGGGTTCCTCAGCACTGACCACTTGGAGATTGCTTACTTAACCCAGCTTCCCCCAGAGTCAGAGATGTAGCCCTCTAAAGGAACATTCTGCTGCCATGGCAACAAGCATAGTAACAAAACAACCAAAAAAACCCCAAAACAACAACAACAGAGAGATCACCTGGATTCATATTTTGAGACATCTGCTGTGCTGCAGCAAACATATTTGCTGATGATTCCAGAAACTGCAGAGGAAACAAAGAAGACTAAGTTATCTCATCATAAAATAATCAACTGAATAATGGTAACATTTTAAAAGAACACAATTCTGCATTTTCAATGCCAAGTTAGTTTAGTCTGACCACCTACACAGATAACACTCCTTGGCATTTTCCTATATTAACTCTACCTTCAAATTTACTAAGTGTTTTAGGACTAGAGAATCTTCAGAAAAACCTTCAATATGGACTTTTTTTTTCCCCAATGCTAACAAAGCCATCAAAACCTCAGTAAATTGTTCAAGTGCTTAATGGCATCACTAAAAATATACATCCTAATTCTAGGTTAAACTTCTTAAGCTTCAACTTGCAACACATGTATGTAGTTACATATTCCTCATTAAAATTAAGGACACCAACTGACAACTCCTTTCAACTTTGGCATTTTTAAGATTACATTGAGCTCTTTGGGTCTCCTCCTCTTCCATTCAATATTAACGGCAGATCTTATTCAAACCTGGAAAGGTAAGACTACAAAAACCTTCCTAAAAGAAGAAATCTTTGCAGCTGTCCAGGAAGTATTAATATGGAACATTCATCACCCAAAATACCATTTAAGACCCAATACAAATAGAGAAAGATGAACGATTAAAAGTAGCATACAACAGAACTAAAAGTGAGAAAATACTCCTCCTATTACAAAATTGAGACCATTCTACTATCTCTTTGATATCTAACCAGCTACCAGACTCTCAAATATGAACAAGCAGTGATCATGAAACCCTGATGGTCTGGCAAGGATTTGCACAGGCTTTTTTGCCCTAGAGCCATTCTTGTGCACCTGAGCTATTTTTGTTTTCTTCTGCTGAAATTTGCAGAGCCTCAGTATCCGTGTCCCTGACTGGTCACTGAACTGCTCATGGAATGGGTGCAGCAGCTGAACAGTCTCTCCAAAGCTTTAGGAAAAAGAGAAAAACAACAAGAAAAAAACATTACAGTGTGAAACCAGGACTTGCATTCTGCTCTGAAGAAAAGCCAAGATTTCAAGTGAACTCACCTACACACAGCAATTTGTCCCACTTCTAGAAGAGCCAGTGCATTTCCAATCACTGCCAGGGATTCATATGCCAGCTATTAAAAGCAAAAAGTTACATCATAAATAGAATATTCCAAGTTTTACTGACAGCTGAGTACAGTATTCAATATGAAGAATGTCACTGAAGCTATTTTTCATTGTCCAGTAAAATAAATGAAGAGACTTCCTCTCTGTTTTCCTGTTACAGTTATGCAAGAGAGTCACTGCAGTAAAGAAACACTAGTTCCACCTGAGGGCTTCAGCTGATTGACTGAGAGATACCACTTTAGGCAGGCTAGTGAAATAAACACTGCAATAACTACTTTTTTAATTAATCTAAGCCTTACAAGTGAGCTATGATGAACTAATATTTAATCCTCCCATGAACTGCATAGCTAACAAGTTTGGGCCTTTTACAGGCTACAAAAAATATCATTTTCCAGTGGGTCTGTACAGTTCTAATAAATTTCACATCTCCTCTTTTCAGCTTTCACTGATCTTTTAGTAACAAATCTCTCAGCATGACATGACAAGAGCTCAAGTNAGTTCTAATAAATTTCACATCTCCTCTTTTCAACTTTCACTGATCTTTTAGTAACAAGAGCACAGACCACAAGAGTAGCTGCTCTCGAATCAGCAGTCAGGCTTTCCAACAGCCACCAGCTCTGCATGAAACAAGTCAGCAGCTGACATACTCATCAATGACAGGTAGTTTCTTCCTCTTTCTCCCAAGGTTTTATTTTACCTGCTTAGAGTGATTGTCTATCATGCTAGAGGAATCATCAATAGCCAGGCAAATCTGGTACTGGCGTTTGCTGGGCTTGGTCCTTCGCAGCCAGATCTTGTCCTTGCGGAACTGACTGGCAATGTAGGGAATCACTTTGCGCATGTTCAGTCTCTTGCCTGTTCTGTAGTCTCCTCTGCAAGTTAAGAAGAAAACCAGAGTGGCAGGGATTAGCAGCAAGTATCACAGAATCATTAAGGTTGGAAGAGATCTCTTAGATCATCAAGTCCAACCATACTTAACACCCCCATGCTACTAAACCATGGGCCTAAGTAGAACATCTACAGGTTTCTTAACCCCTCCAGGGCTGGTGACTCCAGCACCTCCCTGGGCAGCCTGGGCCAAGACTGAACAACCCTTTCAGTGAAGAAATTCCTCCTTATAGAGTCATAGAATGGTTTGGGTTGGAAGGGACCTCTGGAGCTCATCTAGTCCAACCCCCCTGCAGCGGCCAGGGACATCCCCAACTAGAGCAGCTTGCCCAGAGCCCTGGCAAGCCTCACCTGCAATGCCTCCAGGGATGGGAACTCAACCACCTCCCTGGGCAACCTGGGCCAGTGTTCCACCACCCTCGTGGGGAGGAACTTCTTTCTAATGTCCAGTTTAAATCTACTCCTCTCCAATTTCAAACCATTGCCCCTTGTCCTTTCACTGCAGGCCTTTGCAAACAGGCCCTCTGCAGCCTGCTTGGAAGTTCCCTTTAGGTCCTGGAAGGTCACTAGTAGGTCCCCCGAAGCCTTGTCTTCTCCAGGCTGAACAATCCCAGCTCCCTCAGCCTGTCCTAACAGCAGAGGTGTTCCAGTCCCTGATCATATATAGCCAATCTAAACCTCCCTCCCCTGGTGCAACCTGAGGTCATTTCCTCTTGTCCTCTCCCTGTTAACCCAAGAAAGTATGGCATTCAGGAAATCCTGGCCTATGCAGCACACGCAGCAAAACAGCAGCATTTTGTAACGTAGAATAAAAGTAGTAGTTCTAAATACTCGTATTTAAGTATAGATTCAAAAACCCTCACATTTTTCATGCAAGATGGATACTGAGTGTTTTTAAAAGGTCTTAAATCTAGGTGCCTAAAATGGAAGGCAAACGTTGAATTTAGACTCTCTCTGTTTGAATCAAGTGTAATTCTCTTAAAAAAACAACAACCCATAAATCACTTCCATGTTCAGAACAATGTAAAACATTTTGACATTTAACATAATCTAACTCCACAGCACTTGACATGTTTAAAAGTTGATCACCTGTTGCACAGAAGAGAAAAAAAAGGGCAATATCCTCAGGATGGGAACCTACTACTGTATCATGTTTGCAGTTCATAAAACAACCTAGTGTTCCCATAACAAAATAAAATGAATGCGTTTTCTAACAGGAATAATTGCTATACAGCAGGAACAAAACAGAACTGCAGTTGCACAGAGGTTAAAATCCCCCAAACTAGGGGTTTAAAGAAACTAGAAGCCTCAGAGAGATCCAACTTACTTCAGTTTGGCTGCCTGAGTGGGTTCCAGTATGAGTCGTAGCTGTTCACAAAGCTGCTGTGACAGAGGAGCTGTCAGTACTAAGTACCTCTGCCACAACTGTGCTGCTTCCTTCTCCTAAAACATCACAGAAAGAAATTTAAGTGAATTACAAAATACTAGGCAGTTGGGGAAGCACTGCCTGAAAAACCTCACAAACCTTAAAGACTAGGGGGGAGGTAACTCTCAGCTAGAACTGTGAGGGTTTCTTGTGAGCACTGTATAAAGATGACAATTTGCATTCAACTTGGGATGCTTGTTAAGCCCCAACACTGGCCATTTTATTCAGGAATTACTTCCAAATATGGTTTACAGACTAGGACAGTCAGAGCAAGTATCACACTCTGGTTCTGCTGTTGGTTAGCTCAACTCCACCACTGCAACTGAAGGAGAAGCTTCTGTTGATCCTAATTGTGTGAAAGTAGTGTCCAGGACTGAGCTGCAGCTGACAACTCCAAACACAAGGAGCTTGGCAGGACTGAGAAAAATGCTTCCAACTCTGCAAGTTTTAGAAGTCATCACCAACAGAGTAACTTTCTGCAAATAGCACACAGCATATTCCAAACAAGAGCTGAAACACCATCCTGCTTTAAGAATAATGTCTTTTTTTTTTCAGAATAAGTTAAACATAGCAAGAAAAATAGCACCTAAATCATAGAATTTTGAATTTAGATTCCAGCTGACTTGGCTTCCTCAATGTTTCAGCAGTAAACCAAGAAGAAATAATGCCATGAAAGATTCTCATGAGTTTTATACTAAAGAGAAGTCACAAACCTCATCTGGAGTTCCAGATTGCTGAGTCTGCCAAGCTTCCAGTTGCCTTTCAAGTTCCTTTCTTAGCTCTTCAGGCTCTCTAACAATGTGCTAGAAATGTAGTTATGAGATTGATGAAACAGAAAAATAAGGTCATACATCTGGTAATCTCCAAACTATTAAAAAATGCTTGTTCTTATTCTTTTTGCACAAATACCTGAAAAAAACTTAAATCTATAATTATACTTCCATTTTTAAAAATAGCTTCCATGTACAGCAAAGATAAATACCTCCCCAAAAACACCTGCAACTGTGACACAATCAACACAGAAAGAAAGCTAGGACCATCTATGATAACAGACACTGAAAATACTCAAATACAAAACTTCAGGGTAATTCAATGAAATTATCTTGACAAACAACAGATTTAATGACAGTATAATGCAGATCAAACTACTGAAAACTACCTACCTAGTATCTTCCAAAATAGAATATGTTTCCCTTCACATAGTGTTTTTAAAAGCTTCATTTAAACCACTTAAAGAATTCAATGACATCTTCCTCTCTACCTGCCAGCAAGTACTATTTGCTAAGCCATTCTGTTGAAGGATGCCCAAGCTTCATTACACTTCTTCAATTTTTATGGTGCTTTCAGTGACAACTTCTACTCCTGACTTGTAAAACTGTAATTCATCCAAACAGTAGTATTTAACCTGTAGATTTACTGGATTAAGGAAAATCAGCTTATAAAGGCAAACTCAACAGTACCAGCAATCTCTCACTCCTCAAGAAGCCGCAGCAGTCTCTCTGGCCACCTACTGCAGCTTGAAGGTAGTGAGGAAGGATGCAGTTGGAGAGAGCTTTTTCCCCACCTCCTTTTGCTGAAAGGTGAGAACTTGCACTTTTGCCCCAGCAATATTGGTCCTTTCCTCTTTAACAAGTGCTGCAGGAGCTCCCTCTCCTGTTCTAGGGTTTGCATGTTAATTGAAATAAGCCAAACCAAAAAACCCCACCACAAAAAAGGGCACCTCTGTCACATTTGGCAATAAGATGGAAATATGAGGTAGAGCTGGCACATAATCCTTTCCACACTGTGCACAGAAACAGTAAAACATTGCTCTCCCAACTAGTTACTGAGGACATAATATTGTAAGCATGAAAGGTCAGTACTTCTATCACAGTATCACAGTATGTTAGGGGTTGGAAGGGCCCTAGAAAGATCATCTAGTGCAACCCCCCTGCCAGAGCAGGAGCACCTAGACCAGCTCACACAGCAATGTGTCCAGGCAGCTCTGCAATGGCTCCAGACAAGGAGACTCCACAGGCTCCTGGGCAGCCTGGGCCAGTGCTCTGGCACCTGAACTGCAAACAAGTTTCTCCTCGTGTTACTACTAAACCTCCTGTGATCCAACTTGCTCCCATTCCCTCTTGTCCTACCATTGGATGCCATGGAGCAGAGCCTGGCTCTCTCCTCCTCACACTCACCCTTAACATATTTCTAAGCATTGCTGAGGTCTCCTCTCAGTCTCCTCTTGTCCAGGCTGAAGAGACCCAGCTCTCTCAGCCTGTCCTCCTAGGGCACATGCTCCACTCCTTTCATGACCTTGGTGATATATATATATATTGTGATGAATTAACTGAGGTGGATTGTTTGTCCACATGGTGGTTTAAGGTCACTGGTTCCTAGCTCTCTCATCACTCTGAAGCCTTCTTTTTTTATCCTCACAAACCCTTGCCCATCACTTTCCACTCTACCCAAGCCTTTGATCAGCAGACTAATCTATGCAAAACAGTTCTTGATAGTTAGGAAAACAAACACCTTTAAAAAGAGTGAGGATGGGACCTTCTCACATAGGACTTGCCATTTGAAGTCATCATTCAGCTGCATATACGACAGCTGCCTGTGTGTTACTTTTCATTCTGCTAGCAAAGAACAGCAAGCTACTGACTTGTCTGAATGGAAGTAGTTCTCAAGTTTTGCATTCACAGAGTTTCATGAACAGAGGTGAGCTAAACCAGACCATTTCTACTACAGTTGTTGTAAGAAGACACACTAGGTTGCATACCTGAGGAGTATCCATCAAAAATTGATGGGCTGTATGTATGGTTGAGTCCTTGCTTCTCTCTGGCTTCTCTTCAGTCACCTTTGGTAGCTTTTCTGCTGTGGAGTCATTGATATTCTCTGAGTCAAAAGTCTGGATCTCTGGCTCCACTTCACCTTGTCCTACAATCACAAAACTAATTACTAACTGCATCTATCACACAATACAAGAACTAATATTGTATCTTGACTCTTTAACAAAAGTCTCACATGCTTTGTAGTGCAACCTAGACGTTATTTTTTGAAAGAGAAGTGCACAAATTTTAAGACAACCAATTCTAGGACTAGGATGAATACAAGACCTTACAACTCACTGGAACAGATAAATATGCATTTCCTGATGCAAACTCATTTCTCTCTTACAACCTTCTTGCCAAATGAACAAAACATTAGTGAACACCCCTCTGTCACTCAACCAACTCAGCAAAGGCTAATGCTAGTTACTAGGCAGGAGTAAGACTGCTGCAGAAAAGTCAGTTAAGAGCAGATGATTTTGTCTTAGGAAATGTATACACATCCATTACATGCAAATATAAATACCTACATCTAAAGATGCACAGCAGTGTACATTTAGAATGTTTTTAAAGTTAATGTACCAGGAGTTTTAGTGGCAGTAGATTTCTTTTTTTCTGGCTTCAGCTCCTCTGTGTCTACTGCTCTGAGATCCTCATTGTTCTGCATTTCTGTTTCCATAGCTGCATCTTCAGAATCTCCCTCTTCCTTTTCTTCAAGAGGCATAATAGGTTTCTCTTGCTCCTTGCTAGCTACATCTGTACAAAGACAACACTACTTATTAAAGGGGAAAGGGGGGGGAAAAGTAGTGAAGCTGCAAAAAACCTCACATTCTAAGGCCACTGCTTATCAGTTTTAGTGAACTTGAGGACAATCTGAGCTCTTGTCTCAAGGCTCAGTTTTACCTTTCACTGCTCTGTGCCATGTTGTATCAATAAGGTATTGCCCTGAAAACCTGATGAATAAAATGGACTAGTTACTTCAATAAAGCAATTGAACTAAATTTAGATCAGAGGAATGTTTTTAGAGAGAGACAACAACTTCTTTGATATAAAGAACCTGTTGTGTTATCCTAGTAGTCTGGGCTTCAGAACAATTGAAGGAAGATTTGGAGAGAGTGAATTTTAAATGTGTTTGATTAAACTAAACTCCATTTTTATGAGCCAATTCAGTATTTTCAAAATTGTTATCATTGGTTCGAACCTGATTACCAAAGAGTAACATTTCTCACAGTGAGATGGTGCTACATCATAAAGAAAGGATTGTTAAACTAACTTTAAAACAACCTACTGGGAAAGACTACAGGAAGGAGGAGTGAAGATTTAATTCTGCAATGACAACTCTTGACACTCAGAATTACCACCCTACCATATGTCTGTGCATCATAGTATTCAGAGCCTTCTTTAATATGTTCAAATGCATCAGCCTCTTCCATGTTTTGATGAGGCTGAGCTGTATCTTGCTTGGCTTCACTGCTGGATTCCAGGGTTCTCAGTCGTTTGTGGATATGCTCACTGTGATCTCCCATGGAGCGCTCGTTGTCTGCCTGACCAGGCTTCCTCTTGAAACTCTGGAAAAGGAGTAGTTCATGGGGTTAAAAGTAAGTCAAGTCTAACCAAACACTGATTAGACAAAGAGTTCTAATGAGGAGAAACGGAGTCCTGCCTATTTGCTGTAGTTCATGGTGTTAGTTTGATGTGGAGTCCAACCAAACACAGATTAGACAAAGACTTCTAACAAGGAGAAACTGAGTCCTGCCTATTTGCTGGTTAATGTTAAGACATTAAAATAAAGAAATATAACAACAACAACAATAATAATAAAAACTGAAAAGCAGAGAGGAACCTGGGTATTTTTCCTGCTTTGCTTCTGGGAAGCCATGCGGGCCATGAGTGTGGATTCGTGGCCTTCTGATTGATTTGCACTTGAAGCTCCACTTCCATATTCCTGAGGGACCAAAAAAAATTGCAGTGGTGACTAAAAAGGGATTTAGCAACTTGAGAAGCTGAACTGCAATGCTGTGCTACTTTCTGTTGTGAATGATGAAAGACTCACAACTGCAAGTTCTATTCCTGTGGAGCGCAGACAAGACAATACTGCCACTCAGCAATTAGCCTAAACTTAGCACACAATTTTCACCTGGTCTTCAATATTTTTCAGTGATTTTATAATTGGTCTTCTAAATCTTAAGACACAGTGCTTGAAGATTCAGCCAGCTGAACATGAGCCAGCAGTGTGCCCAGGGGGCCAAGAAGGCCAATGGCATCCTGGCCTGGAGCAGGAACAGTGTTGTGAGCAGGAGCAGGGAGGTGATCCTGCCCCTTTCCTCAGCTTTGGGGAGGCCTCACCTCCAGTACTGCATCCAGTTTTGGGCCCCTCACTCCAAGAGGGACATGGAGGTGCTGGAGAGGGGACAGAGGCTCCCAAGCTGCTAAAGGGCTTAGAACATAAGCCTGAGGAGGAAAGACTGAGGGATCTGGGCCTATTTAGCCTGAAAAAAAGAAGGTTAAGGGGAGACCTCATTGCTCTCTCTAACTACCTGAAGGGAGGTTGTAGAGAGGCAGGGACTGGTCTGTTCTCCCTGGTGGAGAGTGATAGGACAAGGGGAAATGGATGGAAATTGCCCCAGGGGAGGTTCAGGCTAGACATTAGGAGGAATTTCTTTGCTGCAAGGGTTGTGAGCCATTGGAACAGGCTGCCCAGGGAGGTGCTTGAGTCCCCATCCCTGGAGGTGTTTAAGAGACAGGTAGATGTTGCATTGGGAGGCATCATTTAGCAGGTTGATAGGGCTAGGACAAAGGCTAGACTCGATGACCTCCAAGGTCTCTTCCAGCTGTAACTGTTCTATGATTCTAAAATGTGGCAGCAACTCCTTGCCTGTAACTTGAAAACAAGTGCAGCATTTTTAACTGGGACACTTCCATGTCACTTACTTCTTTAGACTGGTCTCTTTCTGAAGCCTCTCCAGCCAGCTCAACAGCACTATCACTCTGCAAGTTTTCTTGCCCAGTCTGCCCTTGTGTTTCATGCTCCATTCTTTCCTCAGACTCAGGGATCTGTTCATCCATCTCTGAATTATCTTTACCCTCTTCTTCCTGAAATAAAAGCAGTTTATTTGAACAGTCTAAAAAACGTCAAGAAACAAAAGGCCAAGGAGGTAATACAGGTGACAGAAATACAGCAATTCATTAGAAATCACATTTCTCTTATCTTGATTAAGATTCTTACTAACATTACACCTACTCAATGTCAAATTTGTTTCAGAGCATCACAGAACACATCCATTTCTTAAGTCTTGCATAAGGTAATTAAAAAAAATTAAACCTCGGGTTTATTTTTTATTCTCTACCTGAGGTTGAAGGCCTTGGTCAGCAGCAGAGACTCCCTTATCTTCAGCAGATTCATTCTTTTCCTCATCAGGTGGTTGTGAATCGTCCTCCTCTTCCTCTGCTGCATCCTCAGTGTTCTCTAGGTTTTCCTCTTGATCATCAGCATCTTTGTCCCCTTCATCTTCCTTCTCTTTATCATTAGAAATGCCTTCTTCAGCTGGTTCTGCATCCTGATCATCTCCTCCTGTCTCACCAGCATCCTCTTCTTTCTGTTCTTCTGTCTTCTCTGCCTCACTTAAATCAACAGGTTTCTCATCTACTTCAAAAGGATTCTCTTCATCTGGGTTACAAAAAAAAAGGTCAGAAATGTATGTAAAACATTCAGTGAAGTACAGAGATGTGGCCAATGAAATGAGAAGCTTCTACTACAAATTAGGGTGTAGCCCTTGGATAACATGAGAAAGTCTGCCCCACAGTATGCATGAAAGAGAGGTAAAGCAAAATGCTCTACTACTGAGTTCTTATCTGGCCTGCATTTGGTATCTTGATATTTTGCTACACTGAAGTGATTTGCAGCTTCTTCATACACAGAATCCTATCACCACTTCTTTCTATAGAGAAAAACAGCTCATTATCTGACTCTTACTCCCTATTTTCATTTGTCTTTTCTCTGGGAATCTCTAGAGAGATTTTCAGCAGTACCTTCATCCTCTTCCTCATCATCACTCTCCCCATTCTCCAGGTTCAAATTATCAGGAAGGTCCAAAGGTTCAACTTCAGGCTGCTCTTCTTGCTGGCCATGGTAAGGATCCACTTCATTCTCATCATACTCTCTCTGTCAGCAAAAGAACAGGGGAAAAACAAAACAAACAAAAAACCCAAACAGGTCTATAATAAGTGGGTGGAAGGCAAAGATGAGAAATAAGTTACTATATTCAATTCTCTAGGGCATAGAAATATGATACAATATTGCATTCTGAGCAGTTAAAACTGAACTTTCAGTGGCACACATCCTGATGAATAAATAGGAGAAAAAGAATGATTTTGGCAAATGCATTTACATAAATCACTTCCTCCAAACAGCATGTTTTGTGTTCAGAATCCAGTTTTCCTAGCTGAAGAACTGTGAACAGAATCTGCACTCTTGCAGATAGCAAGCACACTCTTGTATACTATGCAGACTCTTCAAGCCTACTGTATACAGATATTTGGGATGAATCCCACTGATTTAAGATGTTTCTGTTGCAAAACACAACAGAACAAGAATTTCCAAGCTTTGTCCATCACAGTATCAATCCAGTGTAAAGTCTGTTTTAGCAGCCATTACAAGTTCTGGTTAATGCAAACAAAAATTCTATCTGGATTATTGATTAGAAAATACAGATACAACACAATGGATACAATAGGGTTTATTTTTAGCTCTGAAATTAAACCCATTTTTTTCAATGCACTTCACTACTAAATAAAGTGCATTTCAGATCCTCAGAAATACATGACATGAGCAAGAGAACAGTAAGACAACCTAATGTAGGCCAAATCATTTTTACCTCATCAATTTGTTCATGGATTTTCTCTTTGTTTCCACTGTCGTCACCTTGTTGCTCTTCTTCCTCATCCTTGGGAGGCTGTTTTTTATTATCCTTGTTTCCTGTGCCCAAATTATCATCTTTTGCAACAAGCTCTGACTCCTCCTATTAACAACAAATTCAGAAGAAATTCAATTATGCTACCTGCTTCTCAAAGGCTGAGTGACATCATCTCCTACAGAAAAAAACAACACTAAATAACTTGTGATATACTCAAGTTATCCCTTTCCAAGACTAACAGCTATGCAAGGGAGTTCACAGTCTAGGTGACATCAAGTCAACAGAGTTTAATTCACAGAATCATAGAATTCTGTGATTAATTCCTTTTATATTCTTCTTCCCACCTATTTTCTCCTTACCTCATCCATTCCTGGTCCAGTTTCTTCTGTTTTACTACTAGCATCTTCATCATCTTCATCTTCATCCCCCCAGAGTCTCTCATCCAGTTTCTCATCAGCTTCAGCATTATCAAGATTTCCCATCTGCTTAAACAGCTCCTCCTCTTCATCTGAATTCTCATCATTTTCTGTGCACAGTTCAGAATGTTTCAGTACAGGAGAGATAAAGTTAACTTTTTTTGCTAAGTTTAGAAACAGGCAGTTGTACTTGCACCTTTACTTCATCACCCAGTGCAGTTAATTAAAAGACACACATGCACTAACACCCATAAGAGCAGGGTCCTAATTATGTGGTTTGGAGTATTCTCTTTGCATTCATATGAATTCCTTTTAGTATTCACACACAAATGGCCCTGCTCTGCTGTTAACACTGACTTCTCAGGATATGCTTCATTATATAAAAGTGTAACATTATTGGACTGATTTCTAATATGTACTCTAAATTTGCCATAGTGGAAGGACCAAACCTTTTTTCTCCAGTTCTCCATCATGCATTTTGCCTTCAAAGTCTTCTGACATTTCAATTGCATTGTCTTCTCCTTCGATGTCTGGTTTAGAATCTTGATCCTCTTTCTCCTTTTCTTCACCCTTCTTAAAACTGTCTTCTATCTGCATTATTGGTAAAGCCAAAATTACAAGGAAGCTTGGCTACAGATCACAGTACCACAACAATATTTATAAGCTTACATGCAAAGATAAAAGCCAACCTAAAAAAGGAGACTGAAGGCAACTTCTTGTTGATCTGATACATTTCAAACATGGATTTCAAGGGTTCTAGGCAGTTTGACTTAAATTAAACAAGAACAACTCCAAACACTTGCCTGATCTTCACTCTCTATTTTGTCGCTCACATCCTTCTTGCCTTCCCCATCTCCAATACCACCATCCTCATAATCATGGAATTGTGTTGCTCCCTCTCCAGCTTCATCCTCAAGTAATTCTTTAGGCAAACAAAATCCCTACAAATGGAAACAGAAACTCATCACTTTCTGTAGCATTAAGTACATCTTTCATCTTAGATTCTGCTTATGACTTCTGTATACATTAAATACATGCTTACCATATATCCACTGTTATCTCTAATAACTTACCTTCTGGGCAAGCTCTGTGAAAATGCTCGTTAGCACAGAAAGCAATTTTCCAGTACTCCTGTGAGATGCCAGGGCAACAGTGAGGTAGAAGAGGAGAAGGTCTGAATACTTGCAGAGCATGGGCTTTAGACGTGCCAGCAAATAGCAGCACTGGTTGAAGAACTGCAGTTAAAACCAAAGGACAACTGTCACATATCATTATGTACATACTGAGATGCACTTCAGAGAGGGTGATGGCAAGAGACTGAACACAGATACTCAAACCAGAACTAGCAGAAAATGAGTTCAAATACAATTTCTCAAGTTTCCAGAGTTTTTCTAGCTTTTTCACAGAAGTTTAAACTTCTTCAAGGAATATCTGGCTTTTGCACTACAGAAGAGTACCTCTATTTGGCTATTATTTCTTACATGCTTGTAGTTCTACTTCATTGGACAATAACAAGCAATGCACATTTAACCACTAAAGTTGACAATCTAAGCCAGAAACTCTGGAGAAGAACAGTTTTACCTTATGTTTATCTGAAGTGTAGTCTTCCCCATAAGATTTCAGATTGTCCAGGAGTTCTGAAACTGCTGAAATTGCTTTTTGCACATGCAAAGAATCCAAATCAGCAGAGAGCTCTTCATCCAAAAGCTTAGTTAGATGTCCTGCTTTAATCACATCAAATGAGGCTGCATCCTCTTTGTTTGAAATACATAAAAAGTATAGAAAAGAAGTCAGGCATTCTAAAAACATAACAGCAAGCAGTCTAAAAATAGCCATCCTATCACTTTAAATAGACTCCTACTAAAATGGCAATTTCCTTGTGCATTGGTACCTCTGCTAGATGCAGTTTAAGGAATTTCTAGGTTTGTGTAGTCCAAAGTCTCCTCCTCCCCCTCAAGTAAGTTAACAAACTTACCATCTTCCTCTGGAGCTTCTTCTTCCTCTTTGCCATCTTCCTGTTTTCTCTCAACCAAACACTGGATGGCATACAGGACAACATGGATAACAGCTTCCACTTTTGCTGAGAAGTGCTCCACAAACTCTTCATCTGGCTGTTGATCTCCTGTTGAATCATAACACAGGCAGTTTTACATGAATGACAGGTTACTATGTTTCCCCTATGCACAGAGCATGATAAACACTACGCAATTTTTTACCACACAGTTCCAAAATGTCCTTTCTAATCCTGATCTACAAACTATAGTGTAAGATCTGTCATCAACAGTGACTAAGGGAGGGGACAATAAAACCTCCTTACTGCACAAGTATGGACTAAATTCTGTAAGTTTGGCTTTCATCAGGTGTTTCTGGATATGTGAATGAAGATGGAGCCACCTTCTGCAATAACCAACCTAATGAACTCCTCTATCTTTACCTAAATTACAAAACAGGCAGAAAAAAATTGTCCTTACCACTGCCATTTGGCATGGAAGCAAGAAGCTGTTTTCTCCAGGTTACAAAGTCTGCAGATGTATTATTAACTACTTCTTGTATATACTTCAAGCTCTTGATTAGAGTCATCTGATTTGCAGCTTGCTTGCCTTCCCCACTTGGAAGGAATAGGGACTCTATGCCTTGTAAATGAGCTGAGACTTCCAGCAAACAACTCATGGCTGATGTGCAAACTTCAAAATCTCTCCTGTAACAATACCATAATAATGAATGAACACTTCAATCTAAGAGTAAGCCTTTTCTTGGGGCAGGAATGAAGGAAAAGCAGCTGATCTCCATCCTGAACTTATTAAATAAGAAGATGACAACAGGCAGATGAGCCACATACACTGTTTGAAGGAGACAGAAAATGAGAGGCATATATATTGTTGTTGTTGTTATTTTAAGACAGGCAACAGAGCTCTTTTAAAATAAAAATGTCTTCATTAAATTTCCATTTGAAATTCACCTCATTAACTAAGGAGCTATGGGGATGAGATCCCAGGAGATCAAAGACAAACTGAGAGGCTGAGGTGAACCACTTTTTTTTCCTGGCTTCTCAGGGGAGTAGGGGAAGCCACATATATTTGTTTAAAAAGCCAGGCACTGCATTTTGCAAGAAAAACAAACAGAAACAAGCTTCAAGGGCACCTGAACATCCTTTCCAAGATATACACAGACAAATCTTTTCAAGATGACTTCACACATTTTATATGAACATAAAGAATACACAGATTCATTTTTTTTGCACATGTAGAACTCACCAGGAATAAAACAAGGTCTCAGATGACTGCTGTCTAATTCTGTCCACTTCTGCTTTCATTGCCTTCACATTTGCCAGCATTGCAGTCGACTGTGTAGCTACTTGCAGCCATAACTGGTCCTTATTTCGCATCCTGCATCCAGGAGGCAGTTGCTCAATTGTTACTGGAGTCAAGCATTTTAGCTCTGGGGGAATTAGGTCAGGTATTCCTGTAAAAACACTTCCCATTTCAGGTCCTGAACTCTGCAATATGTTTGTTTGAACACCTGTCCTTTCCTTGTCACTGCAGATTGTTAACTCTTCTTTTGGGCAGCACTGCATAAACCAAGAGAGCTCCTCAAGAACCATCACACACTGCATGGAAAGGTGCTGCAGTTTGTCACTCCAGTGGTGGATACTGTCTTGAGGGGGAAATGCTACATTATATTCTCTGTCAGCAGTCAACCTAGAATCTATCTCTTGGATACAGCTCAAGAGGTTCCTGGGTGAGAAGAAAAAAGGAAAAATTATGTTATACTTCCCTTTGAAAAGCTTATAAGTTCATATAAGCTCTAAATAATAGGAACCTGGTGGAAGTCAATATTTTTCTGGAAAAACTAAAATGGTAGGCTCTTCTTTTCAAGTTTTGCATAGTTACTGATTTTTTTTTTCCTCTCCACTGCCTATATTTTGAGTTGTCCTGAAAACAGAGCTTTGTGAGATTGCTCAGAATCTACATCATGTTCTCAAACAATCCTTAAACTCTCAACCTGACACTCAAATATTATTCATTTTCCTCCATTATAAAAGCAAATTAGATTTTAACACACCTTCTTTCTCTGAAGTGCTGCATAATAATCAGCTCATAACCAATGATTAATCTGATTTGCAGTGTAATTCACAGCAATGCAGGTAAGTGTCTCACAAGTTTTACTATTCCTATTCCTGCAATTGTAAAGCTGGGGAGTTGTGTTTTGGGATTTTCTTTGTTTTGTTTTTTGTTTATTTGTTTTCAAAGTTTCCAAGGTTTAACATAGATTTTGCACCACTTATCTCCAGTCTACATTTCCTTTCCTTCCCTATACAAAGGAAATAGCTATTGACCCAACTTTCAAAAGTTTTATGATTTACAATAGTGATGAGCACAAATACACGGAACAGCAGATTTTGCAGGGAAACTGATGAGTCTAGCAATGGAGTGAAAAATCAAATTGAGAGAGAAAGATTTCCTATACACTTCTTCTGCAGTTTTGACACAAGATCTAGTCTCTCCCATCTGACTAAAATTTTTCTTTGTAATCTTTTGAGGTTTCTTCAAATTGGCTCAAAATGCCATCCAGGTCATTTTCTTGCTGCAAATCAAACCAACAACTCTAACATAGTCAAAATTAACTTTGGCCAATACCAAATGAGAGAGAGATTTAACAAACTGTAGCTTTAACTTTACAATTTAACTACAGTAATTATTCCATGGTCTTCATACATATCTACCTTGTTTTTCCCACATTATTTTAATTCCAAAGTATTGGCTGCAATGACAGGATAAACAAGACCTAATTCCCCCTCTCCTAGTTTTTTATCTAGGTTTAATTGAGGAGAGGAGAGAAATGAAGTAGTAAGGGGAAGAATTTTATTTTCTTCTACCTTATTTTCCACTTTTCTTGAACTGAACTGCTGACTGTCAAACTCTCTGCCAACATTTCAAGATTGGAAACCCCAAAATACCTCAGTAAGGTCCACTGTTCTGTCAGGGCAGTGAGGGATTGCCTCTGTCTGACAAGCATCTGCATGAGGTGTGCAGTGAATCCTTTGCATCTTTCAATGCTACCTAGGCCAATATCCTGAAGAAAATAGATACAGAAGAAGTGGGAGGGAACAGTTAGATGAATAAGCAAACTGTAACACTCTCTGTGTCTCCATTTCATTTCACTGAGCAGGCTGACAGGTTATGGTTCAACTGAACAAGTCTGAAAATGCAGACAAAAAGTGTATCTATTACAGTTCCCTCATCTTCATTTTTCTGTCTTCCATATATCCTGCACACAAATTGGGATTTTCAAGTAGCTTCTGCAACA
This sequence comes from Bucco capensis, assembly GCA_013396975.1. NCBI lineage: Eukaryota > Metazoa > Chordata > Aves > Piciformes > Bucconidae > Bucco > Bucco capensis. The sequence continues at coordinate 841,702 of VWZO01016040.1, read as the reverse complement.
ACAGACATATTAAACTGCACTCCACTGCAACAATTCTTAACAGGAATTTAGTTCCAATAGGAAAGATACCTAACATAAATGATGATTAAAATCTAAAGAGACACTAGCCTCAATTTTTACATTCCTGACCACTGCTAAACCACTTCCTAATAAACTTTGACTCAGCATTATGGGAGTTTCCTTCATGCACAAAAAGTAACAATTTGGGATCTGTTAGGATGAAAGATACTGTACATTTAACAGACTGTTAACTTATTTAAGTAAACTAATATTGTTCAGTCATAAAACATCAGGATTTAGTAAGCTGCATTTAATGAGTGGACCCAAATAACCATATTGTGGTATCATATCATAGAATATAGCCATGATCTCACATCACCTGTTTACTACTAGAAAATTTCACAGAATCACAGAATGTTAGGGGTTGGAAGGGACCTAGAAAGATCATCTAGTGCAAACCCCCTGCCAGAGCAGGATCACCTAGATGAGATCACACAGGAATGCATTCAGGCAGCTCTGCAATGTCTCCAGAGAAGGAGACTCCACAGCCTCCTGGGCAGCCTGGGCCAGTGCTCTGGCACCCTCACTGGAAAGCAGTTTCTCCTCATGTTAATACTAAACCTCCTGTGGTCCAACTTGCTCCCATTCCCTCTTGTCCTAACACTGGATGCCATTGAGCAGAGCCTGGCTCTCTCCTCCTCACACTCACCCTTAACATAAACATTAATGAGGTCCAAGCTAGTAAAATAAAGTTAACAGAAACAGGATTTCTGGTTTTCCTTTGGTGGTTTACCTTGGCAGGTGCTAATAATGCTGACTGAAGTCTAGAGTGGCGTGCAAGTGACCGATAGAAGTACTTCTGGCATCCATCCCATGCAGAAGAAATCTCAGTCAGCAACCTGACAGAGCACAAAAAAGCCTGGTATTAGAAAGGCATATAATTGCAGTAGCTCAGCACACTGGAAGCACTAGGTCAGCTTTTCAACCTAACATACTTGCTTGCATTTTGTTATTTTGATCATGTAATTCTTCATTTTCTCCACAAGTATTCTAGTCTTAAGAAAACATCAAGTTTTTAAAATAAACCTTAAGGGAACAATAAGCAGTAGAAGCAAAATTGCTATTTTTGAATATCATTTAACTCTTAAACAGTGGTGTTTCTTTTTTTTCAAGCAGCTAAATCCAGCTTGATAGGGAAGCCTTTATTTTGGCCTTGATGGAAGAAACTAAACCCTTACACCTGAGTAGGACTGTAACCAGTATGTCTCAATGACAAAAAACCCTTGCTGCTAGAAGAACAATGTCTAAAAAAACATCTTTCCTCTAGGCAGGTTTTTCCAGAAATGCTCACTTTGAAGTCTACATATTTTCCCCTGAAATATCCCATTAGTCAATGAAGACAAAACAATTAAGTAATCCCTGTAGGTTACAAGTCATCATTAACAAAATCATTAGCAGCCTACATTCTCATACACTAGCAAAGCTGGGCAGTGGAGGGTTAATTGAAATCTAATTCACAGGAACAATAAAACTAAGGGCAGAGTTGTCAAAAGTGCAAATTAAAACAAAACCTCTCTCAGTTGTAGGTGAGGATTTTCAAACTGAGAAGTAATGGGGGTAAAAGAGAAAGGAGTATTTAAAATCCTACATGAAACACATGCCAGAAATTCCAGTTTCGATCCACATGCAATAAATTCTATACATTATAGCTGCAAATCACACAATGTAGGGATCAGAAATGCTGTGTACATACGTGGCATCCAGTTCAGGTGTACAATTCACTACACTTAATGCACTGTGCAAGTCTAGTGGCTGTAGGTAGAGTATTTCCTGATAGTCTTTTGAACGGCACCAAGCAAGACCTTTCCGGTATGACAAACCTGGAATGACATTTAAACACACATCCTTTGATGCTCTTATTCTTACACAGTTGGGATTCAGATATAACACCCTCTGAAGTACATTTTTTCCCCTGATGCCGATTATGACAAGTCTTACAACACATTGCAATTTTTTGTAATGAAAGAACTAAGAGTAGCTTAGATATTTTCAGCTGAATATAGCTGAAGAACACAGCTGAAGCAAGACAAACACAGACCTGTGGGTATAAAGGAAGATGGTGGTGGTCAAGAGAAAGAACAAAAAAGCCTTGAAGTTGTAAGGCAGGCTATAGTCTGAGAAAGTTACAGCTGTATATTTCTAAAACTCAGTGTTAAGGCTGTTATTTTAGCTATTTTTAAAACTGGATTAAACATGCTCCTTTCTCTTACACCAAAGAAACATCCCTTTCAAAGTATCCTCAAGATAGGCAGAGCCTGTATTACATATTAGTCATCACAGGCAGAAAAGCTAGGCAGTGACCTCTGACTGGACATAGAAGTTTCTGCTTCAGAAAAGTGCTGTAGTACATCTAATGGAATGTAAGAAGAACAGAAGGTATTTGAAAGGGTTAACACATCACACCTTATAGTTAACACACAAAGAGAAAGGGACTGAAATGCTTCTGTGTATTACTGGTTCAGTGACTTCAAGAACATAGTATTGTGGTGAGGTTAGATGTGTTGGCAAAAACACTAAAATGCTTAAGAACTTTGTACTTTCAAACCAAGGCAATTTTTCTTCAAAGCTCACCTGTTTTAGCAAGGCTTTTGAAGAGATCTGACAAAGCTCGTTGCTTCTGCATCTGGATATGCTTTGCCTCTGATTTCTGCTTCTCCTTATCTGCTGTCTGATCAAATGTTAAATTTTGCAGCTCAACTACAGAATCAATGACACCACCTGTAGAGAAGACAGCAGGGAAAGGTAAGAGATGTGAAAATTTAATGTACACAAAGCTGCCATGGGAAGACAGGCTAGGAAGGAAACTATATATCTACACAGAGGTCAATTGTGCTATGGAAATCACAAGAATACTTAACCTGTGAACTGCTCAAGATTTTCCACCAGACTTAAGAATGAATTCTTTTCTGTAACTGTTGCACACATTTTCTTCATTTTTGTAGTAAGCTTAGGCAGACGATGCTGAAGAGATTCTCTGTGAAATGTTATGCCATCCTGGCATTCTTCTGGGAGCTCCCTCTGAGGAAAAAACAGAAATGAAACAGTCCAATTACACAACCATATTCCAAACTCTCTCATTTGACCATGAAGAGTATATCACTGCAAAAACAAGGGTTGAGTTCTGCATTCATCTGAAACTCCAGAACATGCCCACATGGATCCTCTGAACAGTTCAGCACTAACATTGGAAGACAACATGAATCTGCAACAAGTGAATCCAGTAACCTTGTTGATTATCAATCACAGGCTTGCACAAACCAACCAACCACCAAATGAAACCTGCAACCGAATACATTAGATTTGCATCAGATTTCTGCATCCTCACTCTACCCTCATGACTATCACAGCACAAGAACAATATCATTCACTCTCCTAGTCTGAAGAAACAGAATGAAGCCTTGGAAGCTGAGTGTAACTGAGCATTTCCCACTCACCCACAAATTCTAATGATTTATGATTGTCCCCTTGCATCTTATTAACAAAGACTAATAGGTAGGAATGGGAATCTATTTCAGGAAGAAAATTAGTTGCCTTCCTCTCTGAGCTAAACAACTTAGAGAGATATACTAATCCATGGCACTGTGGAGTAAGATTTACCACAGATCAGCCAGTTCACAGTACAGAAGGTGTCAGCTAACAGCAAACACATGACAACGTAGTGTATTCCCCTACCACAATGCAAACTTAAAGTAGTTTTGTATTTAATCACAATTTATATATGCACAAATCCTACAGCCAGAAGATCATCTGTCTGGGTCCTTGTTTAGAAAAAATAAAAAGGGGTAATAGTAATAACCATTCCCAGTCCACACTACTGCACTGGTTGGGAAGTAACAAATTGCTGCACATGACATGCAAGCAGCTTGGAGATGCAATGTGTTAATTGCTATCATCTCTATATTAAAGCATAGATATTGTGCCAAATCAATACAGAACATGCTTGTCTTTTCATGCTGCATTCCCACCCATCTGCAGTGTTTCATAACACTAACCAGAAGTACAACCAAAAGTTGATGGTATATTGAACAGATTTGACACTTACATAAGATTTTTTTCTACACAAATCAGTGAAAAGCAACATAGAGATGAAAAGAGAGAAAATATCCTTCCCACACCAAAAATAAAGAATATAGTCACCTTGGCAACATCTGCTCTAGCAGACAGAATTTTTCTTAATGTGTTGTTTAGCCTCTGAACTTTGGTCTCTTTGTTCTCAGATTCTTCCTGCTTTTGCAAGCAGTCCAGCTGCTCTTCCTTTCCAATCTCCACCAAGGCAGGCTGACATGGCTCATCCAGAACTGCTTCAAACTTCTTCATGAATTTAAAGAGGGTCCTAAGTACCAAAGGAAAGTAAAAACGTTACTGTTTCCACTGTGTTATGAGCAGAAGCATTCAAACTTAATCATCGAATCTAGATGATCCTAGAAATCATCTAGAAAGAAGGTTCCAAATATAGAGCAATTCCAAGCTCTGAGTTACCTGCGTATTTTCTCAACTGATTGTTTTATAGCCCAGAAGCTGACATCATTCCACTTAGAGATTTTCACAAAATCCTATTGGGAAAATAAAGAAACAATATGATTACTTGGATAAATGCCATGAAGTATTTGCATATCAATGATGATCTTTAAAGCTATTCAGCTATGATCTGTCAGCCTTAAAATGGAAGACATTTTAGTGAGTGAACAAATTACTAGCTAAGCATCTTATTCTATTAATGTATGTGCTTACACTAAAACTGCTGCACAGTAAAAATGCTCTGAAATCCAAAGGGGCTGCACTACTGGGTAAAAGTCTCCGTAACTAAATGGGAATAACCAAACAATAAAGACTTCAAACCTCCCACCTCAAAAATAAGTTCTTGCCCAAGAAAATGTGCAGCATAGTAGGGATTTCAGTGGCAGACAGAAATACCTGCTCCACTGTTGCTTTAATTAGATCAAGATATTGTGTGAGTGAAGCTTCCTTTTACCTTAAGTTCCTTTTCTATAGGCTGACGAAGTTCAGTGATTTTAGCCTCAACACACTCTGAAAACTGCTTGTAATAATTGTGTAGATTCCACAGGATGCTGCAAAGAACATCTGGAAGGGACAGACAACAAGTCTCTTTCAAAACACAGTATTCTTCAGTATAGAATCATAGAATCATAGAATGGTTTGGGTTGGAAGGGACCTCTGGAGGTCATCTAGTCCAACCCCCCTGCAGTGGGCAGGGACATCCCTAACTAGATCAGGTTGCCCAGAGCCCTGGCAAGCCTCACCTGCAATGCCTCCAGGGATGGCAACTCAACCACCTCCCTGGGCAACCTGTTCCAGTGTTCCACCACCCTTGTGGTGAGGAACTTCTTCCTAATGTCCAATTTAAATCTCCTCCTCTCCAGTTTAAAACCATTGCCCCTTGTCCTTTCATTCCAGGCCTTTGCAAACAGGCCCTCTCCAGCCTTCTTGGAAGTTCCCTTTAAGTACTGGAAAGTCAAATATCAGGAGGAGAAATCCATCCTAGTAAGGGGTTTTGTTATTGTTGGGTTTTTCTGGTTGGTTGGGGTTTATTTTGTCATCATGAAACTTAGCAACACCAAAAGATTAGATAAACTGTCCAACACTATTCTTCATGAAAATAGGAAGAACAGTAGCATAGGCTTGTGTTGTATTTATGAGCTAAGTGATCTGTTCAGAAAGTCTTGATGGTCAGGTGGTTGTAAAGAACATTTAATATTAACAACTTACCCTTTGCTGCTACTTGAGGCATCAGCAAGACATGGCAATGGAACACCAGGAGTGCCTGAAGCCGTGCATGAAACTCTCCCAGTGTGGATCCTTCAATGAAAGCTTGTAGTGTGCTGACCAGTGTTTTAAGATCCATTTGCTCAGCTTCTGAACATCACACCAGACATTCAGGAGAGAAAAGTCAGTAAGAAACCTCTACATGGAAAAATTTTGTCTGCTCTTTGTAAACTTCCAACTAAATAGCAGGTGTTTACTAGGAAAGGGGCATGGGGAGGTGGTGAGCAGTCACTGCTCGTTCTTTAACTTCCATAAAGACAGAAAGAGATCTTGAAATAATCTGGTTGATCACACAATGTCTTTAGAGCATATTACCTATGGAAGAAGGCATGCTGGCCACTTGGATATGTAAAATAACTCATTGAGTAAGTGCATAAATTAGTCATGAGACTGGAAGAACCCTGCCTCATGCCAGAGGATGCTATTTTTATCTTGACAATTCTATTAAAACCTGAGGAGGCAAGGGACTGAGAGAGCTATATTATTTCCCCTGTTTTAGATAATGTGAACACCTGCAGACAGATTTACTAACAACAGTATGTACCAAAATATACTGACTGTAAGAATGCTTTAGGCTTTATATAGAATTTTAAAACCAGTTCAGCTAGGATATGAATTATGCTTTGTGCAGTTATATGGAAAACCCAATATAGTCAGGGAATTTATTGTAGGGCAAAGAGGACAAGAAATACACCTGCAAGCACATTGTCAAACTCCAGCATTTAGAATCTTAATTATACATCCTTTGTAATTGCTAGAACTGCATCACATATTCATATCAGAACAGCACTTACCTTCTGTGTTTGCCTCTTGAACATACTTCTCAATCATCTGATAGATTGAGAACCAGTGCTTTGTGGATTTCTCCACATGCTGCTTCATAATATTGTCCAAACTTACTGACCAGCAACTGGAAATAATAAGGAAGAGGAGAAAAAGAAAAATAAAGCAAGACTACTGTGGGGAGTTTGGGCTCAAAAATAACACAAACTCTTCTCTGCTTCTACCAAACTGAAGGAAAATGTTACAGGATGGAATAATCTACACATATACTTCATTTACACAATCAGCTCTTGGGGATCACTGCTTTGAAACTATTATTAAATAAGAGAGAAGAAATGCAGGAAGTAGGGATGGCAAAACAAAACCAGTCAGAGCCAGGTTCAAAAGTATCTTTTCACAAATTTGAGGTAGACTTGTGGAATTCCTGCTCATGGCATACTGTGGAGATAAAAATCTTACTTAGCAGGAGAGTGGACAGTAATTCTTAAGGAAAATCTTAAACACTGCAGGTTCAGTAAAGCTTAGAATGAAATCAGGGAAACACTGGGAAAATACAATATGAAGTACTGTAGTTCTCTGTCCTGGTTCTAGTCCTCCTGAGGCACATGCATAGGGTCACCATGGGCTGGACATGTTCATCCTGAGCCAGTACAGCTGCTGCTTTGGGTTTTTCCTCCTCCACATTGTTACCAGGACAGATATACACAAACACAGAGAAGCCTATTCCACGAGTAAATCAGTTCTGCACTGGAATGTGTCTCCATACAGGGATGGAAGCTTACAGTATCTAAGGAAAAGCAGTAGAGGAGGACAGTTCTTACTTCAGCTCCAATCTACGCCACTGAATAATCAGCTGTGTGACCAGATCCAGATGTTTTCGCAGGGACAAAGCTCGACTAGCATTCTCCTCCCAGTCCTGCAAAAAGAAATAAGTTAAAAAAACTGTGTTCCTACTGTTTCAACTTACAGCCTGGAGCAAGTTCACCTCCTCAAACCCCAGCTAGCAGACAGCTTTCAGTTGTTTTTATCATGGTACCAACACAAAAAAGGGAGCATAACAGAGAAAAGTAAGAGTTTCGCTTAGCTCTTGTCTTACCTGTGCCTTTGCAAGAAGAATTTCCAAGCCATTCAGGAACTTTGAGAGAGGACTAGAGAGTGGAAAACCCTGGATTCTGTCCACCACAACTAACAGCTGCAGAATAAAAAAAACAAGCACTGAACCTATAGTAGCTGATCTTCAATGGAAGCAGTCATGAAATTAAGCCCATTTTTACTAGCAAAATCCTCTTCTGCAAGAGATATGAGTTTATTTTATATACAAACAAACCCCAAACAAACCAGGAGCCCAAAGAGCAAAAGACCTCAAGAATCTTTGAGGTATGGCAGACTGGAGATTGCTTAAAGCTGTAAGATCAGAGGAAGCAGTGAGCACCACTTAATATTTCATAACTGAAAGAGAACAGCTAATAATCATAGAATCGTCAGGATTGGAAGGGACCTTAAAAGACCATCTGGTTCCAATTCCCCTGCCATGGGCAGGGACACCTCCCACTAGATCAGCTTGCTCCCAGCCCCATTTAACCTGGCCTTAAAAACCTCCAGGGATGGGGCTTCTACCATCTCTCTGGGTAACGTGTTCCAGTGTCTCACCACCCTCATAGGCACAAACTTCTTCCTAATATCCAACCTAAATCTCCCCTCCTCAAGCTTGTATCCATTCCCACCAGTCCTATCACTGCCTGACATCCTAAAAAGTCCTTCGCCATTCCTCTTGTAGCTCCTGCAGATACTGGAAGGCCACAAGAAGATCTCCTGGGAGTCTTCTCTTCTCCAGACTGAGTAATCCCAACTGTCTCAGCCTGTGGAGTCTCCTTGTCTGGAGCCATTGCAGAGCTGCCTGGACACATTCCTGTGTGAGCTGGTCTAGGTGATCCTGCTCTGGCAGGGGAGTTGGACTAGATGATCTTTCTAGGGCCCTTCCAACCCCTGACATACTGTGATCTGTGATACTGTCCTCTTAGGAGAGGTGCTCCAGCCTCAGATCATACTCATGGCCCTGCTCTGGACACCTTCCAGCACCTCCAGATCTTTCTTGTAATGGGGGCTCCAGCACTGGATGTAGTACTCCAGGTGGGATCTCACCACAGTGGAGTAGAGGCTAAGAATCACCTCTAATATCTAATATCTCTTACAAAGTAACAGATATGACTTCAAAACATCTGCATAAGCAATAGAGACAACATCTAGCCAAGTGTATGCATATGTATGAAAATATTTACCCACAGAAGCAAATCAAAATGCTCCACTTTTTCCCCAGACAGTTGCTGAGGAGTCTTTACCTGTACAAGTACTGGATGCTCTGGCCACTCCTGCAGCAGCCTGTTTACTTCTTTAGCAAAATTCTCAAGTACAGGTTGGCACTGTCGGACTTGCTGGATGTTAGGATGCTGGTAGAAGTCATAGGGGCCATCCTGCTGCAGCACAAGATCTGAGGTTAATTCCTCAAAAAAGGTATTGTGAAGAAGAGTGCTAACTAGAAGTTGGCTTCCCAAAAGACTATCATTCATTTCAGCACCTAGGAAGCAAAAAACCAAAAGGAATACATCACACATGCTATTAATTCATTTTTTCAGCTGAATATATATGGGTTTTTTTTCCACTGTATCCTAAGCATTAGTATGTTATGTATTACAAGGATATAAGAATATGCCACATATAAGCAGTGAGACAGGAGTATGGAACAAAAGAGACATACTTGATGTTTACATTCTCTGTTTTATCAAATGCTTAGATAGAAATAAAACCAGCTTCCTGAAGGTGGACTGTGATGCTGTCAGAAGACCACAGTTCCTTTGTGCATAAATTCACACCATGGAGATATTTAATACAAAATTAGTAGCAAGGCTCTGTGAAAAAGTAATTCAACACAGGCACACAGACAAAGAAAATCACATATATTACACCTCAGGTATAAATAAAAAAAATAAATTACTGTAGAAACAGCCTTTATCTGCTGCTTTTTAACTGTACACACATACATTTATTAGATTAGAACCAAAGTACAGCTCTGATTTCAGAAGCAATAATGCTGAGGTCTCACAAGTTGTTATAATGATTTACACATCAAGTGTGCCAAAATTCAGGGTGTAAAAAATAATATCTGTTTTACAGAAACTCCATTTCAAACAATTCTTTTACAAACATAATTGCAAATTTTACTTCTGGGAAATTTCTTCAAGTGTATTATCTTTCACAGTATTATGCATGTGAGCAGAATTACACTTAGTAGAGTACTCAATTTATTCTTAAATTGATTTGGTCTTATGTATTTACAAATAGAACTAAAAGAATATAAATATATAAAAGAATAAAAAGACAAAGCATTCCACCAAGACAATTCTGAATATGGGCAAGTTCTTCACCAAAATGAAATCTGGTTTGGGGTATTTTTCCCCTAATAGGTCTGTTTCATGACCTGCAACATGGCTAATTTGAAACAAATCATCACAAAGCTAAACTTGCACATCTGACATATCCCTAGCAATCTTACCAATGAAAGGATAGAATTGTGATACCAGGCATGCACCAGTTTGATAGCACGAAGTAAATGTACTGAAATAATGCTTGGCTTGCTGAGGAGGTAGATGCTGTTGATACCACAGGGATCGAGCAAAGTTTAAGCACAAGTGTTGATGAACCATCATCACTGCTTGCATAGAGCTCTTGGACAAAAGGGCTCTATCAACTTCCAGCTGCTCTTCCAATGGATCTTCAGTTTCCATTTTTTCTTCAAGGCTTGGCTCAGCTGTGTTATCTTCAAAGTCCTGCAAATGATATGATATGATAATCAAGTCAGTGATTATTTCTTCCTTTCATGCCTCCTTTCCCCATCTTCCTTTTTGCAATAGTATGCTAATGCTTTGGAGCTGGCACTCTACAGACACACTGCCTGCCCCTCACAGCTCAGATGTGTTAGAACACAGGGGAATAGAACAATTAAGGGCACAACCACTGCAGTACACTGATCCCTGAGCTGCTGCCAACTAAAACTCTTCCAGAAAAAACAGCAGCAGCAGTCCTATCTGCTGATAAACCACTTCAGTGCTGTTTGGTTCCTTGAAGACCTGATCTGTTACATCCTAACAACACAATGACACACATAATTGGCTGTGGATTCCTGTACTGTGTAACATTCCTTGGTGAAGCTGTACTTCAAAGGCTGTGCAGTAACACAGGCCAGTTATATCTCATAGCTTCATTTAATCAAGCAGATTAGCCTTTTTCCCCAGGTAATAACTCAGATGATCTTACCTGCTAAATGAACCCAATTCCAGAATTTTACAACAAATAACTTATTATATTGTCATTTAGTTTTGTAACTTGGGGTTATTCATCCAAACCACAATAAGATTGAAGTCCAGAAATTAATTCTAAAACCCTTCTACAACCAGAAGGTAAAATAAACTAAAAGCACAGTACTTAATACCTCTGTCAAAATCTACTCCACATTTTACTTTTGGTTGAGGGAAACACTGTTTCATCCCTCATCTCATTTTATTTATAGCATGTACTTTCTGGAGCTACTTCAGATGCAATTTCTTGACAAAGTTACAGATGTTACCTTTTCATGAAAAGGAAATCTCCTCCTAAATTCCTCTTCTTCCTGCTCTTCCTCACTCTGTCCTTTCCCATGGCTTTTGCTTCTGTATCTGTAGAGGCTGTGCTCCATTGCCTCCCGCTCTCGAGCACGGCGTTCCTGTTCATCCCACTCATTTACAATTGCCTAAGGAAAGAGCATCCTTTTACACAGGTTGATGTTTAAATTCATCTCATATTTCATCAAAGGGGCAGCATCTATCTTGTTTGGCTCTTTCCTCCTCTACAGTCTACAACAGTATATGAATCAAAGTCACCTAACTTGAAGGAAGATTTGTGAATTGCCCTCTCAACAAGCCACTGAGGAAAAAAAGCACAGAAAACAACATGCAACAGAGTACTCGGCCAAGTTCTAGCCTCCTTTCTTCACCATTTTATAAAGAAACTCTCTGCAAAGTTTCTTTTGGGGATTATTGTATGGTTTTGTGTTTTGTTAGTTTTTTTCATAAATAAAATCTTTGGCAACCACTACAGGCTATGATTTTACACCTTGTAAATCCAAGCAAGTTAATCTGGTATTTACACTTATGTTAAAATTGTCTTTTATCAATTCATTCTCTTATCATCCTTCTTATCTCCCTTTATATACTGAAAGCCACAATAAGGCCCCAGAGCCTTCTCTTCTCCTGGCTGAACAACCCCAATTCTGTCAGCCTTTCTTCACAGCAGAGGCTCTCCCCTAGACTCACTCTAACAGATCCATGTCCTGCTTGTACAGTTGACAAGGTAGTGGAGTGCAAGAATCCTAGCCACAGGCATTCAAATGGCATTACCTGACACAAATGTCTAAAAAGCTGCAGAGATTTCTGGTCCATCTCCCCTCTGGCTATTACATGGCACCGAAGATGCAACAAAGCATTCACTAGGAGCTGTTCCACAGTTGGGCAAGGCTGCTCTGCTTCCTCAGATTCTCCTTCAGAGCGCTTAAGAGAAAACTTTTTAAGCCCATGAAGGACCTCAACTGAATTCACTGAGCATAAGACTTCTGCACGAGCCAAGTGAGTGGGGAAGGCATGGCCAACAGAAGGGAATGCCAACAAAGAAGTGAGGAGGTTGGTGAGATCAACTGGACGCACAAAACTTCTCAGCGCTGCATCAACTTCAGAAGCCACTAATCTCATGCCATGTTGCAACTGTAAAATGGCAGATTGCAGTGGGATGATGGCATCAGGGAATGCTACATACTCCTCTGCTAGGTGTTTTCTAAACTGATGGTGTGACTGCTGCCAAGAGGCTTCTTCATTTAATAGGTTTTGTATTGCCTGGAGTGATTTAGGTCTCTGCCCATGGAGGAACTGTAGAAGGCGAGCTAGAAGATCTTGGACTGTAGAAACTCGTGCTATGCTGTTGATGCACTGGTGAGCCTCCTGGTATAAGCAATCATAGGATGGAGATAGAGGCCTGAAGGCCTTTTTTCTGGAAAGATTGTTTATTTGTTCCTTCAGTCTTTGCATTCTTTCATGCAACAGTCTGTTAAGAAATAACACTGACCAGTTAAAACATATTTCAAATAAACATGTTGATATATATCTAACATAAATTAGATCCATAAAAAGATCCATCAGAAATATTCTGCTAGTTTGGGTGAAAGAGTAAGAAGAAAAAAAAAAAAGAAGTGACACCTCTATAGCATGCACTTGTACTTCTCTTCCTACCATCTGAAGTTTTGGTTTTGGTAATCAAGTAGGCTCATCATCTTATTAAATATTAGAAGATCTTCTAACCACATAGCTTAAAAATGATGTCCAAAGATTTGCCCTGTCACTTTAACAAACTTCAACTAGGTTTTTGCTTGCTACCTGACAGCTCTGTGAGCATTAAGGAAAAAGGAGTATTTACTGGAGGCAATTGGTAAAACTCAGCCATTCAAAACTTGCTTTCAATTTCTTTTTAAGTAATAGCATGCAACTATTAGGTTCTCTAGATCTATAATAATGAATTAAAAAAAAAAAAACAACAGTGGAAAATCATGAATAATATCCTGTTCTTATCTCCAGGTACAAGGAACACCTGGAAACCTGAACAAAGGTGAAATCTCTGTTCACTTAATTTCCTCTTCACTTTCCTCAGACAAAAAAAAACAAACAAACCAACAACAAAACAATGGCAACAAATTCTGAATGTCAACAGTGTACTATGTGGTTAAGATATTTACTTTATCCATGGCACCACAGGCTAAGGCTGTTGCTAAAATACACATCTGGAGACTTCTATCCAGTACAATCAGTCCAAGAACTCAGCAAAACAGCACTGGCATCTATCAAGGTCTTGAAGAGTTACAGTGATGGCTACAAATTTCACCTCATTTAAGTTTATTGATAACATTGTCACATTTTAATGAAACTACCATAATTTAGACATATTGCTTTATTTTCACTTCTGGGTATAGCTTCAATTTGATCAAGATCTGAAGGCCATTGCTTTAACTGTTGCATTTACAGCAGTATGAAGTATGTACAGACAACTCCTTTGTCACTGCAAGTAAACAGAAGAGCTTCTGTAGGTTTTTTTACCATCTCAGTATGGTACTAACTGCACTAAATTGATACTTCAAAATCAGCAACCCTTGTTTCTGCAGAAGGACAGGGAAATTGTAAAGCTGTGGAGCAAAGCTTTGGAGCCTCAGCAACCGAAGAAAAAAATTAAAACCTCAAAGAGAAGAGTTAAGGGTCTGAGATGTTACCTGAGATGGGGATGAATATAGTTGCTGACTGTTTCATCTTCAATACTTTTTCCTGTATGCAGCTGGGATGAGAAATCATTTGTTTTCCATTCACATTCCAGTTGGTATAACTAAAAAAAGAAAGAATAAACCATTTTCTGAAATTCTGGTTTTGGTAACCAAGTAGGCACATCATCTTATTAGACATTAGAAGACCTTCTAACCACATAGCTTAAAAATGATGTCCAAAGATTTGCCCAAGAGCACCCAAGTCAAAATCATTTGTGTTGATTTTATACACTACAGAGGTAAAAGCCAACTCAGCTCCACACTCACCTCTTCTCTTGCATATTTGAGCTTGTATTCTCTTTTCACAGCTGGATCAAACCTGGTCTGTGGTAGCCACATCTGGATCTGTAGCAAACCAATATTCACCCAGAGGCTTCCTCGCCAAGCTGTCTCTGGTAACTCCTTAAGCCCTTCCCCAAAGAACTGCTGCAAGCAAGTGAGCAGGAGAAAGTGGAATTCTTTAGGCAGTAACTCCTCATCAGTGATGTTTCTAAGTATCTTGAGAAGGTACTCGTATGCAACAGGATCCTTGAGGTAGAGCTTCTCACAGTACTCCAAAAATTCTTCCTGAAGATCCACTGGAACCAGATTTACCAGGGCAGAGAGCAGTTTGTTTAGCATTATTCCTTGTAGTCTAGCATCTGTGTATCTGGAGGCAAAGTAATGAGACAGGTTTACAGATGGTAAGCAAGCTTCTGTTAACATGTCTGAATTACAGACCACTGATGGGGAAGAAAGATCTTAATACCTAAAATCTACTAGTGAAGAGACAGCCAGATTGGTCCACAGTGCTGTGCTGACTTCGTGAAGCTGCTGTGCCCTCTCCATCCACTCTCCCAGTGTCACATGGGATGATGACAGAACTGGAAGCCCATTCACATCCCACTGGCTTGTCTTTGTCTTGCTGCTGCTAGTTAGAATTTCAAAGAAGCACTTTGAGAAAACTGCTCGGGTCAAAATCCCTGGGCCCTGAATGAAGAGATCAAGAGTTAGATTGTTCAGAGGCAACTTGCACTGACTGTGCTAGAACTTATTGCTTTAGAAAGCTGTTGGATTATTTAATGAAAGAGTATGCAGCCTAGTTGTTTGATTAGGTCAGCAGAGACAAACCTTCATAGAACAGTTCAGATGGGATTTAGAAAAGTTCTTTTCCTCTGTTGCAGGTAGTGGCCTCCAAGTCAACCAGTAGTCTAGGTCTGTGGTGAAAGTACTGCTCCAGAAGGATGCTAATGCAGCATTAACTAGTTGAGATGATACAACAGACATTTCTTCAGGGGTTGCCTAAGAAAAGAGAAAAACCTAGACCTAAGAATAATTTGCAGGGAGAAAAGAGAAGCATGCACACAAACATACATCCCCCAAGAAAAGAAAAAAACATGATCCTGTTTTTCAGGAGAGACAGTACAAGACATTCCTCAGACTGTGCAACCTGTTGTTACAATACACAAGGCTGCATCAGCATGAAACAGATAAAGTTATCCAATATTCTGTTCTCACGCACCTAAAGTGAACTTGCTGGTTTACTGAGCTTTATAGGAACACAACCACCAAGGTACTGTAGCTAAAACATTAACCAATCAGGAATTCTCTGACATGTAAAATACAGACAAAATATATCAAAGAACTGTCTCAGTCTATTTGATTTGCAACACAGGCTTAAAAAAAATTATAGAGGCACAGGAACACAGGCAAGTATTTTTCAGCATAGAATTACTCTGAATACATAGATACAACCAGGCTGGCACCTGCAATTCAGTTTTCTGTCTTCCACTAGGCCATGGATGAACGGAACAACTTTACCTAACTAGATCATATCATCATCATCATGATGGCCAGGTTTTGTGAACACAGCTCTGGGGAGGGCTCCATCCATGCTCTTCCCAAGCGCTTTTTCCAAGCGCTGCTGGCTGCAAAGGCCAATGCAGGACAGACAAGAGCAGTTGCAAAAGGCACAGCACAAGGACTCCTCAGGAGGTAGAAGCTGCAAGACATGATTCTTTCTACGCTGGCTTTTCTCCTCCAGAGTGANTAAAACTTCTGTTTTCTTTAAACTAACTTCCAGCCCAAAAAGCTCAGCAGCAGCTGCAAAGCAGGATGTTAAACGCTGCAGAGTTACTTCTGTATGGGCAACGAGGGCAGTGACATCAGCATAAAGCAGCTCCCAGACAAGATATAACTATTTTATTTAAGACTTTGCTGTGTTTTCCTGATGTTTTAATAAAATTTTTTGCAGGCTCACAATTAATAAGCTTTCTTTTTAAAAGAAGGAACTGTTATTGTCAGGCACAGATAAGAAAAACTGCATGGCAAAAATCTTAGCGATAAACATACTTTGTAGAGTAATTAAACTAAAATTTGTTCTTACTCCATTAAGGTGTAACAAGTGCCACAGTCCAGATAGCTGTTGAGAAGCAGCTGGTGTCAACTTCAGAGAAAAAGCAATAAGCTGAACTAGATCTAAACATATGCTTAGTTCTTGACCACACTTCTCCCTGTAACAGGTAAAAGAAATGAAACCTAAGTAATGCTTAAGCAAGACACATGAAATAAATCACTTGGACAGTAACACAAATTGATAATGGCAGGTGAAGTCACAATAACTAAAACTCTCTAAAGGGTTAAAATGACAGCATTTTAAACACTGGAGAAGAACAACGACACAATACCCAAAACAATTCCATCCTTCCAATTTGGCAAAAAGTAAATACCACAGAAAGGGGAAAGAGTGTCATCTTCTGAAGCTAACACCTACATGTTCAGCAAAATATATAGAACATTTGGAAACAAACTGCCTTCCAGCATAAAAGGTTTTAGTTTTCATCCATTCATAATCTATTCTACCATTAAAAAAAGCAATTTCCAGAGTCTCATTTATTTACTCCAAAGGGCTTGGACATTAGCATTTCTGTATCTGCCTCAGTAAAGTAAGTTAGAAAAGGAAAAAAATAGTCCCTTTCCTGATACTTTCTATAGCTGCCCAAGTGCAATTCTGCATGCAGTCAAGGAGTGCATATGTATTAACATTAATAAATATATATAAGCATTTGTGCACCACATACATATACATGCATATACCACACAGCCACATTTACTAATGTATGCAGGCATGCCCCATTTGTATGTTATAACTTTTAGCTAGGGGTTCTGAATCTCTAGGAAGGAATAGAGGATTTCTTTCTCCAGTTTTCTTCTTCTTACCTTCTTGCACAAGCCTTGGCCACATAATCTGCTGTCAGTTTGTACTGCCAGAGCACACCTATATACTCCATTGCAGGCCACAGCTGAACCCGACTGCACAGCTGGTTTAACAAGGCAGGGTCTAACTGGCTGGAGATGGCATCCTCAGTAAGCCTTTCTTCTGTGTGACTATACACAATTCCTTCTGATCTCAGTTGTGAATGCACAGCTTTCAAAAAGATCTTTAGCTGACCTGTTTGACAGAGTGTAAAAGCCACATAAATGTATGTAACTGTATTTCTTGCCAATGAACGTTTCACGTCCTTTCCATTTGCATATAAAAAGAATGGAGAGGGCAGAAATCATCCAGTTAGGCTCTTCAAAAACATTACTTACCCAGACTAGCATCTTCTAAATGATTGGCTCTAATTATCAGGCCATCAGCTTGCAGCAATGCTTTCTTCATCTTCCATCCAGTGGCAGCAATTTTCAGAGCAAGCATTTTTTCCTGCCATCTGCTTTCTCCAAAGGCCAATCTTAGCTCCAAGATGTTAAGTGGTTTGCTGAGAACTCTTAACTGAGAAAAACACTCCATGGCCAGTTGGTCCTGGAAACACAAAAAGGACATTTGAACAAGTGACATTTGTTTCAGCAGCACTAACAAAACAACAAACAAGATCTGTGACTGCAGTCAGAACCAAGACTTCAAATTGACATGCACACAACTAAGTATATATTAACCAAACTGCAACAACCACCTAACAATAACTATTTTGTAGCCCTACCCAATACAGCAGGAAGACAGAAACTGAAATAGTTGCCACAAATTCTTCTTGTTAAGTTTGTTGTTTTTTTTTTTTCATGAAGAAACTACATACATTATGCAGGCAAAAAAAGATATATCAACATAGCAACTTACCTAAACTAAGGGCAATAAATACACAACATCATGAAGTGGATCCTCCTGTAAACTGTGCTAGGTCTTATGGAAAATAAGGAGGTGACTGGTGACAGCCAACATGGCTTGACAAAGGGCAAACCATGTCTGACAAATGTGGTGGCCCTCTATGATGGGATCACAGCATTGTCACAAGGCTATCCCTATGCCACATAAAAGTAAGTACACAGCTTATTCCATATACACATGTATTCACCAAGTAAGCAAGTGGCATACTGATACTCCCAAGTCTCCACAACAGAACAAGCAGTAATATTTCCCTGTTTGTCCAGCACTCTATATTAAATAACTGCTACCTATACAATGCATAATTAATAGTAGAAATGCTACTTCAATAACTGATATATTTCACAAAAATAGATGAACATATGCTGAAAGGCTTTTTTAGTCAATCTAACAAGTCCAAAAAGAATGCATTTTGCTGGCCTGGAAAGCAAGTGCTACTAATCTTTACGATTATTTTAAAGCATATTTGGACATTGCTGGAAATACAAATCCTTTGCAAAGACTAGCAATACCTTGAAAGGAAGAGGTCTTCCCAGAGACTTCTGTAATATCTTCATATTTGCAGAAATAATAGCAGGATTGGCCAAGCAGCTTTGAATCTGCTGTGAAACAGATTGAATTTCCTTGGAATACCTTGGAGATTAAAGAAAAAGGCCACAGTTAACAAGGAATTTGAGAAAAAAGGTAAAAGGATGCACAAGAAAGGGAAATCCTGTCTCTTAACCTTCCACTACAGGGGCAACCTGACTTAAAGGTAAAGAAAATAGGTAAAAATTCTTGATGATTGTGTGGGCAAGAATACCAATGCTAAGAAACTTCAATTTTAGTAATGAACAGTTATCTACTACATTGTATTTGCATCACTAATGCAACACAACTTGGACACTAACAGCAAGCAATGTTAATTAGCTATAATACTAACAAAAGGGTAACTTCCATAACTGTTTAACACAAAGACAAATCAAAGCCACTCACTTTTGCTGGTCTGATCCAAGAAGCATCTGAGGAATTCTGTCAATTAGATGCTTCATAACCCAGTGCCAGTGTAGAGACAGAAGTGACAACCCTGGTGAATCCACTGTCAGAGTGTCAGAGACTGCCCAGAAGCGGTCACGCCACAGCAAGCAGTATAAAATCTATCAACAAGCCAAAAAGGTTACAGTTTTCCCACTGCTGAGCCCTGCATGTTACAGAACACTTGGTACTCAAAGCAAGAGAAAAATGCAAAAAACATTGTCACTCCCATTAATTTCAGAATCAGGCAATGCTCTATGCTTAGTGGCACGTAACTAGCACTCAGTTATGTGTCTTATAAAAATATCACAGGGCTCTGCCAGCAGGTGGAAATATGCAAGTCAAAACCAAGTAATCTCTGCACAAAGTCTATGATGTCCATAAATTCACCACGAAAAGTCTACTCACATCATGCATGTCATCATCACTTAAGGCCACCTGAGTAGACTTCACCCAGTGAAATACAAATGCATCCCAGAGTTCAAAGAAAGGAGCAAGGTTGACCACGATTGCATGAGGAAGGCAGTTGTAACTTCCTGGATCTGAGGTTTGTGGAAGAGGGAAAGGAAGGGAGAGATTGAATATTCCAGTCACATAACATGACGAGTAAAGGTTGATTTCTAAGCACTAGATCCAACCTGTGGCTAGGGCAAAAACCCCTGAAAATACACATAAGAAAGTAACAAAAATCCTTCGCTATTTGCACAATTCTTTATTACCTCCATGCACTGAATAAACCAAAACCCAACACACCAATCCAAAAGGAAGGAAACATTGATCAGTTCCTTCTATGCAACACACTAGCTTCATAACTAAATTCTTCCCCTTTGTTTTAGGGGTAAACATCCTAATTACATGAAATAATAAGAGAGATTGTAACAAAAGCACAACTGTAGAACCTGGCTGTTCTTACTAGCTAAAGACAAAATGCAATTCCAATTTCTCTCCACCATCTTCCTCATGTTTAGGTAATTAAGAGAGAAACGAGATGCACTCACTGCCTAGTAGAGGCTAGGCATAGATATAGCTTACGCTACAGCATTGAACTTAAGAATAATGTGTTACCTATCCTACTTTGCTTTACATTCACACAATCTTCCTTTGCACATTCAGGACACATCAATGTTTAAAGTACACACTTCAAACCAGTGCAAATTAACCATACTTCACACTGACTACAGAACTGAAAGGAACAGTGAAACTCATCCCACCTTTGCGGAAATCCAGAGACATTCTTAGGACACTATTTCTGGGCTTCTTGCTGGTAATCAAATTCTTCTCAATGTAGCTTCTTTTTTCTCGGTCAAGAAATAACACTGCCCTGAATTAAAGTTATTAGAAATTCAGTACTATTTTAACAGAATCATAGAATAGCTGGGAGCTGGAATGGACCCATAAGGATCATCAAGTCTGACTCCTGGTCCTACACTGGACACTCCAAGAGTCACGCCATATGCCTGAAAGTGCTGTCTAAGCACTTCTTGAACTCCATCAGGCTTGGTGCCCTGATCACTTCCCTAGGAAGGCTGTTCCAGAGCCCTACCACTCTCTGGGAGAAGACTCTTTTCCTGATGTCTAGCCTAAGCCTCTGCCTTACAAGAACTGTGAACTACAAAGTGGCATTTTGTATTTCACTGTATTATGAAACAAGAATCAAGTGCAGGATAAATGATTTGCTTGAATTTGGTTTCTGCAGAAGCAGGTTCATAAGAAGTAGATTACTGACTGAAGTAATCACCAGGAAAGAAGTAGTAACGAGCTACTAAGCAAATGCAACACCACTACTTGTAGGATATATGTGAGCAGCTGCTTCCTTGCAGTGTAACTGCAAAATCTGTGTACTTTTTGCTCTCAATAGGAAAAGCAGTTCAAATCCAAAAGCAAGGCAACTATTTAAGTTTTGTGTCAGAGCCTTCACACTGCTGCTTCTGCCTCTTCTGCTTTATCCCACAGTTCTTGTTTGTCCTTGAAGTACACCAGCCTATATGGAACAATGGGAGCCCTGCTCCCTCTATTAAGTGATTTGGTTTAGTCTACACCTACAGAAAACGGAAGCAAAGAATTTCAATACCTGTACAAAATCTCTGCCCAGTATTTTAGATGATATCTAGCACAACCTAAAAACATACTAGGCAGATAGCACAAGTGCTTATACAGTGCTGAGCACAGTCATTGAGCAATCTTCACAAGCTTTTTTTGTAACCCACCGATTTGCAACAGACTTCAAAAGGATTAGAAGCTGATCTGTGTGCTCCATTTCTGTGTCAAAGTTCATTGAATTTCTAATGATATCCAAAAACTGCACATTCCATCTTGGGTCCAGAGGCATCACGTGTTCATCTGGGAAGGTAGACAAGACAAGACAGGACAGCAGTGGAAAAATTATCCAGTGGAAGACCTTCCTTGATCTCCCTGCCTACAGAAGAACCTCAGGGAAAGAAAGAAGGAAGCCTAAGAGGAAAACGTAGCCTTAAGCTCCCTCACATCCAAGCAAAAAAGCATTAAGTTGACTGCACGTTCTGTAAAACACAACAGTGAAAGTTAATTTACAAATGCTCAGAGCACCCAAAAAGCCTGGAATCTCAAGCCCAAACCCCTTTTCCTTCACAGTCCAGGCAAGATATCTAGGACAATCAATAAAGGGTTCACTGTCACTGTATGTGCTTTTATGCTCCTAACAAGCCTTGAAAGGAAAACCACAGGCCTGAGCTCTCTGTAAAACACCAAGGAAGAACAATAGGCCTCAGCATAGGTTATAGATGGATCAACACAAAAAAGGCTGGGAAAAAAACTAGGATGCCTAAACCATCCAGTCAGAACGGCAGCAGATACATGCATCACTCTTAAAAACACTGCTTAACTCCAAGCTGTAGAAATACATCTGGGTCACAGACACAGTCAGGATTAACAGGCACAGCACTCATACCTAATTTGCATAGGATAAATGCATTTAATTGCTCTATTGGTAGTTCCAGACAACAACGTCTTTGTTGTTATTTCTTTCAGCAACAATAGCAAAGCATCATTAGAATTTAGCCTTTGTTTTGTTACACACATTCCCTAAGATGGGTTGCAGTGTGTTCAGAGAACAAAAAGAGGAAGCATCAATGTCTTGTATCAATTTTTTCTCAGCAGTACCTGTCATAGTTGGTTGTAGCAACTTGATCATGTTACTGACTCCAGATGAGAGTGGACTGCCATAGAAACTACCAAGGGCTACAGCACCTGCTTCCAGCTGAATCCGCACTGTATCTGGAGGTGGAGAGAACATAGTTACATGCTGGTGGATGAGAAGCTGGCCATGAGCAAACAGTGCACGCTGGCAGCCCAGAAGGCCAATGGCATCCTGGGCTGCAGCAAGAGAAGCGTGGCCAGCAGAGCCAGAGAGGTGATTCTGCCACTGCACTCTGCTCTGCTCACACCTCCTCTGCAATACTGGGTCCAGTTCTGGAGCCCTCAACACAGAAAGGACATGGAGCTGATGGAGCAGGTCCAGAGGAGGCCACAAAAATGATCAGGGGACTGGAACACCTCTGCTCTGAGGACAGGCTGAGGGAGCTGGGATTGTTCAGCCTGGAGAAGAGAAGGCTACGGGAGGACCTACTAGTGACTTTGCAGTACCTAAAGGGAACTTCCAAGAAGGCTGCAGAGGGCCTGTTTGCAAAGGCCTGCAGTGAAAGGACAAGGGGCAATGGTTTTAAATTGGAGAGGAGTAGATTTAAACTGGACATGAGAAAGAAGTTCCTCCCCACGAGGGTGGTGGAACACTGGCCCAGGTTGCCCAGGGAGGTGGTTGAGTTCCCATCCCTGGAGGCATTGCAGGTGAGGCTTGCCAGGGCTCTGGGCAAGCTGCTCTAGTTGGGGATGTCCCTGGCCACTGCAGGGGGGTTGGACTAGATGAGCTCCAGAGGTCCCTTCCAACCCAAACCAGTCTAGGATTCTACGATTGAGAACTTTCATATCAGATCATTTGAATAATTTGGATGTTTTCATAGAAGATTGACAGATTTGTGAAAACACAATAAATCATCCCTTAACTACAATAAAGTTAAATAATCACATACCAAGCACCTGTGGCAGGTTTTTGGCTAAGGAGTTAAGCCATTTAACTCTCAGTGTCCAATCCTGATTGGTTGCCTTTTCTAAGAACAATTTCACTGAAGCCTGGAGAACTTCCATTGTATCCATCCAGTTTGCATCCATCTCAACAGCACTGAACTTGAGACTCTCAGGATTAGTGGACTGCAGAACTTTTTGAAGATCTTGCAGAGTCAGTGGAAGAGTCCTAAAACAGATAAATGAAGTTCAGCAACCAAGGGCTTGAACTGCCAGTTCCAGGGAAGAATATACTTGCAAGTCAAGCTACTATTCAGCATACAACTATCTTCAAGCGAGAAGGCAGCAATGCAATAGTCTCTTTTTTTTTTTAGCTTTAAAGCCAGTTTCCAACTTCAAATCAGCTGGGGGTGTCTACTATTAGGAACTCACTTTTGCAAAAAAATCATATATTTAGAAGCAATTAAATACTATTTTTTTAAAGCTTATAAAGAAATTAAAGGAAGAGATTTTTGAGGCTCTTATCTTCTAAATCCAGTGTTTGCACTCACATTTACTGGTAAATGCCCACTTCTAATTCAACTCAAAACCGGTCAAATGTACTTATTGAAGATTTAATGGAGTCAAGTATTTTGGACTTGAGAACAAACCAGTAAATAATTAAGCTTGTATTTGTAGTGGTTGAATGGAATGGAAAGGTAGCAGGAGCCTCAGTTACAGAGTGTGATGACCACAGTTTCTACCCACAGAATTTGCTCAAGAGAAAGTTTTGCAGGGAACAATGACATGCCACCAGTAGTTCACACTTCTCTTGTTTTTCATTTATTAGACACAAAGGATTTCTTGCCTACCTGCAGTTTTTAAGGTTTAGTCTATTCAGACAATACATTAGGACCTGTGCATCACTCTGGACTGTTGCAAGCAGTGAGTCTTCAGCTGCAAACAGGCCTGTAGGTAAGGAA
This sequence comes from Bucco capensis, assembly GCA_013396975.1. Lineage (NCBI taxonomy): Eukaryota > Metazoa > Chordata > Aves > Piciformes > Bucconidae > Bucco > Bucco capensis. Next base: position 817,515 of record VWZO01016040.1, on the reverse strand, counting down.
TCTGGCCACAATCCCATTGCCAGCAAGGAGTCACCCCAAGTTTCATGGGAAGCCAGAGATGAGGCATGCTTCGTAACCAATTCTGACACAAGCTACAACAAACAACCAAAAAAGCAGTTCAGAACATATCCAAACATCTTGCTCAGGCACTTAAGAAGCAGAGAATCTCAAACCCTAGCCTCATGAAATGACATTTTTCATCTATCTAGATGATGTAAGAAAAGCTTTCAAATCTAGGACTCCTACCTTTTGGTTGATCTGCAGTTGCTGCGAGCGACCATAAACTTCCCAACAGGCTCTGTAAAAAGACTTTGCTAATCCAAGGCCTCTTTGTATCTGCTGCACAATTAACACAGCAGCCTGAAGCAAAGGTGACAAAGATGACACAGAACCTGAAAGATACACAGCATTTAGGGTGATGTGAATGTTTATTAATTGTCAGCCCTTTAACTCTAAGGACAAACATCACTTTAGACCCTGAGGAAGATCCAAAACAAATGAATCCTAATGGGTACTGAAAATTGAATGGGCTCTTCCCAAGGTTCATAAGAAAACCTGACAAGATTGCACACAACAGCTGAACAGCTCAAAATAAGATATCAAGCTGCTAAGCTGAATGAAACTCAGTGTATCTTGCTCCAAAGAACAACTAGAGTAGGCAAACTCTCTAGTTTACTGATTTTCACTTAGAATATATTGCCTCCCCTGTAGCAACGGACAATGGACACTTACTAGTGTCTGATGCCTCCTTACAAAGCACTCCAGTTAACATGTTTGTTTCTTGAGAATGCAAAAAACAACCCAGAAGAACTTCATTATACTTTTATGCCTCTACTTGTATTGGGACATAACACAATTAAACAACTAAGCTTTAATATTCAAGAGTTAATCCAAATTATATATAAAGAGCCCAAGCTATTAACAAATACTGAACAGACTATTTTTACCTGCTCCTGCTATTGCTGCCTTGGTTTCTGAATGCACAGCCAAAAGAGCATCACAGATGCTATCTCCCACTAAACCCAAGCCATGCAGCAGTAACTTCAAATCCAGATTGTCCAATACATTTCCATCACTCTCCCCAGGAATGTAGATTTCAATCCCACGATTCCGCATGGCTCTGGATATTTCCCCATGAACTGGATCCAAGGAAAGGAAAAGCCTGTTGGATGTTAGAATAGTTCAGTTAGAAGGGACCTACAATAATCATCCAGTCCAACAACTTTACAGTCTTAAGATGTAACTTAGGGCTTTCAACTATCACTCTGGAATCACCAAATCTGCTCCCCCATAGAGTAAATTCATCTTCATATTAATGGGGACATTGACATCTAGAAAGTCAGAGACATCTACTGAATTCAAATGAGACATCTGTATGAATAATTGTACTTTGAAATTAGTCACAGATACAATGCATAATTTTAAACTCAGTTATATCTGAGCTTTGTCTGTTTTATCATTTGCCTACTTGAAAAAAAAGTTAAACTGTGTCTCTGCAGGCAACTCAAATTTATGGATGGGATGCAAAAAGCTGGGAAGAAAATTATGTCTATATACCAGCTTTCATTACCAACATATCTGAATACTTCACCATCTCCAACAGATATATCCTCAACTCCAATACAGTTGAGACAAGGAAGTGCTGAAAACCCAAATTAGAAGTGAAGAATCAAGGCAGAGGTACATTGCTTTGAGTTTTCCAGTGTAATAGTCTGTGCTGCAACAGGGATAAAAAGCCAAGCCTCTTCAGCTCTCTATCATATTCTCATCTCAGTGCAGTTTTCTTCCTTGCCAGACAGACAGTGTCACTAAAGTACATGGCAAACTGAACAGCATTCAAAATACCAAAAGATTGGATCACTGCTGACATTTTCCTAAATCTGCTATTTGGCAGGAGAAAGAAAAGGGGAAAAAACAGACAAAACCACAAAAACCAGACATGCAAAACACCTGAAGTTTGGATGAGGAGCTATTGTAGGAACTGTGCCATCAATCACACCTCTCTCACTCATGGTAAGAACACCTCCTGGTTCAAGTAAAGCGTTCAAGCGGTCCAGCACAGAAGGGCTGCATGCAAAAGAAATGTATATGGTTATAAAAGGTAACAATATGATCCTCTTCCAGACTGAAATCAAAGTGGTATCAGTCTTAAGCAAAAAGCCAAACAGTTAATTAGTTTCTAAGGTAACAGGAAAACTACCAACCGTTAAGCTAAGAAGGAAGACACTCTTCCAGAAAATACAAGATACTGCTTCTACGTATTGTTATCAAATGCAAAATGTTCAGTTGTGAACTATACAGTAAGAGGCAAAGTCAGTTAAGGAGGTAAAGGGATTTACTCAGTGCAAGAAAGCCAGCAAAGTCTCTTACTTGCAGAAGTTCACATTGTCCATCAACAGCCAGTCTCCAGACTGCAGGGCCTGAACCAACATCCCATCCACCCACTCAAAAGTGCCATGGCTCTTATGGTCAGCAGCCTGTGCCTGCTGCAGCTTGAAACAACGGAACTCTTCTACCAGGTGAGCAAACTCTGAAAGGAAGTATATCTTACATCAAGACTTACATTACTGAGATAGCTTCCTGTTCCAATCAAGAAAAAGTACTTATTTTGTTGCTTTACTTCCTGCTTTTTAGGAGAACATAACAGCAGAGGCTTCAACTCTTCCAAGTAGTCTCCCATGGGCAAAATCCACGAGGACAAGAGAGGGTTTGCAAGCACAGAGAAATATAAACTAGACTGACAATTTCCTCCCGAAATGGACACTTCTGTCCATCCCTTCTCCTCCATTAGCTGAAGTTTGATGGACATTAATGCCATATTTAATCTTTTTTTTTTTAAACAAAGAAAACAACTCGTACGTTATTCTGCTGAGATCTGTAAAGCTCAGCTGATCAGTGCTTCAGAGAACAAATGCAAGGGTAGAATATCCAAATTCCCTTTCTTAGGAACACAAGGTAACATACGATGCAATATAGCTCTTGAGAGGTTCAATACAGGAGAATTTCAGTGTGGACTACTGATCACTAGCAAGTGTAAGTACACAAAAAGTAAACCTGAAGAACCATCACCAATGTAACTTTTTTGGAAGCCAGGCTGTAGTTTAAGTATGAAGTAGTACAAAAAAAAACCTCTCCAAATTTTCTCAAGTTTTCACTGCAGATTTATATCTTTCTCTTATTTTCTTTAGAGGAATATTCAGTCTTACTTCAAACTGTCCACCATACATACCTGCCTTTGAGTAAGAATTTATTTTGTTGTTTAGTCGCTGGGTGAGCACAAGTATTCCCTCCAGTTTGCTCACTAATTCAGCTGTAATACTTCTATCTCCTTCACCCAGAGATTTGGGTTTGTAGTTCAGGATGAAATTGCTCCAAGCACGCAGCACAAGTTCAGCATCATCTGCACAAATTTCTGCCAGGAGAAGACTGTCCCTTACTAGTGTGCTCACAGCACTCTCCACTTTTTCCAGCAGGTGCTGCCATGGTCTATTGATATCAACCTGCAAACATGCCATTATGGAGTTAGTTCATCCAGAAGACTGTGGTGCCTAAGGCTCCATTTGGTGGTTAAATAGTAAGATCACAGTGGACTAGCCACTGCTAGTTAGGAAGAAGAAAAAGTGCCATGTTACCCAAACAGTATTTACCTGTTCAAATCCACCCAGGAGTTCAGTTGTATCCATTGCACTGTTCATTGCCATGATTTTCAGCCGATGGCCTGTCAGATGGGCCAGCAGCTCAACAAGACTGGTTTTGCCAACAGCTGCTGGGCCCACCAGGATTACCAACCAGCTCATGTGCACACATTTCATTATGGACTCGAGGGACTGCAGGGAATGATGCAGAAGTGAGAGATTTCTGCCAGGACGAGGAATGTAATTGCCACGAGAAAGAACTGAATAACCAATCTGGAAAGGATGAGAGAGACACGGGTGAGAACTCAAAGAAGCAAAGAGGAGCTCAGCTATGCAAGTCACTTTCTTCTCTCTCCATTCACAAAACCTCTTGGCAACAGCTTACCTGAACATTATATGGAGTGATGTGAAAATCTCTGCTTCCTGTATACACATCAGCTTCCTGGCCAAAAATGTCTCTAAATACAGATATAACCTAAAACAGTTGAAAGAGCAAAAAAGAGACTTAGTATTCTTAAAACATACCTCTTGGATTTCTACAAATACTTCCTGACAATCTGAAGAACAAAGAATGAGAACACACATCTCACCTTTTCTTTGTCTTCCTTGGTTCTCATTCTTTCTCCATATACCAAAAATACATGCTGGCCTGGATCATAACATCCTGGTGACTGGTCAACAAGCATAAGCTGGCACCAGCGGAAAAGATCACGCAAGTTGAACTCCCAGGGTCCTCCTTTCTGTCCCCACTTCTTTTCAGCCATTACTTCTTTGTCAATCTGGAAAAAAAAGCAGCAATTGAAGGTTTTCATTCCACTCGTGCTGGTTGTCAAATATTGTCTACAAAATTCAACTGAACTTCTGCCTTTGGCAATGCTTATGAGACAGGACAACAGAAAGAGCTAGCTGTAGTCACTTTTTGGAAGTAAAGCTTGATTTAGTTTCTCTCCTCTGCTAATTCTTTAACATTCCTGCTTACTCTTGCACTCTCTAAGTGAGCATTCAGTAAGATGCTGTCACAAAAGATTTCATGTAAGGCCACAGAATCCTGCTTTCTCAATACTACACTTGGTTTGTTTCATGACATGAATATTAAATGCAATCTCAGAAGCATGATGATAAATAATTGTTTCCACCTTTTGTAGAAAAAAGCCATATATATATATATATCTACATAAAATATAATTTTATGTGAAAATAGTGCCTCTTTAGTTATCAACCAAGTATCTGCCTGTAGTGGTACAAGAACTCAGGTGGAGTTTAGTGGTGTTCTTTACTTCTGTATATACTTATACTTCTCCCTAAAAATGCTTGGAAATGTAACATTAGACTTAATTTTTTAAATCATATTGCATTTTGCCTACTTCTACACAAAAGAAACTAAAATATGTATTTACCTTGTTATTGAATGCAACCATTTTAGCAATAATACTTTTATCAATAGCAGGAAACAGAGTATTCCCAATGAACTCCATATCTTCTGCTGATAGTGGATCAACATACACCTGTAAAATCAAGAGCATGCCAAGTGCTGAGATAGTCAGAAAACTATAAGACAGCATCATTACATAGTTTAAACCAAATAAATAAGCTTGCCTGTGTAAATCTATTAAGAAAGGACTTGGGCAGACCCTTTCTTCCACCTCCTTGTCTGTATGGATTCTGGCATCCAAAAATTTTAGTTGTCTTGTGCTGTACATGAAAATTCATTCCCAGTTCCGGAACATAAATCTCTGCTCTGTGGTCAAAGCATGCATTTAGCCCTTCTAATACAGACTGAGAAGCCAGATTCAGCTGAGGAAAGAAATAAGGATACAATATTAATGCTCCACAAAACACTTCTGCATAATGGAGGATCAACGGGCAGAGGAACCTAGTAGAGGGAGATTAATTCTCTCAAGTGGAACATTCACTTTCAACTTGGCTCTAGATGCACATAACTAAAAGTAAGCCAAATTGAATTGTCCTTGAAGGTATTTATCCTATACACCAAATCATCACCTTTGCTCTTCCAGAGCATTCGATTTTATTTGTGCCCAAACTTGAACTTACCTCATCTAATACAATCCAGTGTCCAGCTTTTAATGCTGCTAGTAGGGGTCCATCACGCCAGGCAAATTCTCCTCCCTTCCCACCTTCAACAGGCAAGTCTGTCCCAAACAAGTCTGTCACATCCTTTGGGAGTAGAGACAGTTAGAGGGGTGGGGGAAAATCACAAAACTCCACAAAATTAATGAACAGCCTTTGTAAACTTTACTTCACATCTTCTCCCTCCCTTTTCAACACCTGCATTTTAGCTCTACTTAAAACATTACAGTAATTGCAAGATGCTAAAAGCTTTTCTGTGATAGAACTCCAGTGACCAGCCACTATATTTAACAACAAAAAAAATAAACCTGAACAAAAATGCTAAAAAGCCTTAAAGCTGTTTTCAAATAACTTTACAGAAGCCAAGACAAACACAGTAGACAAAGGAATGTTTATCTTCACTTGAACAGAAGAATCTGGGAATTGGCATTTGCTCACAGAAACTCACTGCTCTTTCTGCTTAACTCCCCATTTTCCAAGCGCGCTGATAAAAAGAGGATAGCAGATAGCACCCTTGAGCCTGCACTATGGATTTTTTTTAGGTGAGACACAGCATGCGCAGAGCTGGATCCACCCTTTAGTCCTAAGGTTCATCTGCCAGGGCCTAGCAAGCTTGGATGCTGGCAGCGAGGTCCTTAGGATGGAGGTTTAACCTCTTAGATGGAAGGCCTTACAGGGCTAAACGAGCTCCAACTGCCCGGGTTTGGAATCGGAGTTGTCCTTCTCCTAGGATGACTGCCAGAAGGCTAATGAGCACATCCTACCCATCCAAGGATTCTAGGAACATGGGTATCACTCCCCACACTTTCCCGTGGGCAATGAGTTTAATGCTCCCTCTGCTGTGGGCACAGTTATTGCACCAGGGGCCACAGGAGACCACAAGGGATTTTCAGACTGTGCCTGCATTTCAGACTCACTGTCAAGTTTAAGTCAAGCAAAGCCTCCCCTCTGCCACAAACACAAGGTACAAGGACAGTAGTTTACTCTACCGTTTGCTCAGAGAGGTTGATTCGAACAAGACAGTTCCCTGAGGCTTTTGCCAGGGCAGCAACTAGACTGGTCTTGCCCACTCCTGGTGACCCTTCCAACAAAATAGGTTTGTTAAGCTGTAGGGCTCTTAACAACCTTTGTGCATTCACTGCTGTAGTCCCAGCATTCAGAGCATAATCACTCATGCTGTTCCTCTGGAAAACAGGGCCTGAAACAAAGGGAAGGTAAACCAGAAAACAGTTAACCACTATGTCTATGCTGGAGCTGCTGACAGCATGCTTCTGTAGGAGACCATTCTATCTTCTAATTGCTGATCTCATTACAGCAGTGATCAATTTGCAATCAATACATCTGGAAGCAGAAAAGCCATTTTTCTAAGGCTTGAGAACAAACTACACATTGTTCTGCAATGGCTCAAATATCCTACATAGATTTATTTAGTGAGTAATAGAACTATTGGTATTAAAATCCGCAAAATAAATGTCCACCCACTCCCACAAAGTCTCTTGCCTCTTGGAATGAAAAAGGGGTGGATTCCCATAAAGCTGTCCATCCACACAAACTCTTTCTCCTTTGTTCTATCATAAATCTTTAGTTCATTCTTCTGGTAATCAGCCAGCTCAAGGAATTGACTCATTTTCTCACACAGGAATGTCAGGCATTTTTCACGAGCTAATAAAGCTGTGTCAGCTGAGCAGGAGGTTGTACCTGTAATTAGAAAATCGAAGTGTGCTTCACAAACATAACTAGGCATGTTCAGCTTATGACTAGGAAACTCAAGTCCTTCACAGATGCCATTTTTGTGCAGTACTCCATTTCAGGTTTGTATTTCCTGTTAGTGCTTTTGCCTGCCAGTGCTTCCAATACTATTTACCATGAATGTATTATTCCATAAGCAACAGAATTTAGAACACCTTATTTCCAAAACCTTTTCTTCTATCATTTCTATCATCCTGATTCCTTGCCACAGCCCCCACCCCAGGCCTTCTTTCCCTTCACTTCTTGTGGCTTTTCTACTCTTCCCCTGCTCCTACATCTACTACGTATCAGCTGGGCCAAACATACAAAGATGCATTCTGAGCTCTGCACATGATGCAGGGTAGCAAGCACAGATGCTAACACGTGGGGTGGGAGAGAAAGAATAATACATGCTCATGTAATTAAGCATCTTATCAGCTCAGAAGACTCAACAGAACCCACAGGTTTCTTGATTTGTGTGCTTGCCTTTGAAATATTATTATTACCACCTCTTAATTCACTGAAGCTTGCTGTATTATTCAAACTCTTACTACTGAAACACAAAAAAGGCCTATGATGCACAGGATATTGTTAAATGGAAGTGAAAACAACTCCCAGAAGAGTTCCATGCTGTCACAAAGCATTTTGTTTGCATCCTACATAAAAATATTAGTCAAAATATATACCTTCATATTATCTGCTACCAAAGGAGCACTGAAGACTTACCTGATCCTATTCCATCAATGTATACCAAACATGCAGCATGGATAAAAGACATCACTGGAGAAATGCAAAAAAGGTTATATTCTTGGGCAGATTTTGACCCTTCATCCTGTACCATGACATTCATGAAATTAACCCATGAGAGCACATCTCGCACACTGAGAATACACTGGCGACCAAACTCTTGATTCATCAGCCACTCAACAAAGTCCATCATGAGCTCTGCTATGTCTGCCCCTGAAGAGAAAGGAAAAACACCCCAAATCAATAGAGTTATGAATAAGTGTACTGCTCAAATCTACTACATTGCTTTATAAAAAGTATCACTACAGTAGGTACAGCTGTAACGTAGGAGCAACATGAATGAGTACTTTATAGTCTAATAGGCAAGGTAACTGAAGATTAAGTCCAGGCTTGTGCTGTCACTACAGATCCTTTTAAATTCAAGTAACAACAGAATCAAGTGATTAATAGTAACGGTGATGCTGCAGACAGAAAATAAAGTACCAGCTTATTCAATATCTTACATTGAAACTAAGACTGGGCACTGAAGGCCTGAGGATAATTCAGCTACCTGGATGATGAAGTAAATACAGCCTTCTAAACAATGAGGGATTTTGCTAACTGGAGACTACAGCTGAAGAGAAGCAAGAAAGAACTCTCTGAAGCAAGAGGGAAGAGATAAAAATAAGAAAACAGAACAGAGAGACTGTCTCATCACTAATTTAGGGAGCAGAAAGACAAGGAGGAATGTATCCCATGTCCCAAGGCAAGTAAACATCGGGACTGAAGATGTGTATTAAAAATATCCCATAACTGTCCTCAGAGAGAGATGTACTTACAGCAAAAAGGGACACAATGGTGTAAATTCTAAGGCAAGTTTAGCATCCTCTAAACTTCAATTTTTCTTAACTATGTTTGAATACCAACACAAACACCCACCTTGATGATTGATTCCACCCAGAGACAATCCTGGATGAAGATTGTGTTTTACAATCTGTATCAAATCCTCACGCCCGTTGCTTTGTGGACACCAGATTTCTGTGAATCTGTTGCGCAACGCAGGAGAAAGCTGTGAACAGGCAGAGGAACATTGCAAAGATTACATCAGATTATCTACAGTTCCATTGAACTTCAAGCCTTGTAGCCACAGTACTTGCAAACAATAAAAGTGACCAAGCTAGGCCTTTCCTTCTCATTCTGATAGAGCCACTTTGTAACAGAAATCTTTGAGAGACTGTGGATTTTAAGATCGCTAGTAGAGGCATCAATGCGGGAAATGGAATGGCTGGTAAAGAAAGTTCCTTTTTTTATTTCTAGTTACCAACACTGCTTAAAAGTTTTGTGGATTTTTTTAACCTGTCTGAAGTTACTCTAAAAGTCAAACTTCAGAAGCAATTTATTTTCATTTAATGAAAAGGTCTTTTGGGATGTGATGTTCATGTTCACTGAGAATGCCAAGTTGACTTCTGTTACTTTTTGAAGAGTACTAGGCAGAATAATCTATTATGCAGCTTCGCACTATTCCATGTTGGAGATGGATTTACTTGTTTTATGAGCCACATTCCTGTACTTGAAGAATTCTACATTTTGAACCTACCTGGTGTATTCAGAGGCCTGAATGTTTTAGAGGTTTTCTTTTGCATTCTTCTGAGTATTGACTTACATTGTCAAAACAACAGCAAAGAGAAGGGAAAATACATACACCTTAATCCTCCTTTAGAGTGATGAAGTAGATGTCTACTAGAAGGCACCAGATGCCAGGATTGGTATGATGCATTGCAGCTCCAATCACTAAACAGTCAACATGACCAGAAGATGCATGTTGTACTTCCAGTTGCTTTGACATTTACCTCTTTTTTCCCAAAGTCACCTCCAGGGTTCATGGTCGCAAGGATACGAAATTTCTTTCCTGCAACTAATAGTTCTACCTCGTTCTCCTCATCATCTTGACCACCTTTTTCAGCAAGTACTAATGTCTTTTCAGCTTCAAGAACACTAGAGAGAAGGTTAAAAATATTGTTTATTTTAAATTTCATTTCATACTCCCAAATGTCACTTAATGAAAAATCACATGCATTAGCCTGGCAAACTTTCATTGCCCCAGAATTTGTATTAAAGATTTAAAATCCATCACCCTCCCCCCAGTTGAGACCATTTCTGGTTTTATTTAGAAGGAAACTCAACCCAATCTTGTTGATAAAGTTCAGTCCAAATGATCTGTCATAAAACTTAACTAATCAAGTATGTATCTCACAGCTCCCTACAAAAGTAATGGCAAAATACATATTCATAGGAGGTAGATGAAAAAATTCTGCACAAGTCTTCAAGTTGACAGACTAGACATCTGAGAAGCATTCTACTAGGCTTTTGTGGCTTGGGGAGATTGAGATTGTTTTATTAGCTGTACTTCACTGTACGCTAAAAGCTGTAAAAGTTTGAGCTGTTTAGAAAGACACTGCTTGGTATCACTGACAAAACAAAGAAGTTAACTGAATTTTATGAAAGAATAATAGCTGCAATGATGCAATTAAAAAAACAGCTTGTAACAGAGGGTTTGGATATGGGAGAAAAAAATAGCTGCTAGTCATCTCAATATAATGGGTAACGGAAAAGACTAAAATGAGGGATACTGCTGCAAGCAGAGAGTGAAATGTTTTTTTTATACAAAAGATGGAAATAACTAGATTTTGTTTCTGAGATTTAACAAGATCCATCATTTTCAAGAGCTCACTGCCAGGCTAAAAATATTACTATTGCAGATGGTAAAATGGAGACTTTTTATTTTCCAACTTGACTCATGCTGTAAACTTAAAACTGTCTTTAGATACTGTTAAAACTGTTTCAGCTGAACTAAGGTTTATGTTCTTAATTTCTTTATCCAGAGACATGAGCTACTGAATAAAGCAAAACCTTTCATCATCTTATTTTGCAGCCTGTAGCAGCACTATAAAGCCAAACAGAAAGTAACTGCACCAAACAAAGCCTTCAAACCCAACAGAATCAGTGTTCCAACATATATCAAGCATACACATACATATCTGCTTTTCAATTGAAGTACCTTTTATTTTTCCAGATAAGTTAAGACATCAAGACTTAGTCAAGACAAGGCAGTTTCATCTTGTTTTCCCTTACTATCTTTGCCCCTAGCTGTAATTCAAATTTCACACAGCAAAATCTGTCTAATTGTTACTGTGATTAAAACTAGCATGTCTGTCAGATGGATGACAATTAGAAAAACAAAGCAAACTGGCACAGAGGTTAAAATATGAAAAAGGCCAGAGTTACTTGGGTTGTTCACCCTTTTAGCAATAACTCTATGATTTCGAGCTGCTCACTCAGGCCAGGAAACATGTCTAAAAAGCTAGATTTACGTTGCTTATGTTTATATAATGAGTAGACACACTAAGGATACTGAATAGTGTCACATTTAAGACATACCTGTTCAGTCGCTCTAGTACAGAGTCATCAGCTAAAGATATCTCATCAAGGAGAAAAAATCCTTCCTCTTTCATTGCTAAAACAAGAGGTCCATCACACCACTCAAAGAGCCTAGAACCATCAGATTCCTCCTAAGAAATGGCAAAGGAAGTGAAGAGTCATTAATAATTGCTCCTTTTTGCTTCCATGGCCACACTAGCCAAACTACTACTGACACAAGACCAACCTGGTCTTTTGACCTCTGTCTGACTGGTCGCAGTCCTCCCAAGAAGTCTGAAGTCTCCATATGCAAGTGGCAATTCACTGAGTATAGCTTCTGATCAGCTAATGCTGCAAAGATCTGACAAATGGTAGTTTTACCACACCTGAAACAAAAGAATTTAATTGAAAGGGAGTACTAAAATAACCTCCAGTCAGCTCACTTTGCGCAGGAGTCAGACTTTCAATGAAGAGCTACAAGGCAAAGGCCCAGCATGCAAATTTCCTTCTGCTCCTTTCCTTAAAAGAAATATATGCAAGTGAAGCCACTTTTGGCACAACACCTGTTGTTGACTTGCACAAGATGCCTTTAATTAAACTCAACTCACTATCTGCATTGATGAATTTCTGCAGGTTCAAAGCCAAATTTATTTCAGCCTGCCCCTACAGGTACTCAGCTAGTCTAACATTACACTAAACTGCAGATGCTACATGTGTAGACCAAACCTAAGTCTGAGAGAATAAATTGCCAAGTACCTAGAGTTCTCATTTATTAACTAAATAATTTTAATTCTCTTTTATTGCATTTTTCTTCTCTTCTCTCCCACAAAAATTTACTCTCCCAGTTTCTAACCAGCACAGGAGCAGACAGCATCTACTTCCATAACCCCTTTGACAACATAGGAGGCAGTGGCATGGCTACATTCAAGCTCTTAAAACATGCACAGCAAATGTGTTCTCAAGCAGAAAATTGCCAGAATTCCCTAAAAGTAGCTTTTCCATTGAGGCATAGTGACATTCTACAGGGCACCTTGTGAAGTGTGGGGACAGAAGTCAGCTCATTTCAATTTTACTGCTTTCTGTATAATTTCTACGTAGTTATACATAATGCAGCTAATCCCACTAAAGACTTGTGCTGAAAGAGATGCAATTGCTTCCCCCCAAAAGGGAACTGTGTAAAACTGCAGCTGCAAGCCTGCCATGAGGAAGCACTGAAGCCTACACAATCATTTTATGTCTGACTCAGTGGTTGGTGCAGCACCACAAAGAACTGCTTCACAAAAAACAAAGTTACCCAGTGTCTCCCACCAGCAGTACTGGTTCACCAAACTCCAGGGCTCGTCCCACCAAAATGGCAAGTCTCCTCATTCCTTGAGTCCAGACTACATGGTTAAAATCTCTGTCCATCACCGACACCTGTGTGGAGGATTTAGCTGCACAACACAAAGCAATCCATCAGCTTCAGATACATCTAGAGATCTACCAGTGTGGTCCTTTCTAGGAAACTCACCCAGTAGCTTTTGGACACTTTCCCCTGAGAAGAGAGACTCAGGATACAGCTTTTTCTTGAAGTGTTTCTCAAGGACACTCTGAATAACATCCACCTCCTCCTGTTTCCTGACTCTGCCTGCCAGAAGCATAAAACCTATAAAACAGAGGAAGAGAGAGAGAGCAATTATTACCCAGTTAATTGGCATCAAAAATTTATACACATAAGAACTAGGGTTAGAAAGCAATACTACAGACACTTTATAAACCTGAGGTAGCAGGGCTCACCATCATTTGCTAAGTGCTGGAGCCAATCATAATCCTTCTCCAGTTGTTCTGCCAACCTGTACCTCTCAGCCCAACGGAACAGATCCCTCAGGGTGATAAATCCATGCTTCCCAGCAAAAACTGTCGAGCCTCTGCGGTAAGACTGGCAAAGGAACAAAATGTGAGCCACTTTTCTCATAAGCCTGTACAAATACTTAAAGCTAATCAGAGCTCTTTGATGTGACACTTCTTCAAACAAACTATATGGGAAAAAAAAGTCTAGTACAGTCACTCAAATTACCTTTAAATAAGTATGAGAACAGTATAATACAGATAATAATAAAAATACTAGGAAGAAAATAGGCACCTGGAATAAAACCAAATACAAGCAAAAGACTAGGTTCTACATCAAAATATATGTTAGGACTTTGAATTGGGCTCTGGTAACTGTGTTCTGCTGCTGCAATTGCTTTTAAATACAAGATCGTTTTGGCTACATACTACATGTTAAATGCCTGTTAAAAGACAAGAAGTGTCAGTACCAAAATCACTGCTTATTTAGCATGACCCAAAGAGAACTACAAATTCAATACTGTAGTTTGGATCCAGAGCAAGGGATTATTCCACATGTCAAATCCCAAGGCCTTTGGTTATTAATTTTTTTGCTGCTAGCTTTCTCTCAAACCTGACATAACCTTCCCTACTCTTTATCTTAACCACTGAAGTACTTCAGTGGGTTCTCTTTCATCAGTTATGCTTTAGGCTTTTAAATATCTGCCAATTAGCAACACCTCCCCCTCAAGGGAATTTCTACTACTTCGTGCTGAAATACATTTGCATGTCTTCTACAAAAAGAAGAAAGACTCCCATACTTGCAGGTCTAACATGACTTTGACAAGCTTGCTGCAGTAAGAAGGTGGCAAACTGCAGTGCTTGTGCAGGATGGTTTCCAGCTCAGCACTTGGCAGTTCATCAAAATGCAGTTCCACAAAGCGATTCCTGAAGGCTCTGGACAAAACCTGAAATATTAAAACATTGCTTGAACTTTTTCACTTTGATATTCCTCATGTTATAGATCTTCCCCCTACACATCCAAAAGGAATACAGATAATGTCCTAGCATACAAATTAGCACAAACATCGAAAGAAAGCCTAAGAGACAGACTGGATGAGGACATGAGCTTTAAAATGTGTTGTATTTTAAGGGTGGTAGGCAGTGAAGCCCCACATAGTGGCTTACTCACTCCCCCTGCAGTGGGATGGGGGAGAGAATTGGAAGGATGAAGGTGAGAAAACTTGTGGGTTGAGATAAAGACAACTTAATAGGTAAAGCAACAGGAGTGTCCATAAGCAAAGCAAAATTAAGAATTAATTCATCACTTCCCACCAGTAGGTGGGTGTTCAACCATGTCCAGGAAACCAGGGCTTAATCATACACAACAGTTATTTGGGGAAACAAATATCCAACTTCCCCCTCCTTCTCCTTCTCCCTCCAATTTTTATTGCTGAGCACAATGGCATATCCCTTTGATCAGTTAGGGTCAGCTGTCCCAGCTGTGTTCCCTCTCAGCTCCTTGTGCACTCCCAGCCTACTCTCTAGTGGGGTGGTTTGAGAAGCAGAAAAGGCCTTGACTCCCTAAGTATTGCCCAGTGAAAACTAAGATGTCCTTGTGTTATCAACACAGTTTTGGTCACAAATCCAAAACACAGTACCAGACCAGTCACAAGAAAGATAATTAACTATTTGAACCAAAATCAGTGCAAAATGGACATCAAAAGTCTATGTCAAAACTCTCCCGCTCTTGATCACAAAATGCTGAATACATGAACACCAGCTCAGTAAAGCACTTAATTCTCCACTACTCAAAGTGAATTAGAAATCTGGTATCTGCAAAAAAGCAACTACTCTAAACAGAATCCAGCTGAACTTAAAGTCAGTGCACAGCCATCTCAACTCTCTACCTCGAGTTTCACGTTAATTCTACGATACACATCAGGGAGTTTTTACATCACACTCCTACATACAAAAGATATTAATTCCCTAGAGTTGTAGCTACTCAAAGGCGGAGATTATACAGACCTTTCTACCACCATAGAGTCCTGGAGGATTCTGTGTAGCAAAGAGCATGAAGCGAGGGTGAGCTTTGACAACTTCCTGGGTCTCAGTAATGAACAGTTCTCTGTTATCATCCAACAAGCGGTTGAGAGCTTCCAGAACATCAGTGGGAGCCAAATTCAATTCATCTAGAACAATCCAGTAACCCTTTCTCATTGCATCAATGAGAATGCCTTGGAGGGAACAGAGAAAGCCCTAGTTAAAAATCTAGCAAACTAAATCCAAGAGAAGCATCCATTCAGGTAAAAATGCTAATGCAGAAACGGAAACAACAGTATTAAGTTGTTGAAACTTGCTCTTTACTTTCACTGGGACAAGTATGATGAGACAAACATGAACTCTCTTAAGAATTCACCAAAATTCACATTAGTGACTACCATTAATAAGCCTACTAACTTCATGACAGGTCATCTCTCCATGATAATAAAACAGACAAATTAAGCAGAAAAGGAGAAAAAAAGCAGTGAAGTTAGACAGGACTTTGAAGAAAATACAATACACCCACCTTCCTTAAATACCAACTTCCCAGAGGCATCTGATGTGTAACAGCCAATATATTCCTGGATGTCAGTATGCTCATGATTGTTGATCCTTACACAATGATTCCCAGTAGCAGCAGCTAACCAGCAAACTAAGCTGGTTTTACCAACAGAGGTCTCTCCTTGAATCAGTACTGGATGAGTCCTAAAAGGGATAACCAAAAGAGCAGTTTACAAGCACAAGTCATATCTTACATGCAAGATATCAACACTACCTGAAACTTTCAAAGATCTACATCACCAAAATATCACCTCTTCACTCACCTGGAAGTATCCAAGACCACAGACTTACAGGGGAACATAAGTAACTTTACTCCCAAGGGCTAACTGCTACCCCTGAAGTTTTATATGGCAGTGTGAACATGCAGTTTATTCTAATTGCAACTTCTAGATTATCATTTAATACAAACTAGGTATAGCATTGAGATGGTTTAAGGAGACAAGAAACACATGTAAAAATTCAAGTCACTGTATAATAAGAAGTTAAATGTGAAGTAGAAGGAAAATGGACACTACTCATGCCAAACAAAGGCCAGAGAGGCACCAACACTTGAGACTCAAATTAACATCTTTTAACTTAAGTTTTCCATTAAAAAACTAAAACAGACTTACCCTGCAGACACAACTCTGGCAATGTCTTTCAGATTAAGCTTAACGGAAGGGGTTAGCACATAAGTCTCATCTACACTAGGTTCCTTATCCCCAGCTGAAATCCAGTATCCTTCTATAAGTATAAAGCTCCCTCCTTGGGGTTTTGGTATTTGCTAAGGAGACATGACAGAAATAATAGATTATACAAATGAGTTTCAATTTGCTAATGAAAAACTACTGTTACATCACTGCAACATATTCTGTAAGAGGCCATTTTAAATTAATCCCTGAGCACTCCTACAGTAAGCATTGTCCCCTTGCCACAGCATGCAAATCACAGGAAAAGCCTAACCAGATGATTTCAAGGTCATGAAGCAAGAATCTTTGCCACTGCCAAGAAGATAAAATATGTCTCAGGAGTCCTAGCACAGCATTTTGAAGTATGCTTCCAAGCAGGAAACTGGCTTTTTATAATCATACACATTTTCTAATATGAAGGGGTTTATTCTGAAACAATAATACCTCTCTTACAACTGGCTTCCCCATTTCACCTGCCCAGACCCCATGCAAACCCATGCTGAGCTCCCAGGACTAGTAAGATTCTTCCTTTCCTACTAGAGACAAAGCACAGATGTCTGCTTTGTACCCATATGCTCTGTACTTGGAGTCTAAAAATAAAATGCTTGTGAAAGCTCCTTTTTACAGTTGGAGTCACTGGATTAATCTGCTCACACTGCAAAATGTTGTAATTATTCAGACTTATGTATTATTTCAAATTAGTAAATAAACTAGCTAACATATGGGCATTTCAAGCAGAAGCAAAAAAATTAAAAAGAAACCTTATTAGGTGTTTTTTCCCTAGTTCTTATAAATGAAAAAACAGGACTGTAAGAAAGAAATAGAGAGAGGAAAAAGCATAGAAGACAAATCAAAATAAATTGTACTCTAAATACTAAACAGCTCTATATAGGCTTAGTTACCTACCTGCTTGAGAAGGCTTTTGATGTTGCCAGAGACTATATGCTGGAAAATTAGCTTTTGGACAACTGGGTGAGAACATCTGTCAAGCTGAGTTAGGAAACTCAAACAGAAGCCCTAAGAAGAAGAATTATGTTCAGTGATAAAATGAAAAATCATTTGGGAAAAAAAAATAATACAGAGATTAAAGAATCATTTATGTCTAAAACTGCACTTAGAAGGGATTATCCTTTAACCCAAGCAGACTTTGTGGTGAATACAAACTGAAACAAGCCCCATCACAGGGAATCACCTCATAGAGCGAGCGCGGTATGCTGCTACATGGGTTAGATGCTGCAAACCTCAATGCCCTGCAAAGCGTGCGGAGACTATAGTGAGGTCTGTGGCCAGTCCCATCCACCAGCTTTGTTTCTGCTTCCTTTCTCACTGATAAATAAAAGCTGCAAAAATAAAAGTTACATAGCACCGTTACTGATCAGAATATTGCTTTAAGGAATTAAATACAAAGTATGAATAGTTAAGCTTATCTCTAGCTGATACTTGTTCTAAAAGCTTCAGGTTAGGAAAGCCATGCCAAACTATGCCATCTGTACAGGCAGTGAAGCAAAGCAACAGAGTATTTTAGAACCACATTTTTGAGAGAGCTTGATATACAGAGAATGAATATAAATGCAAAGTATTCTAAGTGTGTAACAGTTCTTCAGATTAATGTTGTGAGATAACACATTTTAAACAAAGGGAAAGAAAGGTAACTTGATAAACGCACAAGACTTTCATTGGTATGATCAACAGAAACAAACCATTTTAGTCTCCCAGATGGGAAGGAAGGCTGCAACAACAATGTTTTTTAACTAGTGCCACCAACAAAGCAATTTTGAATAAGTAAATCTTCTCCCCTTAAGTATAGAAACCTTCTGAATTAAAAGGATGGATGTCTACCCTCTTTCCTTTCCTAAGGCTATGCAAACTCCTGCACAGGGAGCATTACAGTGTTTCCCCAAACAGTCTAACTACAGACTACAATTGCATACTGTCTTTTTGTGACTTATTCCATCAAGGATTTAAAGAGATTACAACCAACTTACTTCACAATTCCTTGCACTGTATTTTTGTTCACATTCAAGCCTCTCAGATAATCCATGATAAGAACTTGCAAGTCTCCTTCATTTCTCAGTTCTTCTACATAAAGTTCAGTAAACCTAAAGGAATCCAATCCATAATATTTAGATATCTGACCATATTGAAAAAAAAATTTGTAAGCAGCAGAATATTGACTTGTCAAACAACCTACAGACTCAAGAACCAGAGTAATTAAAACCCAGGTATTATAAATATTTGCAAGTAATTTATCTGACTTTTTTTAACTTACTAGCCTGAAAATGGACTGTAGGACTGTATTCTTCAAAATCAACATTTGCAATAGATAGCCAAATGTTACAGCCTGAACACTGGAGCACTAACACAGCAGGAACACTTTTCAAAGTGGACCATGATGTGGAAAGCACCTCTTAGAGTAAGCTAATTTGAGGTTAGGCTCACATCCTCAGGTTTTAAATGAGGCATTCTTTGCTGGGTCAACTTGTGAAGCTAGTTAAACTCTGCAAAAAGAGAGTGATGAATTATTTTGTAAACAGAATCATTATTTTCTACCTGTTTCTTATTCCTGGAGGAAGATTTTTCTTTCCAACATCTGTAGCTGGATTCATGCAGGCAAACAAGCGAAAATCGGGGTGACGGACAAGAGGCTCTAAAGGAAAACAGAGTAAGAGACCTAAGGTTAATGCTAAACTCAGGATTTTATTATGTTAAATGAGGAATACTTCATCTAAGTCAGTCTTCTATTATTGCACTACTGCATTTTCTTAAAATGTTAAGAGTGAAAAGTTTTTACAGAAGAACCTCATGTAATTTTACCAGAAGTTTCTCTGTATCCTCACAACAGCTACAGGCAAGTGAAACTCTGACTTTTATCTGTGCATAACAAGATGTTTTAACAACACAAAGTATTTCAAAAATTATATAAACCCTAAATTTGGAACTCCATTCAGAACAAATGTCAATGTTTCCCTCAGCCAGGAAGGAAACTCTTCTGCACCCATTCATTTAATGGTAAATGTCCTCAACTTATTTTTAGCCATATAGAACAGGGAATTTTAACTAACTGCACAGCAAGCTAGCATAAGCAAGCACAGAAACAGTACCTGTGTCTCCTCTGTCTAGTAACACCAGTGACCCAGAGGATCCTTCCAATAAACCACTCAGGCACTCTAAAGTCTCTGCTGCAGCTAAGTTAATTTCATCCAATAAAATCCACTCTCCTTTTTTTACTGCTTGTGCAAGAGTACCCTAAAATAAAGAACAATTTGTTAATCATGTCATCAGCTATGATACATCAAATTAAGCATCTGTATACTAGAAATAACTATTGTGCAGTTTATAGGTTGGCTAGATAAATGGCAATTTCAGATCTTTCACTGTAACAGCAGTTCTATTGCTGTCCCTCAATAACAGCAATTATTTTGCAAGTCACAGAAGTCAGACAATTGTCATCACTATCAGTTACCTTTCAAACATTATACCATGGGCTTGAAACATTAAAAATGTATCATTTCTAGATAAACTGCACAGATTGCTAATATTTAATCCTTCACAGGAATCCCTAGGCAGGAGCATGTTCTACTGCAGACTGGTCAAGATATTTTTTCCAGCCTCATACACTTCAAAAGTTTATATGACATAGTGCTGATATTCTTTTATCATACCAGCCCTACCTCCTATTACACAGCACTGAATTCATGTCTTAGCACAGAGCATTCTCCTACCCCACACAACAACCACAGCCTCCTTGAAGCAACACACTTCATTCCACAGAGTTATCATGGAACAGATTTTACTTCATAGCAAGATTCTTGCCAGGAAGTTATTTATATAATACTGACTGCAACATCTTTTAAATGCTTCTCCTTATTCTTCCTAGCATCAAAATGCAAATCTCCAAATACCTCAACAAATGCAAAGAGAAGAGCATTTTCTGTCATTTTCATCTGTTGATGAGCATGATTCAGTTTAAGGCCAAATGCCTCCCACTTTTCCTTCAGTGGTGAGCCTGTAAGCAAAACAAATTTAAGCTTGTACCATCAGAGCAATAGAACAAAGAATGTTTAACAACAGTATTGTAATCAAGCTGTTTCAAGCAGAGACAAGAGTAAGTTTGGCTGAACAATGAAAACATTCAAGTTCTACAGTTCTCATGAATTAAAGAAAAAAAAAAAGTTATTTTTTCTGTGGTTTGGTTTTTGTTCATTTGGGATTTTTTTTTCTTCTTTTTTTTTTCCTTACTGACATATGGGTGGAGATAATTTGCTATTCATGCCAGCATGGGCTAGGCTTAGGAACAAAAGTAAGCTGCACTTGGTTCCAGCATGACTGTTCCTCCTCTGCAATTCCCAGAGATAGAGGTGTCTCAGTAAAAGATCCAAAATCACAAACTTTATGACAGAACAGATTGAAAATGAACACCTCACTATTAGTAAAAACACTGCTACTTCTCAATAGACCCAAACCCAAATTCAACAAACAAATGGAACAGTGTTTAGCTACTGCAGTGCTTCACTGCTAATGATGTGTGTTTGATCAGTCTGAATTCTCACCAGATGCATGTTCTTTGGCTTCCTTACTAATAGCAGATTTATGGATATGCTGCATGAGTTTTAGCAGATCATGCCAACGTTTCTGTCTGTAGCAGGTCTGAATGTGTCCCAAGAATGTTTGGTTTTTCTTCCTAGAGAAGGTCTGAGAGAAGAGTTCTTCAAAAGACTCTCGCAGAGGTAGCCAGATCAGCCTGTTATCCACAGGCTTGTAACTGAAGAGAAGCAGAAGAGTAATTACTTATTTGTGACACAGGAAGTAGCACCTGTGCACTAAAACCAAACCCAGTTACTAAAACAACAATATTGTGTATGAAGGAATTTTGGTTTCCAAAGTTTTTTACTTAATTAATTAACAAAGTAAAATTGCACATATTTTAATGCCCCTTTCAAGGCAATTTTATAAAGATATGACCACCCTGATAAGTAAAATATTTTTACTGCTACCAACCAGTATGTCCAGGGAATATGACATATATTGAACAGCTTAGCTATTTTTAAAGAGCTATGGGTTGTGCTTTTAAATGACTTCAGCACATACAGATGTGCAGACAAATCAGTGCAACTGCCTCTGCTCTTCAGCAAGCATAACAAGGTTTCTACAAGTAAACATGTTTCTTAAGAGTTTTATGCTACTATGGAACAGAAAAATGTCTAAACCCAACCCTGACATCACAACTATACTTGCATTAGAAGCTTGCCAACTTGCTATGCAGAACAGACAAAACAGTAGGCAGTGACTCACCCTCCTAATAGATCCGCAGTGTCACTTTGTTGGTTCATGTTGATAACCCTCAAACGGTGTCCTTGAAACAGAAATAGAAAGCACTGTCAGCTTGGGAGATTTTGTTTGCTGTTTGTTTTTTTTTAATCATCCTAATATAAATTACAGTCTTCACATTTTATTTACCTGTAATATGAGCAAGGTACTGAACAGTTGAGGTTTTGCCAGTTCCTGTTTCACCAACCAAAAGCACAGGCTCTCCTTTGACAACACAAACTGCAAGCTGTTCAATCAGTACTGCAGATGGCCGTGTTGCAGCAAAGGTTTGTTTTGCTCTGAAAAAAAATGTACCAAGGAGTTCATTTCAATTTAAGCTCTTTTTTTAGAGATAGGATTTTTTTTTTTAGATTTAGGATAATTTTCTTCCTTTTTTTTAAAATTAAAAATACAAGTTTGGAAAAAATTAGTTCCAAGATACCCTTATAAGATACTTATTTTTTTCTCAAGATACAACCTAGAAATTCAAGGTTTTCGAAGAACTTCCTGGCAGTGGAGTTAGTGCCACATACTACAAAAATCTCCTTTTACAAAGACAGCTTCATCAAAATGTTATTTTAACAGCTGTAGATCCACGCTGGTTTGACAAAACTCTAGTTGAAAAGGAACTGAGACTCTCCATGCTGCCAAAGAAGGCAGACAGCCTTAAAGATACACAAGGTAAAAGTCAGATCACAAGAGAAAGAACTCAGCACACTCCTGTCATTAGAGTGAGAATATTCAATTTGTCTTTTTTCTAACCCTGTGACTTCCAATCTATTCTATTCCACCACAAAATATTTTGATTCACATGGAAACTACAAGATATTCTACCTGTGTACAGTGAGAGTCTGGGTTTGTTTCTTCATGAGATGCACTCTTCCAACAGAGACATCTTGTTCCCCTATTAGTATTTCTGGTTTATAGAGTTCACAGAAGAACTCTACCTGTGAAGAAAGCATCAACATTTCCATTACTAATGTTGTCTACAACATCACAGTAAGAACACCCATGCTGTCAGCCAGGATTACTTTGCAGCAAGCTACATTTTCATGGTGAGTTTTTACATTTGGCAGGTTTTACATACTCATCACCTAAAATGCTGAAGGACCTCAAAAGTATTATTGTCAGTACAAACAAAGTCTATTTAATAATTTAGGAATAGGTCTATGCAATTGTATTTCTATTTTGTCTACTTTCATGAAAGTTCAACTACTTAAACTTGAATCTAGGAACAGTTATCTTAAACAATAATAAACAGCCTCCCTCAAAAAAGCCTTTGTGAATACCTCTGTTTAAACAAGGATATTTTGCCATTGGCAGAGGATAACACATTTCTGTATTGAAATAATACAAAGGAAGAAGGACAAACAGAACAAAACCAGAAAGTTTCATGGATACATCTGGCCACCCAACTGGTTAAGTTTTCCCATTGTAAAGTAACAGAGGAGGGAATTTTCTTTGCAACCACATTTCTATAGTCAGAAATAGTTGAAAAAGTAATGATTTAGTTGAATTCAGCCATTTATATCACAAGCTGTTAAAATGTAGTTATTAGGCTCTAGAAAGCTACTTGACTTTTGGAATCAATTATTACTGAAAAAGGATTAAGTAAGGAAGATTATGCTTCTCTCTGATCTCTAAGTGATTAAAGTTCACTGTCACCAAAGAAGAAACACAACCTTTACTACTCTGTGCATCTAGCTGTATTATGTGCTTAGGCAACTGTGCTGTTCCAGCTGTGTAATCCTTCTTGTGCATGATGAGGCCATTGGCAACCTGCTCTGAAACAGGTTCACTGGCACTTTCAGAGAATTAAAATGAAGCTGAAAATAAAACAGGAGAAAAACATGTATCTTGGGATAGTAGGGGGCAAAACAAGTGCTTTGAGACAGAGATGGGCACTAATTATTAAGGGAAGTAGCAGAACACATTTAAATTTATCACTAGAAAACCTGCAAGCTGTAGAACATTACCAACAAACATCATGTTAATTTTAGCTCAACCTACCTTTTTCTTAGAAATATTTAGTTTACTTCCAATAACTTTTGCCATTTTTTCTCTGCTCCCTTGGTTGGACAACATAGCTGTGAAACAGTCCAATGCCTGTCAGGGGGAAAACAAGCCACCTTCTTCAATACAAATGTTGTACAATATGTTCTGACAAGCACCACCTTAATTTACATGAGCCTGAATCCAACCCAGCCACAGTAAGGAAAATTACTTCACTGTCCACACATTGAATCAAACAATGGAGCTCAAAAGGATGTAATAAGAACTACTGAAAGTAAAAACTCTTCAATGCCCAGTCAAGCTATTTTTAGATGAATGGAAAAAAATGAAGAAGGAAGTAACATTGTACAATCTCACATCTTAAAACTACATCTGACTGATGCACACCTGAAAAATCCCAAACCTGAAATGTAAATGGATGCATAGGAAAGTAGGAAAGAAGAAAGGAAAGATCTTAAAACTTTTTCTCTCAGTCATATGCAATCCCAGACATATCAGTTAAAATTACATTGCAGCATGCTGTTTGTATGACAGTAGTAAGTCTGTATTGGCTTTCAACACATTACTTGCAAACAGCTTTCCTACTAGTAAGGAGAGCCTCTGATAGATGGACCACAAACATTCCAACTACTCGTAAATTCTCATCTCACATTCCCAAAGGGAGTATTTTAAAATTGGTGAGACACTGCTAGAATTTAGAGTGAGCAATTTCTGCATCAAGTCTTACCGCACCTCCTGAAAAATATTCACTGCTGTGGTTGAAGAATTACTGTCAAAGTTGTAAGCAATCCTGCTGCACCAATTCAGTAAGTCTCTAAAAATAAACATTAAAACATTTGGTATAATCAAGCCAAAATGCATAGCACCTTCTTTTCATGCTCAGCTTAGGTTATTACATCACCTTCTGGCAACTGCACATTTAGTTCTTGTATAATTTGTATACAAGAAGACACATAGAAATAAGGATGTTAATTCTAAAGAGAGCACATAAAGATCAACAGTGCTGGTTTAGCTATGTTGCTTAGAAATAGGTAATAATTACTTTATTGTTTAATGGGGTATGTATGAAATTGTGTAAAATAAAAAGCAGCAAGATTTTCATCCAGAAATGTATGAAAAGCTGTTTTTAAAGGTATTGATCCCTTATCGACAACAAAAATCTTCTGAAAGGCAAGAAAAGGGAATATTTAATTCTAGGAAAGCAACTGCTGCTTTAAAATTAGTGGCATTCTTATGCTTCATAAAAATAGTAGGTACTACTCACACCTAGAATTTACTGACCAATTCAGAAAGCACTACTAGTTATAGAAATGCCATGAGTGGAATCAGCATTTAGTATGAGAGGAAGAAATAACTGAACATCAAGCTGCATTTCATCATAAAATATCTGAAATCAATAGTATTCTACAGAGCTCATTATTTTCAGTAGTCTGTAAAATTGCTGTCAGAGCCTAACAGGAAATGATCTAGATAAACAAACATACAATTGATGAAAATGTTATCTACTAGCTATTGTGAGAACATTATAGAGTACATTTCAGTCCTTAACCAGAACTGTTACATTGGATTACTTTTCAATTCATTTTAGCATATATGGCTTGATACCAACTCAGCACCACATGTAACAAAATTGACACTCTTTCCTAATTAAAAACAGATGAGAAGTCCTAAATAGTTCAGATTGAGATTTTTTTAAAAGGTACATTAGTCATTATTCTAAAATGAAAAATTGATTTTTCCCAGGTTTCATGAAATTCCACTTTAATTACTCAAACTTCTATCACCCTTTCAAAAAAAGAAAAATAACGAAGATAAACCCTTCCATCTCTGCAGCTAGCTGACTACATTTCATTCTAATAAACATGTAAGAAAAGTCAACCTTAAAGATAGCTCTCTTCCTTCCAGATTTGGTTTCTTGTTTTCTGATCTTGGTTCTGATGAATTTTCTAGCATGTGCCTGGAGCCAGAAGCACCATTTTCTGATGCCTGATACTTGTCTCCCGTAAGGTCAATGTAAATGTCTAGCAAGTGATCAATTACAAGAGCAAGGTTGGGGTATCTTCTTTGAAGAACCTGGGGAAATAAAAAGCAAAACCCAAACAAAAGAAAAATCAAATTAATTTTAAAAACCTACAAAAAACCCACCAAATTTACTTCAAATTTTCCTATTTACTTCAAAATTGGCAGCAGAAATCTGAAAAGATAAGAGTGTATTGTGGAAGCTGGGAGATAAAAATAAAGATCAAATTTATTACTGGAAAACATTTATGACCCTTAATTGAAACCATTATTTACATGCTACAACAGAGCAACAGACACCATACCTCCTTGAGTTCTCCTTTGCTCATGTTATCCAGATGTATTTTGGTCCAGTACTTGTCTAAAAGAGCAGCATGGCTGCTTTGCTGCCTGTACCAACCTCCACCACAACTGAATATCCTAAATCAAAACAACATGAAGAAACAAAGCTTATTGTGTCTTGCTGAAAAAGTCAGTATTTTCAGTGCACTCCTGTACATCAAAGAACATGTTACATCTTGCTGCTGCAGCATAATGTACATATCACCCACTGCTTGTCACTGTGTTGTCACATATACTACTTGGCCTACTTCTGCTTTTCAAACTACTCATTCTTTCATCACAGTGTTTCTCCCTCTGTAATGCAAAATGTCCTTAGACACACTTGCAGGAAGACAACTGACAGTAAGTCTATCAGAAGCAACATGTAGAATCCTTTGTAAAGACAGCAGCCTGAGAGAAGTGTCCTAGGAAATATCTTCCACAGAGCCTAAAGGGATATATGAAATACATTTATATAAATACTCAAGGTGGAATAAAAAAAGAAAACTAATTATTCAGTAGTCAGACTACCAAGTACCCCAACATCAGGAAAACTAAGATATATTTTACAGAAGTACTGTTAAAACTTGCTGTGAATAAATCTTGNGAGTCCTTGTGCTGTGCCTTTTGCAAGCGCTCTTGTCTGTCCCAAATTGGCCTTTGCAGCCAGCAGCGCTTGGAAAAAGCGCTTGGGAAGAGCGTGGATGGAGCCCTCCCCGGAGCTGCGTTCGCAAAGCCTGGCCATGATGACTGTTAAAACTAGCAAGTTAAGACACCTTGTGAATATCAATCATAAACCTTCTTCAAACAGTAGTTGCTGAGAGTGCTATTTTGTTTTGGTGAGGATTTGGATTTGTAGAGTACCCGCCAGGAAGTTTCAGTCTTTCAGTCTTGTTGAAGTAACCTTTCTGTACAGAGACTGGATTCATCCAGTAGCAATACAAAGTTGCTCTGAAGTGTAAATTTTCTTTCAAAACCTCCATGGCTTCTATTGCTTGTTAATTGGAAATTACTAAAATATTGCTGCCCAAGTACTCTGCACTTCCTGTCTTTGACTTAAAAATAGGATAACAATGCTCTTAACTTTACAAGCCTACCTCCTGGTTGCAAAAAACTGGAATCCCGACGCTACTTTTAAGCAGTCTCCACGACCAGGAATCAGCAACTCTCTTTTTTCCAAGAGAGGAATCAGTACAGAGATCTATAGAAGAGAAAAAAAATTATAAAACAGGGGTTTTTTTTGGTGAAACTAACAGACAGCACACCCATCCACACTCATTTCACACTTGAGATGCTAGGGCACTTCCACTGAGCACTGCTACTGTTCCCAGAGTTTGCATTTCCAAGTGATGCTACCAGGAACTACAGAGTTCCAGGTAAGTTTAATCAGCAGTGGCAGTCACAGGTGCAATGTTTATCTAACTTCTTTCTCCTGTATCCAGACAGTCTTTACAGTGCAGATCCAAATCATATTTTGAATTGTCAAATGAATTATTAGCCACTACCATGTCAGAAGCCTTATTTTCTTTATCTGCCTGAACCAAGATAACTTGCATCTCTAAAGATGGCATCATCAAACATCAACAGTTTTCAGTTTACACCCTGCTACCCCCAGGAGAATTTGGTATTTGTTTATAGAATCTATCCTTCCATGCAGAAGGACACTAATAATAGCAGAAGGAAAAAAAGTGAGGTAGGACCACAATGATGTCTCAGCACAGAGGGAGGCAAGCACAGAGACTGACAGAAAGGACACAGGATGCCTGCAGGCAGGACGTGAAGAAAGGGAGAGATGAATACAGGATGCTACCCAGGACCATGCTTATGATGAGTGCAGTGAGCTTAGTTCACCCTCTGGCAGTGAAAAACTGTCTACTATATACAAGAAGCAGTTCTTTGCTTTCTTATAAATGAAATACATATTTAAATAAATATACTTCAAAAGCCTAGTTGTCAGGTTATGTAGTCACACAAAGGATGTTTTAAAGAACAGATATGAAAGGAAACAACTATCTGAAGAAGGTCCAGCAGGCCTATACAGCAAAACATCTCTATGACATTGTTCTTGCAGAAGACCTGCTTTCAGCAACCATTACTTCCAAAGGGAACAATGACAGCCTAACTAGTCATTATGGAGCTGAAAACAGGAAATCTTTTAAAACCTATGCTGTTTAATGTAACAATACATTTTTAATATCCAAGCCAGAGGTAAGAAATGTGTTAAGAAAAAAAAACCAAAACACAAAACAAACACAACCTCCCCCAAAATCAACTAAGAAAACACACACACACAAATATCTTATTTACAGCACCACTCTAATATAGTGATGATATTCTGTGCTGTTTCAGGCCATATTTGTTGTCAAATATTAAAACATGATTCAAAAGACACATAGCTGCTTATCAGTGTAAATTCAAACCTTCAGAGTGAAATTTGGCATCAGTGGCAATGACTACTCTAAAACAATGCCAAGAACTGATGTGGTGTGCTAATATGTGAACAAAGACAGACAAGTTAATGCTTTCTAACCTCTGTTGGACAGCCAGTATTTTCAGCATGCTGCTGCAGTACTTCTGGTGATCAGACTCCAAAAATTGCTAATATGGGCCTTAACATGAATCTTACATACCACATCCAGAGGAGCATAATCAATATCCTCCAGAAGTATCCAATAACCTTTGGTAACAGCTTGTGTCAAGGTTCCAGGCTGCCATACAAACTCCCCTGGGACATCTGTACAACGATACATACCAAGCAGCGTCTACGACAGAAACAATCAGTACCTTAGAGACTTGTTCATGACATTCCTTAAAAACTCTCAGTAAAAACTTACAAGAATTACTGGTTGGTATATAAGTAACACTTCTGTGACTCCACATGACTGAAAACAAATCCATCTGGTAATCTGTGCCCAGCATTACACCTCTTTTAATGAAGAAAAAGTTTCACACCTCCACATCTATGATAATCTAACATAGTAATTAAAATGACACAGGTAATTGGAAGTGAATTTACAGAGCTATGCCACCCTAACTAACAAACTATCAATAATACAACATACAAAGCTGTCTAGAGTTTTATTTTACTTTTCTGAAAAGTCTGTGACTCAGCTAGTAAGAGGAACTGTAAAGTTATTTAAAGACACAAAAGCGGGCAAGTGTTGCTTCTCCATGAAGTTTAAACTTCCACATTTAAGCATCCCTTAAATAATTAAGTTTATGATTTCACGCCTACATATTTTGTACCTTGAACCTCAGCACTTTTGCTTACTATGGCAGTCTTACTCATGTATATGAAAAGATGCTCTTGTGAAGAACAGTTGTGAGAGATGAAATCAGTAAAGAAGGTGCTTATGCATGCTAATAACCTTCAGAGAGCATTTTTGGTACTAGATACTAACCACCTTGGAAAAATAAATTGAGCCAAATAATATAAATCAATTCAAGCTCAAAATTATGATGTGCAAAACTAGAAAAACGTGGAATTATCTTCACTTCTGGTTTTATCTCCACAGGTAGAGCTCGACCACAATCATGGAAGTGCAAGTAACATCACAGGATGTTACTTAATCTCACCTTTACCACAAAAAAATGGGATCAGATTAAACTGACATTCACTTAAACTGAAATAAGTGTCCCTAGAACTTTTGGCATCAGCTTGAGTCATTTTAGAATAATTTTTTTTTCCCCCTAATGAAAAAAAATAATGTCTTCCACACAGAAAACCCCTAATAAAATATAAACTTGAATGAAACAGATACAGCACAACTACATACAGAATTTTAAACTTCCTGAAGAGTAGCTTGATTTTTCTGTACATTTAGTTATTCTCATCAATAGTAAGACCAGTATGACAGAGTAAGTTCATCAGTTACCTTACTATCAGTTTGATCCCCAAGCTGGACTTTCAAAATATGAGGAGGCTTTGCTCTTCCTGTAACAGTTGCTAAATATTCAATTAAAGAAGTTTTGCCACATCCTATTGGTCCTTCTAATAAAACAGGACTCTGATATGCCACAGCCATAGCAAGGTTTTGAAGATTTGTGAAGGCAGATTCAACCAAAACAAAATGACTGGTGTCATTTTCCTGTTCAAACATAAAATCTGAGTTACTACATTGTAATTGTTCCTTTTGTTTGTTTGTTTTTAGAGGCTGTATAACACAGAATAATTAGGAAGTGTGACAACTAGAAACCTTTGGCCTGTAGATCTGTCAATGCATAGTAAATCCAAGATTCTAAAGCTGTATTTAATGACAGATATTAAAATAGATTTCATCAAAAACCCATTATAGGTGAAACACTTAATAAAATATATGTACAATTTGTTCCCACAGGGAGTTCACACTAAGTTGTCAGTACAGGAATAGGAACTATTCAGTCATAACACATGTCAATCAAATATAATTTGCAATATAAATGAAATTAAGTCATCAGACTGGATCCAAATCACAGGACAAATCAAACAGCAGCTAGATTCAGATGATGTATGAATATTAACTCTCGTATTTACTTCTTTCTGCACAGGCCCAAGTATAATATCATTAAACTCAGTTCATGAAAGAAAGAGTAATATTTTTATTTTATTGAAAATGCAATGATTGTAGTTAATTGAATGGTAATTAATCAATGCTACAGATACTCTCCAAAGACTTTCACTCTCCTGTAGTCACTTACGTATCAGCACATGGCACAGAAATTAGTGTTTTCCTGCCAGAAGGCACAGAGAAAACCGAGCACATACTGCACCAAAACAAGTGTCTTGTATTTAAGTTTGATCTTCTTTTTAGATATTACCTCATGGTAAAAATGCTAGATTTTAAAAATCACCTGCTTTCCCTCATAATTTGTTCCCAACTTTTCAAGTAGCAGCCCTGTTTTCTTTTAAGAGAAGAACTAAGAATGTGTCTGGAGAAAGGCTTGTCTCTAAGATGTCTGTATAGCACAAAAACCTACTTCATGCAGGTAAAAGCTACTGTGCCAGATCCTGGCTTTACTCATCTATGGAATATCAACCTAACTTGGACTGGAGATACCACATAAGGGTAAATACTCTTTTGTAGCATGCTCATAAGAATTACCACATGAAGATAAAACGAACAGCACTATTACACCGTCACTGCTTTATTCCACTGCAAAGCTTCTTCACAGCATCTCCATTACGCAATACTAGCTTGCAGCAGAAAGCTAAAGATGCACACATTACCTGTAGTATCTCAGTACCATTTAAGCAAGTTTGCTGCATTTAGGGATTCTTACCAAATAAATAAAAGTACAGACTTAACATCGGTTCCATACCTGCTCTTCAGAAACAAGCTGTAGTCTAGGCAGCACAATACCACATACAGCTACAACACTTGCAGTGAGGTCTCCTGATACAATATGTCCTTGTGTGTATTGCAGTTCTTTTTCCTTTTGCCAAAATGTGTAGTCAGGATTGGCCAAGAGAAGGGCTTGCTCCACATTCTGCTGCTGAGATTCTTCCAGTAGCCTGTGAAATCCATGCTTATTAACTCAATTGAAAGCCATCAACAAAACCAAATAGTGTTCAAGATTTCAGAAGTTCTTACTTTAGTCTGAAATGTATCAGCTCCTCAGGATTGAATATCTTCTTCAGGAAAGATAATTTATGCTCATCATTCATGCACGTAACCAGAGCAAGACAGTTTGAAGTATACCTAAAAATTATATTTAGAACAAAACATTTCAAAGTATCGTCTGAGGAAATTTAGTTTGACAACTGTCAATTGCAAACCAAAACATCAAGTTTGTAAAAACATGCTGAAAACTTTCCTCCTAGAAGTTATTTTAGTGCTGTGTTTAACACACTAAGATTAGAGAAATCTCTCAGTTCTGAGAAATGCAATTCTATCATGGCATACTTTATCATTTACACACCAACTAGCCGACTTTTCTCTGAAGGACTGGGGGTTTAACTTACCAACGGACTATGGTGTCATGACTCCTTAGGAGAGGAATACACACACTCCAATCCCATAATTCCCGGAAAACTGATTGCTCCTTGTGTAGGAATCTATAGGCTGCCTCCATCAGGTCCCGTAGCTTCATTCGTCTGCGCCCATAGCGGACTGTGTTTGCATCAGAGCTCTCTAGGAAAAGCCTCTGGAAAACTGGGGATGTGTTCTTAAAATATCTTAAAGCAAATCTTTAGAAGAAACAGAGAAAGAGATGGAACACATATCGAAGCCAGAGCAAAGAAAAATAGCCTCTAATAAAAACATCAAGACAGAGGTCCTGAGACAGTAATTGACAGTACACTGAGAACTGAGGCCTATAATTAACTTTTTCCACACTAAGATAACCACTTCAGCAATCAGCTGACAACAGATACTTTACCTTATTAGAAATCATTACTTAATTATCAAGGAGAAACACTAAGGCTTTTGGTGAAATCTCTTCAATTGCTTGTTTACTGAAAAAGTAATACTGACTCCTGCTTCCACAACTTTCTAATCTACTGGCCTACAGGTCTAACCTCAAATGCAGACATTTGGGTTGTGAGCAGTTCTCATGCCAGCTGTTTTGCTTTTCTTTTGATCATTAAGATGTAAATCACATCAGACCCTACAACACAATTTAATTGAAATAGATTGCGTTTAAGACTCCAATTTTGCTAAATCATTCTTTCAGTACAAAACACACTTGTGGCTGTGGGAGACCACCCAAACTTTAACATCACCAGCAAACCCTGACAAGCTTATACTCCCTAAGTCCAAAGACTGCACAGAGACATCACATTACTCACGGCAGAACATCTGGGTGGTCAGCAACCAGCTTGCTCATTGCCACACAGAACCTTTCATGTCTATCATGGTTGATTTGGCCACCAGCTCTAATGGCTTCTGCATTTCTTTCCAGCAGATCCAACAAGATTGGCCGAACCTGACGGGCAACCAGGAGAGTGCATTCTTTATCCAGTAACAGCTGTGCTAAAGTATCCAGGATGCATTGCCGATCCTGCTGAGTCCAAATCTAGAGGAATGGAGAGAAAGAACAGGTCAAATGGGAAATTATTTGGACCTTTCACTTCGTAACTACCCTGGAAGTTTTTAAGGCCAAGCTGGATGGGGCTCTGAGCAAGCTGATCTAGTGGAAGGTGTCCCTGCCCATGGCAGGGGAGTTGGAACTAGATGAGCTTTAAGGTCCCTTCCAACCCAGACAATTCTATGATTCTATGTAGGATTCACAGTGAATTTTACAAGAACAAGTCTATCAAACAACAGATGGGAGTCCAAAATTCCCAGTGGAAGGACTTACTTGACACAGTTCTCCCTATTTAAAAAAAACAACTAGGAAACAGAATGATTGGCATGCACTAATGTCTTTGACTTTAATGTGTGACACACTAAACTGGAATTACAAAACAAGCCCCCAAATTCTAAATTACATTTTACAGCTGAAAGATAAAGCAAATAATTTTTAATATTTTTAAAATAAAAATATTGGAAACATATGACTTAATATGTATTAAATATATACATTAATAAACAGAATTCACACTGATCTCAACAGCTCAGTCTCACAAGAGCCAGAGAAGATTTAAGAGTTTTGAGTTGCATCACGTTCCCTGGCTCTTTACAATAAAGCAACATTCAATCATGAGCACAGTCTTATTCCCAAATTAACTCCACCCCAGTCAAAAGCAGTATATTCTGACAGCAACTATAGTCAGCAATGCTCATGACAGAAAGCATTTATACAAGATCTGCATTCGGAATCTATGCAGGAAGACATTCTGATTCAAACAGACCTTTGGTAACACACACAACCAAAAACACACTCCAGCAGTTTTTGGAGCCCTACTGCTTCTTTTCATTCCATTTTCCTTACTAAGAACACAGAAATTTGCTGTACCTTTGCAGATGTAATGGTATGCAACTACTCTACAGAAAAGGCTCTATTTCCATTACATACTGAAACACAGGGAACAAGATCTTCCATCACCACATAAAGGGTATCTTACTACGAATCTCAAAGGATTATTCCTTACTTAGCAGTCATGGGCAAGTTTCATTCCATTAAGGAATACTGAAGTTGCCAGAAAGACACAGTGAAGCTGCAAAGCAAAGAGAGCTCTGCAGTTCCAGAATGCACACTTCCCAAGTTACATACAAAGCAGGGCTAGGAGATCAGGTACAACAACTAGAAGCAGTGATTGTTTAGTGGTCCAACATACTCCTAGATCTATAGCTTCCAAGCTTGCAAATAGCAAGTCAGTTTTCAAAAGAACATGCTATTGTTTATTATTAATGTGCTGTTCCAGACTCTGTATATAATTACTCTTTACTAACTGCCATCTAGCAAGACTTTTTGTCCTGGTTTCAGCTGGGCTAGTTACTTTTCTTCCTGGTAGCTGAGAATGTTGGTAACACACTAATATTTTAGTTGTTACTAAGTAGCACTTATCCTAAGTCAAAGATTTCTCATTTTCTCACGCTCTGCAAGCGAGCAGGTGCACAAGAAGCTGGGAGGGAGCACAGCCAGGACAGCTAACCCAAACTAGCCAAAAGAATATTCCATATCACAGAATGTCATGCTCAGTGTATAAACGGAGGGGAGCTGGCTGGAAGTGGGAACAGATTGCTCCTCAGGCATCATTAAATGAACAGTGAGCAAGTGCACTGTGCATCACTTGTCTTTTCTTAGGTTTATTTGTCTTTCTTTTTGTTATATTCCTTTTAATTACAAATATTATTTTATTATGTTTTATTTCATTATAGCTATTAAATTGCTCTAATCTCAACCCATGAGTTTTGCCTTTATTTCCCAGCACTCTCCCCATCCTGCTGGAGGGGGGAGCAAGCAAGTGGCTGTATGGTGCTTAGTTGTTGGCTGGGGTTAAACCACAACACTTCTAATCCTGAAGTTGCCAGAAGTGAAAGGTCACAGTCTCTTTCCCAGTCTCAGATCTCAGTGACTCACTTCTGGTTCACTACTCCATCTGTCTGCTACATCACATATTTGCATCATCCCCACCTCTATTTCTCAGCTGTTTCTTTCTCCTCAATAGCAGCTCTTTCATCACTGCTTCCCACCAATCACTATCAACTCTTCCAAACAGGAATATGTATTTGTGTCAGTTTTACTTTGATCCTGTGATTTGCAGTGAGAGAAGAAAAAGCCATTTATCTACCAAGACAGAATCTTGACTACCGCTATGAAATCCTTTCCTATCCATAACTGAAAGCCAATATTCTTAAAAAAAAAATACAGTGATTTAGAATTTTCATCTTCAAACAACTGGGACATTTCCTAGACACTCAAACAGAAAAAATGGTTCTGAGCCCCAAAGTGTGTATGTAACTTGGAGGCTTCAAAAGCTCTATCATGAAAGGTATTAATAATGTAACATTTGATGTGCTGACATCATGTTATTTCATGTCTTCAAGAATTTCAGAAAGAGAAATGAGCTGGGTCTCCACTCTGAGCAGGCAGGTGTGCTTTTCACAGTTAAGGCAACCAAAGCATGAAACCAGTGAAAATAGGAACATGTTTCCAGCACTACCATCATTAAAAATGAAGCAAACCCTAGAAAATCCAGTCCTCTTTTTACCCACACATGCTGCTTTACGGCTGTTAAAGAGGGCATACAGATAGCATCAGGGTGACATGCTGCAGCTAAGGGACTAAACACTGTCTCAGTGCTTTTAGAGTCACAGTTTAAGGCACCACAAGGGACATGGAAAATACTGAAAATTTTACCTGCGAGGCAAAATACCTCCTCAGGAAGCGCAACAGAAGGGGTAGCAGGGCACAGGGAGGGGGTCGACCTCACAGGGCTCCACTCGCACAGCTCTGAGAGGGGCGGAGTGGGCAGAGGGGATAAGGAACTGCAACAAGAACACACGGGAAGAGCGGAGAGCTGACCCCGCAGAGCGGCTCCCGAGGACGAGAGGGTGGGAGGGGTGGCCAGGCGGAGCAGACAAAGCTGCCGGCAGGAGATGGCGACTCATGGGTGGAAGGAAGGCAGCGTCGTACATCCCCTTCCCTCTTCAGCGACCCCTGAGAGACTCTCCGGAAAGCGGGAAGGCTCCTGCGGGTCTCCCACCGAGCCCCTCGCCGCCCGCTCACCTGCTTCGCCAGGAACTTGTTCAGCTCCGCGCCACTCCTGCGAGCCACCAGCTGCAGCGGCTCGGCCAGGCGGAACCGCAGCTCAGCCATCCTTCTCCTCCTCGTCCTCCTCTGGAGCGCGGGCAGCGGGAAGGGGTCCCGCTGCCGTCCGCCGGCAGCACGTGGGGCACGGAACAGACGCGCAGCTCCACAGCAGCTTCCGCTCCACTGCCGCCGTCACCTGCCCGCGACGTCGCAGGCAAAAAGCAACACGGCCACTCCCCACCCCTGACGTGACGGAGCCCTTCGTAAATAAACCACAGCTCCCGGCACGCACCGCACCGAACAACCCCGCCGGTACACTGGGATCTTGCTGCGTATTGGGAGTTGTAGTCTCCCCTAGGAGCCGCTCACACCGCGGAGTACATTGAGGCTCTCCCGCTTTCTGTGCTCGCCTGTGCGGGACTTTGTTCGCTACTTCCCAGAGTCCACTGCTGCTGCAGGACTTGCCCATAGCAGGCCTGGTCAAGAGGCACAGGCCATGGTGCTTGCGCTGAAGCATTTCCTCTCTGGGTCATTGTACCAGAGTCCTGGCCAAAGACAAGTGTGGATGGTGACTAACCCAAACAGGTGGATCAGACTTGGAAGGCAGAGGGCTGGCATTACCTTAGCACCTCCGCGTCACCCTCCCCAAGTCCACCTGCAAGTTGCAGTCAGGTCAGGAAGCCCAGTGTCAAGAGTTAGGGCTGGGCTGACCACTAACCCAGTGACAGACCCCTCTCCCCACCTCCCATGGAAAGGGAATAAAAGAGAGACTTGTGGATTCAAACACTAAAACTACATTAATGAAAATAATAATAAAACATGTACATATGCACAAATATATACAAAACCAATACCAAATTCAATCCCCCCTCAATGGCAAGTACATCACCACAACCACTAGTGTTAAGGTAGAAGTCCGAAAGTGGACTCAGCAGCAGACTGGAAACCAGATTCAGGGGCTGGATCCTGCTGCTCATTTCAGAAAGTGCAGTTATTTAGAAATGCTTTAACTAAAAAGTAAAATCACTGAACAGAATTAGTTCTGTTTTAACTCAAATCAGGACACCCTGGTGCAGATCTAAGGTGCTAACATATCCAGGAGGGGTTTGCTGCCAGTATCAGAGAGAGCAGGAGGCAGACTCAACCCTCGGGCTTCCCGAGGCAGCCGTCTGGACTCTGCCTGACATCCACCCCACCGCAGCAGTAGGGCGCGACCCTCCGTACCCGGCTCACACGAGGCGAGCAAGCCTGTCACTCCTGCGACGATGCCGCTCCGCAAGGTCCAGGCAGCCTCCTGTGGCCGCTCCTCCTTTCCACCCAGCACAGCTTTACAGGAGGGCCTGAGTGACCGCGGTACCGGGCTGCACGACTGGCGCGGTCATCTCCTAGAATGCAGCCCCTCAGCCCAGAGCCTCAGGGGCAGAGCAGCTTCCCGCGCTTGGGGGGCCTTACAGCCTAGACTAGGGCCGAACCGGAGATGCGCAGCCACCTAGCGCTCCTTGCTTTGGCGCCAACAGCTTCAGGCCGGGGGGCGGATTTTGACAGCGTCACGGCTGGGGACGTGCCATGCGTCTGCGGCCATTGGCTGCCGCGGTTGGGAGTCCCGTCCCCTCCGTGCCCGGCCTGCAGGATCAGTGGTGGCGGCGGCGGCAAAGGCAACCTGTGGGCTGTCGTGGGTCGCGGCGCGGCGGCTGACCGGTGAGGGTCGTGTAACTTCTTCCTTCCTACCCCCCTTCCCGTCCCTTCCACTCCTCCGCTGGGTCCCTCGCGTGGGTACTGCTTTCTTCCCCAACGCCCTGCGTGGATCCTGCCGCTCGGTTCGGCCCAGCCCGGCCTTATCCACCGCGGGCTCCGCGCCTGCCCCTCCCCTCGGGCGCACCCTGCCCGCCCCGGTTTGTCGGCGGCTGTGGGACGCAGGGTTCTACCCGTTCGGTAGCAGCTTGGGTGCCGCTGATGGGCCGCCATCGGTGGCTCCCGCCCTGAGCCCGGGAGGTCCTGGGCCCTTCCGCCGTGACAGGAACTGGGGCGGGAGCCCCTTCCCGCCCATGCAGAGAGTGTAAGGCCTGGGGAGTGGGTGAGGGCCGCTGCCTCTGAACTGACAGGCTGCTGCTCAGCACTAGTCAGTGCCTCTGCTTGCCCTAACACCCGAGTTTTTTCCTGTGCTCTTCTCCACGCAGCGAGTGCCTTGATGTTGCAGGCTGCTGCTCTCGCTTCAGAGGTGCTTCAGGGCTACAAGCGTGTGTGCTTGTAAAGGCATGCTGCAATAGCTGTTGTGGATGCTGTACGTCCTGTGGCTGAGCATCACTATATGCCTTGGCAGGGAGGGGAAACTTGCTCGTAAATGGTCAGCAGAAATCGGAATTATTAATACAATTGTTATGATTGGTTAAGGTACACATTCAGATAACCTGTTTGTAGAAAGCTGTGCTTGCTTATACCAAAATTTCTTTATAGGTTCTTTATTTAATAATATGAATCAAAGATACAGCTGAAGGTCTTCAGAATGCTTATTTACAGAACAGGTAATTTCTTTTCTTGGTAGAGCTTTATGTTTGTTATCTTGATGTTTTCTTATTCTAGTGTTGGATTTTGTTGGAAGAGAAAGGGCTACAGGTCTCTCAGGTATAATTGACTTATTTAAAGATGCTTCCATTTTATGCTATTCTGAAATTGTCAGTTAATCTGTTGTCTTTCCTCTAGATGGGGAAGCCATAGGGAGTTGTATCATGGCAACAGATGAGGATGGACTGGGACTGTTTGATATCCGCTATGGTGGTAAGATGCATTAGATTGCTTTCTGGTTTGTAGTGAAATGACACAAGTAGTCCAAAAATGAAAACAGTTTAAGCTAGGATGATGAGCTTTGCTGTAGTTAAATGGCTGTGCTACAGTATCATTGTAAGCCATATCCCATTACTAAGTTTGGGGTTTAAGTCATAACTGTGTACTTTGGATTTCTAGCATGTTTTGAGGGGATGCTTGGAACAAGTCTCTCCCCTGTGTTTTAGTGTGTAATTTAACCTTCAGTGTATCTTAATGAAGCATGTATTTGGATATTTAGGAGTTGTTCCTTTGTTTGCTATTTGTAAGAGCAAATGTGCTATCATCTGGTGTATTACCAGCAATCAAGGTACTCTTAATGTTATTTCCAGCTTTACAGTTGATTGACCTGATACAGATTTGTGAGATTCTCAGCCTCAGAAGGACTTTGGGTATCAATATTTTTCTCTGTAGTAATAAAACTTGTTGCAGAACTGGAGGGATTTGCATAGAAGAGATGAGAGTGATGACGGGTATTGGGAAAAGGCATGAAGAGAGTCTGAGGAGATTTAGATTAAAATACTTTTACAGAGCTAGTTAGTGTATGAATAGATAGTAGTAATAAAGCACATTCTTTGAATTATGATACAGACTATTACAAGACTGTTCAGCAAGAAATGTTTCTTTTAGCAGTGGTGGTTTTGTCATACTAATTCTTTTAGTTTTGTTTCTGAGTTGTGTAATGTATTCAGTGTATTCTAGGAAACAGTTTCAAATTCAGACCAAGTTGACTTCATGATTTTAAAATTTATTTTTACTTAAAGCCATATTATTTACTTCATGCACAGTTCTCACAGTATTTAGGAATTATGTTTTAAGACTCTCTTTGCTCCCTGGTGACTGAAGATCTTTTTGCCATGGTAGCCATTAGCTTATTGGGTAGAATCCCCCTTTTACTAGTCTGTGCAACTACTTTTACTGTTCTCTACTGGTCTAGGATAACTGCTACATTTACTTTATGGGAAGGTTTGAGGTTGGAGTTCACTGAATGTTTACTTAGCCCTTTTTTGGGGGGTTTTGTTTGTTTGTTTGTTTTAGCTAAAGCTTCCCCCTTCAAGGAAGGTGATGAGAGCTCAGTGGATATCTATGATGGCTTGGACAATGGTTTGACAGATCCCGGTAGGTTGATTGTATCTTGCTGTTTGGATTAGGGCATTATAGAGTGTCTAATTCTTTGGCTGGTTTCAAGTAAAACAACAGTTAGCTTTAAGTTCACATTTAGCTGGTGTGAATGTGCTTCAGTGAGCTGCTTATTTATGTTCAAGACGTGTGTTATGCTGGGAAATACAGCAGAGAATTCTTAAGTCAATTAGCTGAGTTATTATAAATAGTTTTCATGTGATACTGGCTATTTTGAGGGACTTGGACATATA
Organism: Bucco capensis; assembly: GCA_013396975.1. Classification (NCBI taxonomy): domain Eukaryota; kingdom Metazoa; phylum Chordata; class Aves; order Piciformes; family Bucconidae; genus Bucco; species Bucco capensis. Next base: position 776,874 of record VWZO01016040.1, on the reverse strand, counting down.
AAAAGGGGCAGAGAAACCTTAGCTATTCCATCTTTACCTTGATAGAAGACATTTTACATTGCAAATGTTTTTAATTCTGGCCAAAAGCTGAATGAACTGTAGGATGCACAAAATTCATTCTAGCTTTCTACTATCTATTGACTCTTGCAGATCCTCAGATCACTGCTCAATTGTAGGCCTTCTTACTTTGTAAATTAGAGAGGTTTACTGTGAGTTAGCTCTCCTTTCACTTTACTTATTAGACAGGCATAGAATGCACCGAATTTTGTTCTTAGGTGTCATGTATAATATATATATATGTTGATTTTTCTGACACGGTGTTTTCAGTCGAAATTTAATTTTCATTGTTACCTTTTTATGTTGACATAAATCGGATCAAGTACTCCCAATAAAACTAACATAAAGGTTGAAATTCCGGATAGGAAATGCTCCAGGTAAGGTCATGTGTTTTCCTCAGTGACACAACACAACCTGGCTACAAAAATCTTTGCATAATTGATTTGCTTTCTACAGACAACTCTGCTCCAAATTCTACACCAGCTGGAAACAGCTTAAATTTATTTGATGAGATCTTGATTGAGGAAGGGACCGCAAAGGAAGCATCTTACAACGAGGTGTGTATTAATGTGATGTAAATAATTCTGGTATTTTGGAGTTGTTTTGTTCTAAATTTTCTTGTGTAAAGTGTGAAAAATGTTACCAGTATGCTCTCATTATTGGAAAAACAGGGAAACTTTTTATATAAGTAAAAACAAGAGTGTGCTAATAATTTATGTCAACAAGTTTATCAGAATAAGTGAATCTCTCACTGTGTAGCATGGTCTGTTCTAATTTAACATCCTTTGCAAGTGGCTCATGTATCAGCTATATTATATTCTAGTTAAATATCCGTTCAGATATCTGATAAAAAGCTTGTCTTGACATTTCTTCTAACAAATTTTATTAGAATAAAGCAGTTAGATCATGAATTGATCTTACCTGTCATTAAATCTTGCCCTTAAGTCTGTCCTGGTCCATAAGAGATCTTAACTTGAACTTTGGAGTAAAAGGGTCAGATATCCACAGATAAAATACACTATAGAAGAAGCAAGAGCAATACCTCCAGGAGACTAATAAGTGATGAAAATTCACTTTGAAAGTTTGAAAGCAGTTGACTGTTAAGTATGACAATAGGGAAGTTGTCCACTCTTCTGTGAAAGTTTTGTTGCCATCTAGGGCTTGTGCCAAATATATTTTGTTTACTTTTGTGATCTCAACAGGAGCATGTACTTTGCAGTCTATTTTGACAGTCCAGGTTTGTTTGTAGTAACTTTTTATTGTGTTTTTCCTTATCTGTTTTGTATTATATAAAATCTGACGAACAAGTTCCCCTCTGTAGGGCTCTGAGAACTGATAATTGTGTCTTTAATTTCACAATAATATGGCTTCCTGTTACTCTCTAGTCTATTACTGTTGGGCAAGCACACATAGATTTCCTCTTATCTGAGTGTTTGTGATGTTTTAGAGACTTGTATACCTGTTGGAGCACATTGAAGCTTTTTGTTTTAATATTGCTTTAATGTGTTACTTTGGGGGGGAAAAACAGAGCTTTGTAATATATGTTATTGTGTTAACTAACTATAATCTGGAGGAATAATTTTTCTGTGTTAATTAAATCTGCTTTGTGAATTCTTCTCTCTTTGACAGCTGCAAGCAGAATATGGAAAATGTCAGCAGCAAATTAAAGAGTTGATGAAGAAATTTAAGGAAATACAGGCACAGGTACTGTAGTTCAAAGGGCAACATTGTCAAAATTTATGTAAAGCAAAATGAATATTTATTTGAGAGAGACCTAATTTCATATACTTTCCAGAATTGATCCATCATGTGGAACAAGCTCCTAGCACCTACAGAGGAGCTTTACAAACCATCCACATGATGGGACTTGTTCTAATGATTGCCTTGCACTGTTTTTCATTACATGTTTGGATACTTAGGCTAACTCTTGTTTTTTTCCTCTCCCTCTCTCTCTTTCTTTCTCGTGTATATATTTAAAACAGAATATCATTCTACAGAATGAAAACCAAATTCTCAAAAAGAATATTTCAGCACTTATCAAAACAGCAAGAGTGGAAATTAACCGTAAAGATGAAGAAATCAGTAATCTCCATCAAAGGTACAACTAGACAATGGAACGGAAAACATAATTTTTTTTTCTGATTGTGTTTATATACTTGTAAGAAACCTTTGTGTGTATTTTAAATAATCATGCATGTTTGAGGGCAGATACTATCTTACACAGTTCAGCTTCAGAACTAGTCTGTTTCATGGCCTCATTGTTAATTAGACAGTATTAGTACAGTATTTTTCCACATATCTTGCTTTTCCTGTCGATGAATTTCATTTGGAAAATATGGGTACAAATTATATTTTTGCACTGTGCTAATGGGAAATTATTTTTATGCCACTTTTTTTTTTCAACTTGAAGCTGAAAGAAAGCATGAAAAAGTTTTTAGAAATATAAGGTTTCATTGCAATTCAGCTTTAGTTATATTTCAATCAATTTAAAACTAATGTAACTTTATTTCCCTTTATTAACAGGCTATCAGAATTTCCCAATCATCGAAGCAGTTTCACTAGAACATACCTTCCAGGATCAACTAATGGGAGGTGCTCTGAGATGTGTAAAACAAAAGACTCCAAATTCAGACCACTTGATTTAGGTGACAGTATAAAGATGGAGCATAGAATTAAAAATGACTGTTCAAAAGATATACCACACAATTACTCATCTCATAATATGGACAATGGGAAATCTAGCTCTGAAAAAAGAAACACTCCTTATTTACTGAAATACCCTCACAAAGAGCTCTGCAGTGATGGTACTCATACCTGTTTGTCAAACTGTGACCATAGTTCCAGCAAGGATAATAGAAAGGAAGGAAAAGAAATTAAAAGTAATGAAGAATACAGTGGGGGAAATGTCAACAAACACAAAAGAGAAGTACATCAGAGCACTGGAAATCATGGTTACAGAGAAGAGGGGAGTTCAGATCCTCAGCAGAAGTTGAAAACACTTTCAGAGAAGACTAGTAAAAATGAGTCGCAACAAAAAAGTCAGAGTGTAAAACTCAAATGCAGTCCAAGTGGAGAAAGAAAAGCAGAAAAGGGTGTTTCTTCCTGGGAAAAACAAACTGCTGGTAAAGACAGATTTCAAACAAGAGGTGAATTGTATGCTGATGAGAAATCACAAAGTGTATTCAAGAAAGATGTTAAAACACATGAGAAAGATGAAAAAAGTGCTGGCCAAAAAAATAAACCAAATGAAAAGCTACAAGAGCAACCCAGGAGGTCTGGTAGAGGGAGTAGTCCACAGTCAAAGAATGAACATTCAAGGAGTCTTCATGAGTCACGTAAGTGTCGTGTGGAAGAGCCTAGAAAAGGAAAAGACATTGACTGCAAAAGAGAGAGGGGAACAAATGAGCATACTTCTCAAGAAGGAAGGACTTCACCTAATTCCAACAGCAGAGAGCATAAACATGCACGCCTGAAGGAAAGCAGTAGTAGATATGAATGGGAAACAGCACATTCCAAATCAGAAAGACACAGAACTGAAGAAAAAAGGAAAAGAAAAAGAGAGAATCAAGATGAAAATAGACATTTTAGAAATGAAAGAAAAGTTGCAAAAGACATTTCTCACCAATCTTCAAAAGAATCCAAGAAAGGTACAGACATTACAAAAAGTGAGAGAAACAAGTCCTGTAAGGTATTGGAAACATCCAGAGTAGCAGAGAGCTTAAAAGACCGTAAAGCTCCCAAAACTAAAGATGACCGCACTGGGAAAAAAAGAAAAGACTTAAAACTTAGCTTTATGGAAAAACTAAATTTAACTCTTTCTCCTGCTAAGAAACAATGTCTCTCTCCAACAGATGGCCTTAAAACACCTTCCCAAAATGCCACTGATGAGGGAAGTACAGAGCTCACATTGCAGGCAGAACTGTTAGATTCTGCCCACCCTGTTAACTGTGGTCTCACAGAACAAATCAATTCAACACTACAAGTTCTGGACAGTGCAGCTCAGGGCAACATGGAACCAGCACTGCCTGTTTCTGACAGTTCTGAAAATGAAGCCTTGAAAGTAGCAGCAGCAGAACCAGCACAGTCTGAAGCATTGCCACCAGTGGCACCTGCTGAACTGAGCTCAGAAACCTTACCAGAAGCAGCAATGGGTCAAGTAGAGCCCCAGGTCTTGCCAGGAGCAGCAGAGGAACTGGTTCCTGATAAGGTGAAGGCTGAAATGTTGGCAGAAGCAGCAGAGGCTTGCGATCTGGTTGTATCGGAAGCCTCAGCAACAGCATCGGCAGTGACAGATCTGAGTCACCCTGAATCTTTGCCCCTGGAGGTGGCAGAGAGCATGGCAGAGTGTGAAAGCTTGCCTAGGACAGTGGGTGCCATGCAGGATGATAATACACCAACAGCAGAAGTGGCACAGTCGGAATCTGCAAGTGAAAGTTTGGGAGCCCTTCCAGACTCAACAGCAGAGAAGAAAGAGGAAGATAAAATATGGCTAGCTGCTGACATAGAAAGCTCAGCAGGTGAACGTGGCTCTCAAAACCTCATCTTAGATGACTCAGAAGCCAAAAGTTCTGGTGACCTAGAGTCCTGTGATATTAAAGATGTTAGCAAGACAAAACCAGACTCTTTAATGGAAGTAGTGAAGGACAGTGATCACTTAGCTGCAGAAAGCATTGAGTGTCCCACTGAGGAAAAGGGTGTCTGCAAAATTAGTATGAGTACATCTCAGTCACTTGACAGAAACATGTTAACTGATAAGTATGAACCATTAGTTGACCAGAAAGCTTGTGATCTGGAGGCAGACCTATCTGAAATCAGTACTTCAGCAACTTCCCTTAGTGGTGAGATGTATCCTGGAACTAAAGAGAGAGAAACTAACCCAGTTCCTGTTGATGATGACAGCTCAATACTGAGTGTTGATCTCAATCACTTGAGGTATATTCCAAAGGCAATCAGCCCCCTGAACAGTCCCATCCGCCCTTTGGCTAAAGCACTGAAGATGGAAAGTCCCTGCAAAGGTTCTGTGAAGAGTTACAGTAAAGGTAATTGTATATGTATATTCTAATTTCTACATAAAGACTTAGAAGATGCATTCCTGAAAAGCAAAAATTACTTCTTTTAACTGCTTTCTTAAAAATGTGAATTGTTTTGCCTTAACCTTCTCAGTCTCAATGGTCCTTTTTGTTTATAGTGGAACAATGTAACAGTGCAGCCAAGATTGCAGCCAAGTGAACATTAGTGCTATAAAAATGGGAGTTTGTCATTACAGACAGATGAGTGGTCAAAACCAGAAGATATGTGTTACCCTGTAAAAAGAAATAAAAATACAGACTTCTTAATTGTGGTTAGTTCTGATCTTACTAGACTTTTCTCTGAAACTGTAGAGGCATAAGTTACTTAGAATCAGTCTGGAGAAGACAAGGCTCCAAGGAGACCTTCTTGTGGCCTTCCAGTATCTGATGGGGGCCTACAAGAGGGCTAGTGAAGGACTTTTCAGGATGTCAGGCAGCAGCAGGTCTAGGGGGAATGGACACAAGCTTGACGAGGGAAGATTTAGGTTGGATGTTAGGAAGAAGTTCTTCACCATGAGTGTAGTGAGACACTGGCCCAGGTTGTCCAGAGAAGTGGTGGAAGCCCCAGCCCAGGAGGCTTTTAAGGCCAGGTTAAATGGGACTGGGAGCAAGCTGATCTAGTGGGAGGTGTCCCTGCCCATGGCAGGGGAATTGGAACTAGATGATCCTTAAGGTCCCTTCCAACCCTAACAATTCTATGATTCTATATTCTTTCAAGCAGTTATTTGTGAGAAAGGTGGAGAGAGTACCTGAGGCTTAATTTCTAGGAATGTCAGCTAAGAGAAACATGTGCTCTCCATCTGAATTAATTTCAGTGTGAATTTATATATAATAATTATGACTCAGTTGACGGGTAGAAAAAGTAGAACAAAGAGAACAATAGGACTTATTAATGAAGGAAGAGCTAACTTCTAAATAAGATGTCAGGGAGATAAAATATGATGACAGCACTCTCAGGAAGAGAAAATAGGTGATTCAGAGTTTAAATCTTTTACTTGTGTGAATTTAACTCTTCCTGTAATGTCCTGTTGCAACTTACAAAAGGTTTTCTTGGAAGTTTAGATGTCCTGCTAGAAGAGGAATGGTAGAGTGGCATTTAAATCCTTTTTCTTATGTTTCAGAGCATAATCATTAAATCTTTTTGCAAATCTTAGTGTGGTTTACTCTGGAATTCTGTCTCTTGTGCTTGAAACAGCTGCTCTCTTCAGTGTGAGTTCCTTCCACATTTTATATTTAATTCCTACAGTAGTTTATGTTCTTTGAAGTGTCCAGGTGGACAAGAGAGCTTTGGGGTCAGAGTAGATGAACATCAAATAAAAGTATTTTTCTGATTTTGTAGTGTTTCCCTGAGACACTTACTAGAAAAATCTAACCTGTCTTGCTACTAAAGCAGTGATTTTCAGTTCTGAAGTTAAAAGCCTAGTTGTCTTCGGTTTCTGACTAAAGATATATGTGTCAAATGTTCTGCATCTGGTAAATTGACAAGAGGCTGTGGTTTTTCTTGGCCCTGAAATTCAGTACTCACCTTTCTACTGTTCTGCAGGGCAGGGATACATATATGAATACTGTATTTTGAGCATTTTCATTTTATACTTTGGTTTGTCAAAATATTGAAGGGATTAGTTTGAGAAGGTAATGATCCTTGTACAACTGAAATGGAGGCAGTGATGGAATCTGGTTTTGCTCCTATAGAATCTGTATAAAGTAAACATTTTCAAATGTTGCTTTCAAGTGTTGATCACAAGTTCATTTTTTTATAGAGATCAATTTAAATATGATCTTGTATGAGACTAAATGTTTGTGTTTGTTAGAGGTCATTAAGCAGTCTAATCTATGTGTGATTGAACATAAGAGTGTTTTATTCACTAGAGTGCCCAGCAAGCCTAAAATTAACTGCAAATCTCATTAATCAATACATATGCACTTCAGTGGAACTTGTGTACAATGGAAGTGAGCTTTCCTTTTCATCTTTTGCAACATGCTGCTTTGTAGTTAACTATAATTGCTTATTTTTCTTAACAAAAAAATAGCATTTGGTTTGTAGTTTAAAAAATGGTTAAACGAATTTAATGATAGCTGGAAAACATAAAACATTTAATAAACTTACTTGTGAGGCAGAGCAAGGCATTCTACATTTAGCAGAACTTTAGCCTTTCCTCTCACATGTTTCATTCCTGTTATTCAGGAAGTTGAACTGTAGGCTTTCTCCAAAACTTCTAAGAAAAAAGCTTATTATACTGTTGTGCTTAATTACAGTGCTGCTAATCTCAAATGCATCAAAACCTGAAATAGGAGTTTTATCATGTGTGAAGTGACTAGTACTCTTCTTTTGTTTGCTAAATCAGTTTATTGAAAGACTGGAAGAACCTTTTTACCAGCCCTTGGGGAAAAAAATGAATAGGTCATTTGTTCTTCTTATTTTGTTTTCATTGTGAAACCATTAAAAGAAAACCACCTATTGTATGTAAATGTTAGTCCATCATGATCTTAAATTTAAAATCTAGCTTGTGCTGTGTTTAGAAAACATCTTAAAGTAAATGGAATGAAGTTCAAAACTAGTGGAAACTGCTAGATTTTTCTCTTTTCAATGGCTGTATTTGTGAGCTAAATCACGTTTTTGGCAAAATGTCAAGTTCTTATTTACCTTTTGAAGCTCAGAAAAATACCTTAAACTAGCAGCTGCTGAAGCTCAAACTTCCTGAGTTGTTGGCAATTTCAAACAGTTCTGAACAGTCACTTTACAGAAGAGAATCTTCCAGGTTTTCCTGCAGAAGTCTGTTTATAATTGCATTCTTTATGGTGATGAGCAAACTGTTTTCTTTTTATAGATTTAGTTCCTGAAAGTCCAGTTGTGGTCTGTACCTCCAAGAACTTGTCGAAGGAGGTAAACAAAGAGAATCAAAAGCCAGTTAACATGTCTGATGGACACTTAGAGATGGAGTCCCAACTGAGTGTCTCTTCAGATGAACTAGAAGAAGGAGAAATCATAAGTAGTGATGAAGAAAAATCTAAACCAGACAGAAGTTCTGAAAATACAACAAAGTCAAGACCCAAAGCTTCTCCTGAGACACGAAATTTGACCAGCGGCCCACAGAATCAAGAGAGAAAAAGCGTGCGTTGCAGTGAAGCCAATGGCAAATTTGTTGCAGTGAAAGTAAGTACAACGAAGAATAGAGAGAGGCAAAAAAATCAGACTTTCAAGTCTTCAAAGGAGATGAAGAATAATAAAACTGTGAGCATTGCTTGTCTTGAGAAAATAGTTCATGTTATTGCTGAACCGTCAAATGTCCAAGAAACCATGCAGATGCTAAAAGCCATACGGAAATACATGAGGAAAAATTACATGAAGTTCAAGACCCACTTCCCAGTTCAGCATTTTCACAGAATTATAGAATCTGGCATCAAAAATTTTACATCATTAATAAAATACTTGAACTTTTCCAAGATGTCTACATTAGGTGAGACATTAAAATTGAGTACCTGTGATATTATAGAGTCCAAACTTAAGCAAATAAAAAAAAATGCAGTAGTTGACCGTCTTTTTGAAGAGCAGGGATCAGATATGAAGAAACAGTTATGGAAATTTGTAGATGAACAGCTCGATTACATATTTGAAAAGATAAGGAGAATGATAATAAAACTGTGTGATGTGGGAAATGTGAGAAATGAGAGTGAGGAAGGGAAGTTTGAAAGAGCAGGAAAGCAAAAACACAAGAACAATCATAAAAACGATGTGCAAAGATTGAGAAAAAAGTCCCTGAAAGGCAGATCTCAAAAGCCTGAAGGATACATCCTTTCAAAGCAAATTGTGGATTGTCAACAACCTAAGTGTCACCATGAGAAAAATAAAACAAGTGCACCAAAGCCTGCCTTAACAAAATGTCTTAACTCCATTGATAACACGAGGAATTCCCAAACCAAAGTGCACCTCTCTAAAGAGAATAATTTGCAAGGCACTCTCACTCCACTGAAAGGTGTAAAACATGAAAAGGATGGATTCCAGATGCCTAGAGATGCTAACAAGGCTGATCCTAGTTATGAGCTTCTCACGGAACAACAAGCATCCAGTCTTACATTTAATCTTGTAAGTGATGCTCAAATGGGTGAGATTTTCAAAAGCTTATTGCAAGGTTCTGATCTCTTGGACAAAAATGGTGGCAATATTGACAGAAATGAGTGGGAATTCAGGACCCCAGAAAAACAGGTTTTTGACAGTCTTAAATGCAGAGGTAATGCTACTGGACTGCTGCAAGAGATCGCTCCAAAGGAGGCCTGTGTGGAATCTCAATCAGTAGAGGATATTAACTGGCCTGTTGTTTCACCTGTAAGAGCTCCCTCTTTAGCATCTAGGCTTCAGATGTCTGTTGATCCAGATGTCCTAGATGAAAGCTGTATGTTCGAGGCTCCTACAAATGCAGCTTCATGCAAAGAAGATGAATGCAATTTACAAAAGAATAAACCACTTGTTTCTTCTGTCCTCCTTGAGGATTTGGCTGTTTCCTTAACCATTCCATCACCTTTGAAATCAGATGCTCACCTCAGCTTCCTAAAACCTGAGAATAACTCTGGCTCAACTCCTGAGGGTGTTCTCAGTGCACATTACAGTGAAGATGCACTTCTTGAAGAGGAGGATGCCACTGAACAAGACATTCATTTGGCTTTAGAATCTGATAACTCAAGCACTAAATCTAGTTGCTCCTCTTCGTGGGCAAGTCGGCCTGTTGCTCCTGGCTTTCAGTGTCGCCCCAGCCTACCAATGCAAGCAGTGATCATGGAGAAATCCAATGATCATTTCATTGTAAAGATTAGGCGTGCGGTGCCATCTGCCTCCCCACCATCTGATCACGTGGCTGCAGTGAAGGAGGCAAGGGCATCCTCAGGCAAGACTGAAAAAGAAGAAATGAGAAGTGGGCAAAAAGAGAGGGACAGTCAGAGTGCCACAGCAACCACTGTGCAAGAAACTGTTAAACCAGATCTCCTTAAGGTGAATCAGTTGCCTCATTTCGGTGCTGGACAAGAACAAAATCCTGCCTTACCTCAGCCTCTGAAGGAGTCACATAATAGTATTGAAAAGGAGGAAACTACTGGGTTGCTTGGACCCTGTAGAAAGTCTTCAAACACAGAGAGCCGTGACACTGAAAGCCCAGATGAAGGGTCTGAGCAATCTCAGGCACACAGATTGGAAGTATCTGAAAACATAAATGAAGTGGGTGTTAAATCTCAGTCATCTTTCCATGCTGGATTCAGTGTAGAGTCAAACATAGATTTAACAGATGATATTGCTAGCAAAACTTCATGTTGTGCAGTGGAATCCACTGCAGATAACAGGACTCAGGAAACTTCTACAGGAAACATAGAAATCAGTGATAAAAAGGAAGAGCTGGAAGAGTGTGGTGGTGCATTTGTAGACTTAACAGAAGAGCTTTCCAATGAGACTGTAGCAGGTGAACGTAATCTGGAAACAAACTCCACTTCAAATACTGATGTAGAATGCCAGATAAGTATAGATGGTAAAACTAGTAGAAAAAGGAAAAGGGAGGCTGTCAGAGAGAATTCCAGCTCAAAAAGGCAACAAAAAGAAACTGAATCGTCGAGTGAAGGGAGTGATGCAAGCGATGTGAAGTCTGAAGAGGTCAATTCAACACCCAAACAACGTTGCAGTAAGAATGAGTTGCAGCAGAACAGAGACTCTTCTCCTTTGGCTTCATCTGCATCATCCCCTAGTCTGTATGCCAAAAACATCATTAAAAAGAAGGGAGAAGTAGTAGTTTCCTGGACAAGGTAATTTCTGACTTGATTTGTTTGATTGTTTTAGTTTTTTCTAAATTATATGATACACTGAAAAGTGGTAAGAAAAGGCTATTTAGCTGATGCCTGATATTACTTAGTAGCTCTATATCCTTCTGTAAATTGTGGAGTGAGCCACCTCATATCTATATAGGATGGCTTTGTGAGTTTGATGTCTTCTCTTGGAGTACCACTGAAAGGTGCTGAAGTCTTATTTTATCCTTGTTTTCTAGAACAGTTGTCTAGTGGGAAACACACTTAAGAGATGAACAGGTTTCATGTTATCCTGTTAGCAACCTTTAAAAGAGAGAGCAATTTTTTTGTAGCTTTTTAGGAAGGTTAGATCAGATTTACCTTAAAGAAGGTGACTTCCATACTTTATCATTGATTTCATCACTTTGCCAGATGTCCCAAAATAAGCCTATATGTATTTTCTTATTTGTTTGTGTGCATGCACACGTATATAAGTACTAATATTTAAAAATGCATTTTTTGCTACAGAAATGATGACAGAGAAATTTTACTGGAATGCCAGAGAAAAGGACCATCAAGCAAAACATTTGTTTCTTTAGCCACTAAGCTGAACAAAAGCCCCAATCAGGTAGGAACTATCATTCTTAATTTTGGTAACAACTATGTTGCTGCATCTATGACTGCAGCTGAAGAAAAACCTTTTGAGATCTTCTGCACATTTGGAGTTCTTTTTTCCTTGTGCCTTTTGTAGGGCAGTTCTTGACAAAGGAATCTTAGATTCTCTCAGTTGTTACTTTTAAAAATATACATTATAGGGATATCATGGGCAGGGAATTCATAAATATCTGTTTGATTGGTGCCTTGAAACTGCTGTGTCCAATCATAAGCTATGAATGACAAGATTGTTTCTATTGTTGAATCAACACTTAGATAAAAAAAGGCATTTTGAAGAGGCCCAAAGCTTTTGCACACATTTAATAAATTAGAAAAGGACTCAAATCAAAGCTGAGAAAAAACCCAGGATTTTGCAAAAGGATATTTCTCATGAAAATGTTTCCTTTTTTTCTTTCACTTTTTAATTAACAAACTTCAAAAAACACAGCTGTCAAACTGCTGCAGAGTGTTTCCAGAGGTTTGCATATAACTTTATACTTGTCTTGAATTGCTATCCTGCAAATCTCAAAAGGGAGAAAGACCCATTTCACTAAATTAGGAAATCCTGCTTGATTGGGATTTGGCTTGTAGAATGTTGTGCTGTTACAGAGTCTTTGCAGGGTTTAGAAGCTGTTGGGGTGAATGGTTGGATAGAGCAGGGTTACCTCTGCATTTATGCTACTCTTCCCAGTTATCTGTTTGGTGGATGCTAGGTATGCTGTGGCAGTATGCATATAGCAATAAGAACTACTACCCAACAGTTAAATGAGGTCACTCTGTAAGATGTAGCAATGCTCAGCAAAAAGATCTTTGACTCTCATCTACAGACCTGTTTTGTAAAATCCCCAGTAGGCAGATTACTCCATGATGAACCATAAATACTTGAAGCAACAATTGTACAAGAGGGTAGAAAATAACCAATTAATTGCTTCTTGTGAAGTACAAAATAAGCTTGTGTCCTTCTATTTGAATCTTACTCATAGTTATACCTGGCAAAGTTCAAGTCTAGTTGACTTTGAAGCCTTCATTTTTTTCCTCTTTGGTGTAAGGAAACCTGTGTTAAACCAGGAGTTGGCCCTAGCACACTGTGATTAACCTGGAGGCCATTTCAGGTGTCAAAGGTACAGGAAGACTTCCTACATCCAATTAACCTGTTAATGGTGCTCATAAAATTTATTGGAAGCAAACAGAAACCAAAATAGTGCTCTTTTGAAAAAAGTTTTATGCTGTCAGCTCAATCTGGTTTGGTAGCTAGGTATGACAGTCTGGAGCTTTAATGATATGTCTTGGTTTTGTTTGGTTTTTTTGTCCTCCAATAGGTTTCAGAAAGATTCAAGCAGTTAATGAAGCTGTTCAAGAAATCCAAGTGCAAGTGAACTTATCACCAAGTTGCTTCATGGTTACAGGTTTTAGCTGTTTCCAGCAATGATGGACCACAACCACTGCATTCCTGGGATGGGATTAATGGGAGGTATCCAAGTCAGAATACTAAGTTGGGTAAATCTGATGCACTGTTAATTATTTACTTCCCTGTCCATGTTTCCTCTGAAGTGCTTGATCAGAATAACCAATAGGGAACTTTGCAAACAAGCTGGCTAGGAAAGAATGAGCATGTACAAATGGAACAGTAATTGGATTCTGGTGGTAAGGAATAGATGGTTCTTGCTCCTTTGACAGTTGCTCATAGTGGGTTTCAAGGAGACAATCTGGCACTGTTTGTAGGATTGTCTTCAACTTTAAGCACATTATCTAAACCATTTCTTAATTCAACAGGGGTGGATGTTTCTCTTTGAGGGTACTCATCTGTCATCAGTGACAATGGAGAAAGTCTAAGCCAGTTGCCTAGTCTAGACCCTTAACTTTGTTTTTAAAGTCAAATAAAATGAGTCCCAGCCTCTGTGAGAGAGTGAAGCCAGTCATTAAACAGTGACCAGTGTTTCAGTTTCTGAAATGAAATTGTGAAATGCCATGATGAGGATTCATTTGCAAAGAACTGTCTTGTAGTTGAAAACATTTTGTAGTTCTGATGGTATGTAAAAAGACTTAGCATTCAATTTTAAATAGTTGATGGTTTGGGTTTTTTCCCCATGAAAAATGTATTGTTTTTTTCTTTTTTTTATCAAATTCTCTTTCCTTTGGAAAAGGCTAATGTGTTTTTTTACTCCAAATTAAATCTGGGAAAGGTACTTAATTTGGGTCTTCAACATAATGAACATTCTTTTTTGTTCAAAAAACCCAAACTGAAAATTGATTTTCTTTTTAAACTCAATTTAGAAATAGACCTTTACAGTTTTATAAAATATGATTTTATTCTTACAAACCAGGAGAAAACTTCTCTGTACAAACAAGCAGTTTCATCAAAAGCTTGTCAACTTGGCATGTTTTGACAGCAATTGTATCTATATTTACAAATTGTTTAGTGCATTAGAAATTCATTATGTTCTATTTTAAAGTCCTCTTATAACTGCTTCCAATTTTACTAGTACATATTAGAAGTGTGTATGTATATGTATATATACACACACACATATCTCCTATATATTGCTCCTTTATCCCAGATTTCTAGAAAGCTTTTTTTTTTCCCCTTTCCCTCCTAAGAAACATTCCTGGAAGTTGCACAGGTTTTTGTATTACAAATTCACTGATGTTTGAGGTTTTATTCTTTCCTGAGGCTTGGAATTGCTGGAGTCTTTATTCAGGCAGAACATCTGCTGAGTTTAGTTAGACTTCATTTAAAATTCCCACCTGAGTGCATTGTCTTTCAACTTGGATTAAATTGGCTATTTTTCAGAATCCATTGACCACGTCTTCAGTTTCAGTATATTGGGTTTTGGCTCCCTCCCCAGGTAATGGGACAGGCTTCACATTCTAATAACCCATCAGATAATTTGTCAGTGATATTACCACTGACACCATTGGAATACTGTAGATGAGACCAATGGAATGGGTTGACCTGCTGACAAACAGAGCTTAGTCTTCATTTTAGGCAGTGCTCTGGGTCCTGTTACAAGGGATGACTTGGCTAGGTGATGATGCCAGTTCTGGCAGTCTTCTGTCTCACCTACTTGCTTCCAAATGTTTGCTTTTGATGATCAAGAGTCATCTTTAATGCACTAGTAGTGGGGGATTGGTATGCCTACCTGTGCTGGTTCACAGCAAACATTTGTGACAATGAGAGGTTTAAATCTGAGTTTGAGCTTGCAGAGCAGAAGTCATGTTTGTGGAAAAATCAGACTCTACTAAGAGCATTCTTTCAACCATATCTTTAGAGAGCAAAATGTGCACAGTACTGAAAGCACTGAGGGATGTAACTTCTCTCCACTGCAGTGCTTCTTCTCTGACTAAAAAAGCAGCAGGATTTTTTTACAGAGTTTTTTATTCCTTGTCTGTGTTTATTTACTTTATCTGTACAGGTTGAGGGGGGCAGGGTTTGACTGTTTTGGTTCTGACTTGGAATCTTTTTTGTAAATAACAAAACTGTTCTTAATGTTCTGTCTGTTGTAAGTATCTGTACAGGTTCCTACATGGTCATGTAAAATATCTGATCTGTGTATATTTACATATATTTATATAAAATTAGTTTTGTTTAGCCAAAGATGATTTTTTTAATGATATAAAACTCCAGGTTTATTTTGTATAAATTTAAATAGTTTGCTTACTGTAAGAGTAAAGCAAAGAATAAAACTGTAACATTCACACAGGTGTTCTTGTTGAACAAAGGTTGGCTTGGAGTAGTTTTGTACCATTGTTTATAATTTATTTCTCCAACAAGACTTTTGATACATATATGCAAAATGTACTGTATATAAGTCTACAGTCTTAATTTGTGAAACCTCAGGTAAATGAAAACGTTTTCTAGAACTGTTGGCTAAAGGCTTGAGATCCACAAATGCTCTGAGGCATTAAAATTGACTTTTGTTAGTTTGTGTAGATGAGTAGTGATGTTGGTATTTTGGCCAATAAATATGGAAGTAATCAGCTACTGCTCTGATGCAATTACTGCTCTGAATACATGCTGCTTATCTTTTAGTGGATGTGACTGGATCAGAAGTTGGACAATTTCATGAACTAAAAGCCCTTAAACAACTTAGAATTAAAGCCTACAACTTGCCTCTTGTTTCCAGAAACATTGGGTTAACCCTGAGTGGAATACTACAAAAGCTTTTCATTGGAAGAGGGTAACTGGCAGCCCTTTAAGTCACACTCCAGTTTGCTATTGACAATGAGGTCTGCTTTTATCCAACCCAGCTATTTTTACAGGATTCAGTTTAATAACCCTTAGTGGATATGAGTATTGGAAAATTTTCCAAAGTGGAAAGCAAAGCAGGATTTATGGAGATGTGCATAACAGTGAAATTGTAGAGCATCAGATATTGAATTGTGAGAGATTCTCTCTGAGGCATAGTCTGTCTGCATAAAATAGTTGCCTGGACTAAGGGCATTTCAGGCATCAATCCAGCATCCCATTCCATTAACTCTTTCCTCTAATTGTCTTCACTCTAAAAGCTGCTGCAGAATAATCTTTACCAATTTGTCTTCATGAAGGGAGGCAACAGTAATAAAGCATGCCAACAAATGGGTTTAAGGCTTTCTAGGAAGAATCTGAAATCAATCAAGAGGTGTTTCAGGAGCAAAATGGGCTTTGATAGGATAAAGTTTGAGTGGTGGCTGGCACATCTTCTCCCAGCAGAGTTTGAAAGTACTGCTTTTCAAATCTGTGAATCTTTGACAAGAATACCAAAAGCTGCAATGCTATAAAAAGTGTATTTGAACCTCAACCTCAAGGAGCAGAAGAAAGAGGTGGGGTTAGCATCTTGAAAACTGGCCACTAGTTAGTGGGAATTCCTTTAGGGAGAAGAGGCTGAAGTGGCAATCAGTCAAACACCTGGTATGATGCAATAAAAGGGCCAGAAGTCCTGGATATAAGCCTTTAGGTTTCATAGATATCACTTCTGAATGGGCTTTGGGGGTGGCTCTTTAGCCCAGCTGAAGAAGGGTTATGGTGTAGAAGGTCTGTGTTTCTAACTAAAGACTTGAGTCTCAGTTCCTGTGGCCTCTATTTGCAAAGATTGAGTCTACCACATCCTAAATTAACTCAGCAGGCAACAGAGTATGAAATCGGACATGACCCATCGATCCCTGAGCATTGATTCAGAGCCAAACTAATGGAATGTAAAGAAAATGTAAGACTCCATTGTACTGCACAGGATGCCTTTTTAGCTATTTTACAAACTAAAATTGCACTTGAGAGCTGGCTGGAGGGGTAATGTTTGAAGAACTTGCTAAAGCAAGGTGTAGTGTCATTGCACGCTATTGCCCTCCAGATTGAGCCTTGAGGGAATGGCTTTGTTAGATGCCAGGGACTGAAATAATTGCAGGATAATTTTGGCTAGAGGCACCATCTGATCATCTGATGGTTTTTAAACTGTGCATGGATGGTTTAGGCTGAGTGATCTTGGCATCCAGCTACAAAGAACCGAGAAGTCTGCTCAGTGTACCACGTCCATGCTTCAGCTCCTGGAAAACACAACAAACCAACCCAAATCAGATGTCCTAGCAGTGTCAAAGGAAGGTCTCTGAGCTGTAGCAATCAGCACCACTGCACCCTCCTTCTACAATGCTCTGAGCTAGACTAACCAGGAGCTTTCTCCTAAGGTAAGTGGCAGAAAAGTAATTCTTGTGGCAGTATGGAGCAGGCAGGTCCTTGTCAGACTCAAAGCAATGTGAATTAAACTCAGGAGTATTCATATCTTAGCATTTAGCTATTTCTGACAAATTTAACTCTTTTTTTCAAATCACAACAGATGAAAACCTGGCATAAATTTAATATAGCAGTGATATGAATAGTGACAAATGATCAGATGAACTTTCAAATTAAAAAGTAACAAAACCAAGAAAGAAGGAAGCTTCCTCCAAGAGAAATGATCAGTTCCATCTGGTTCTAACTGATTGCATGCATGAATTGGTGTTGGTTGAAATAGCCAGATAAAAATATTTGGACAGGCACAAAGGTAGTCAGATAATGTAATGAGAAATGGTGGGATGGGGAGAAGAAAATACAACAAAAGGCTCAAAGGTGGAGACAAAGGACAGGGAGGGCTCGCTCACCAGTCATGGTGGTGGAAAAAAGACAGAGTTGACTTCAGGAAATGAAATCAATTTAACTTAAAGAAAACCACCACCAGTTCTCTGATTGAATCAGAATAGGTGAATGATAATTACAAAACCCAATCTTAAATACAACCCTTTTCCCCATCCCTCTCTTCTTCCCAGGCCCAACTTTGCTACCTTCTCTCCTCCAGCAGTGCAGAGGGACAGGGAATGGAGGTTGTGGTCAGTCCTTGTTCATTCTGTGTTGTTTCTGCTGCTCCTTCTTCCTCAGGGGGAGAAGTCCTCACAGTACTCCTGTATTTCAACAACATATATGGGAGGGAAGAAGTGAGGAAAGAAGATACCCCAGGTGCATTACAGCATGTAAGAAATGGTTTAACTGACTAGATTCCCTCAAGCAATTTCCTCTGTCAAAAGGGAATTACATTGTAGAGGTTCAAATTTGAAAGAAAAAAAACCCAAACCATAGAAAAGTAGTAATAAATCTATAGGATGCCTATACAGAGAACGACTGCACTGTTGGTTACAAACAAAACTCTTTACTTGCAGTGTGGATAAATAGAGTCTTCAAGCAGAATCATGCTATGGGGATCATATCATAAACAAGCTATATGGATAATGGGGATACCATCCAGTTGTGCTATCAATTACAACTGTAAGATTTGGGGTACTGCAATCAGCCACTCTTAAGCAAAAAAAACAACTTAAAAATTGCACTTTACTGAAGGTTGTGATTCAGCAGAAGTTTTGAAAGTATAGTAGCATAAAGAATTTAAGTGCAAACCCTGAAGCAGATATGATTCCAAGTGGCTTTCAATATTTTATTACCACATTAGCAGAAAGAATTCCAGGAACTCGCCACTGAATGTGAAGAGCATTCACAAACAAAGAGACAAATACCTTACATTTCAATTGCCAACATTACCTGAAGCTCCTGAATACTTTCTAGATAAGCAACTTGGAAATCAAGCATTTGGCAGCAGAATGTAGATCAATTTGCTGTTGAATCAAAGAGCTTATTGGAAAGAGGTAGTTAAAAAGATCAACTCACACTCAGAGCTAAAAACCTCCACGTGACTCCATTATGTAACCCCTGATTTATTTATCTCATATGTTGAAATCTATAATTAAAGACCAAGTCTTGGCCATTCAGTAAGGCTTTAAATGCATTAAATTAAAGAAACTGATCTTAGAAGTACTCTGAATTTACTAACATCATCCTAGAACTGAGATGATTTATACATGTACAGCTATGTGTAAATTGTGTATGTATTTGTAGTTTTAGCAATCCAAGGGAGAAACTTGCGGATTGTTACCCTAGTAGATGGGAAAATATTGGATGGATGGCACTAATAATGCTACTACCTTGGGGTACAAAATGCAACATTTTTCTGACACAGTTACAGGATATGACTCAAAACTTTATCAAAGGAAAGCCATGAGCATTATATATTATTCTAGTTGTTTTTCACCCAAAACTATGGGAAAGCCACAGATAGTGGAATGGAGGGGGTGTAGAATGAAACTATAGTTGGCAAAGGATTTGCAAAGTGAAAAAGAAATGTCTTCTTTTCTAGTGGGAAGAAAAGAGTGTGAAACTGTAGGTAGTTAAGTAGTGCTGTGGCTTACAGCTGAAATCAATCTCTCAAACTCAAAAATCTCATATTTGCATCTTTCCCCAATAATCATAAAGTCTGCCTTCACTTTAAGACACATTAAGTAGAAAATAATGATGAACTTCTAAGAGCTCTCCTGCTATCAGAAGAGTGAATATGAAAGATCACTAGTAAAAAAAATATGCTTAAAAAGGCCATTTCCCATAGAAATTCAGGATTATATCCAAGTACTATTTTTTTGTTATTTCAGGTATGAACTTCTGACCATGGGGGACTGGAATCTGTTGGGCAGCATCCTTGAAGAAGTGCACATCCACTCCACTATAGTTGGCAAAATCTGGCTCACAATCCTGTTCATATTCCGGATGCTGGTGCTGGGAGTGGCTGCTGAAGATGTCTGGGATGATGAGCAGTCTGAGTTCATCTGCAACACAGAGCAACCTGGCTGCAGCAACATCTGTTATGACAAAGCCTTCCCCATCTCTTTGATCAGATACTGGGTGCTGCAGATCGTATTTGTGTCTTCTCCATCGCTCGTTTACATGGGCCATGCACTCTACAGGTTAAGGGCTCTTGAGAAAGAGCGACAGAAGAGGAAAGCTCAGCTGCGGGCTCAGCTAGAGGATCTGGAGCCCATGCCTGAGGAACACAAGAGAGTGGAGAGGGCACTGCGTAAGTTGGAGGAACAGAAGAAAGTGAATAAGGCACCCCTGAGAGGGTCCCTGCTACGCACCTATGTCCTACATATCCTGACCCGGTCAGTGATGGAAGTGGGCTTTATGATAGGTCAGTATCTTTTATATGGGTTTCACATGTCCCCCCTTTACAAATGCACTCGGCCCCCTTGCCCTAACACGGTGGATTGTTTTGTGTCCCGACCCACAGAGAAGACCATCTTTATGGTTTTCATGAACAGCATCGCCGCGGTCTCCCTCTTCCTAAACATCCTAGAAATTGCCCACTTGGGCTTCAGGAAGATCCAGAAGAGCCTCTATGGCCGGCCGCAGTTGCCAGCGGGCCCCTCTGAAGAGGAGACCAGCCTCTATAACTCCAAGAAGAGCTCCGTGGTGCCGCCGGCCTGTCTGGCCAGGGAGGCCTCTCCGCCCCTCCTCGCCACCGCCCCGCCGCCGCCGCTGCCCCACGCTCCCGTCTCTGCCTGTCCCGGTCCGGCGGGTCCGCCCGTCCGCCAGCACCGCGGAGAGCTTCGCGGCACGCCGCCGGCACGCCGCCGGCACAGCGCGGCGCAGCACCACGGACAGCACCCACCGCCCTCCTCCAGCAGCGAGGAGGCTCCGCGGGCGGCGACAGGAGGTGTCCCGGGGGCCGCAGCGGGGGAGGCGGCCGGAACCCGGCGGGCGGCCCGCAAACACAGCCGAGTCAGCGTCTGCAGAGACCTTGATGATGAGCGCGGCGACTCCCCTGACAGCGGGCACTGCCCGGGCACCCGAAAGTCCAGCTTCCTCTCCCGCGTCTTCACCGGGAGCCGGGCGGGCAGTGACAGCGAGAGCGCCGCCTCCCAAGGCGGCTCCGGCCCCGGTCCCGGCTCCGGCTCGGAGGGGCAGCGTCGTGAGGAGGGCAGCCCGCCCAGCACCCCGCCGCCCGCCGCCGCCATGGGACGCCGTGTGTCGATGGCAAGTAGCGGCCGCCGGGGCAGCCCGCGGGAGGGGGCGGCAGAGGGTTCCCGGGCACCGCCGGCTGCCTGTCCCGGCCCTGGGGAGGAGGGGGCGAGCCAGGGGGCAGAGAGGCTTGGGCAGGGCTTCCGACACAGTCCTAACGCCTCGCATCCTCCCGGATCAAGCCGAGCTCCCGCACGCTTGGTCCCCTCCTATGGTGAAAGCAAAAGCATCACTAGGCAATTATTGAGTCCTCAGGATATCCAAGTCACCGAACCTTAGCTTCTTTATATATTCATTACATCATCCTAATCGACTCAGTGAGGACTATCCCATGGGAAACTTTTTCAGCTCCAGCCTGCTTGACACCACAGGAAAGAGAAGTCTTGAGTGAGTTGAGTTCAATAGCTCACCTTCTTTCAGCTTTAGGGGGTTTCTTCTAGGGGCAACCACTGAGCTGAATAATTGCTCAATGAAAGAATCAAAAGATCTACATATAAAACACCAATGTCAGAGCCAACCACTGCAGATTTGCATTTCTAGCACCTGTTGCAATTCTCTGGCCACACACTCTAAGCTTGCTTATAGTCACTGTTGATAAGGTATAGTGCTGGCCTTCAGATTTGAAGGATGATTGGAAATGAAAACTAAAACTACTTTAATGAAAATATTAACAATAAAAATGAACTACATACAAATATATACAAACCCAATACCAACCCCAAACCCCCCTGATGTCAACTACCTCACTATCACCACTGATACTGTGGCAGAAGGACTCACCAGCAGACAGGAATCAGACTCAGGGGCTGGATCCTGGAACTAGATTCAGGAACTCCCGTATCAAGATCAAGGAAGAACAGACAGAGTCCTGCAACAGCAGGGAGAGTTACCAGTCTACCAGCCCAGATGGCTCAGGTGCTCAAACCCCAAAAAGGGTAGAGGCCTAACCTCTCCTTTTTTGTATTTGCTGTTATTTAGGTGCTAAATAGCTTAATCATGCACCTGCATTGCTTAGGTCTTAGGCTTTATATAAGACACCCCAAAGTCCAAGCTTGGTGTGGGAGTTGGTTGTAGTGAGCAGCAAATGCAGTGTGGGAGTTTCAGGAACTGACCCTCTGTTTTATACTGGATATGATGTATATAGAATGGAATAACTTGTTGGTCAGTTTAGGGTCACTTGAACCGTCTGCTCCTCTTTACAGGTGCAGGCTTTTACTCTGCACATCCCCCTGCCCCCATGTGATACATAACATTTAGCAGTGACTTAGAAGAGCTTTAGCTGAAAAGTAGAATAGCTGAACAGAATTAGCTCTGTTCTAACTCAAAGAAAGACAAGAACTCCCAGAAGCTGCCTGGCAGTTTTTGCTGTTCAGTGACAATGACACTATCTTCCAAGGGAACAAGCATTGCTATGGCATTTTATGAATCCCAGTTTCAATACAGAAATATGCTGATGGACCATAAAAATGTTGAATCTGGGCATTAAAGCTTGTATATCCTTCTGGTCTGTATTTCCCAGTTCCTATATTTGCTATTTAATTTTGGTTGTCAAAGGCATTTTGTTAAAATTTGACTTCCAAGAGACAATTGTCATGTATTAATGCTTAAATAAAAGAAAAATATGTATGATTAGATTTATCTGTGTGACAGGAGCACTCAAAAATTAGTGATCCCATCTAAAAAAGGAAAAGAAGTACTTAAAAGGAATTGCATTAAAAAAATTCCATAATCTAATGGTTGTGTTTCTTCATTAAGCCAAGATAAGTTCCTGGAATCTCAAGACGAAATTGGAAGTCCTTAGAAGATTTATTATACACTTAGCAATATTTTAGCTGAACTCCTCTCCTGTGAAACTAAAATTACTAGATGAAGATTTTCAGAGTTAGGCATTTTAGGCACTCAACTTCAGATTTTTGGCTTTTTTAAGTGCTTTCCTCACGCTCATGTCCATTCCTTATTCTCTAATACACACACCCCCCCTCCTCCAGAGAGCCCTGTGCTGTCAAAGTGTCATTTCTTTAAGGCTGTATTTTTGGCTACAAAATAATCAATATATTTTTAAAAGCAAGACCCCCTTCTCATGGTGAATGAGGGGGATAAAGCTGATGGGTAATGAAGCAGCTGGTAAAGCTGATACTCCCAGCTCACAGAATCAGACTGAGATAGTGCTGCTGATTTTATTCATTTGCAGAAAAGTCAAGTCTCTGGGGCTGAAATCTTGGCTCTGCCAAAGTCAGGGAAATTTTACGATTCACTGGGTCCAGTTTCCCTCACTGCATTGCTTTTTTATTCCTCTGTGCTGTTCAGTTCTTTTTCTACTTCTCAATTCTCCATTCAGCTTTGAGGCTTTTTACCCAGTGGGAAAACACTCCATAGTGAGCAGGGTATGAAAGAGAGAGCTGCTGTTCAGCATGAGTGCTTGCAGTCTTCTCCAGAACAAGGCATGTTTACTCAGCCTTTCAACAACACTTGAGGGATAAATATCCACTCATTTCACTTGCTGCTCACTAGCTCTCACTCCTGGGGCTGGGGACAGTTTATTAGAGTAAATGTACATTGAAATAAAAAACCTGATAATCATGGAGAAGTTACTTAGACACCAGAGCTTCACCGGAAAAATCTACAGGTGGGGGAAGACACTGGTAAAAACCTGGTTTCCTCTAGGATGTCTGAGAATCCTTAAAGGTATTCACATTTACACCTGCTAATAGGTATTCTGATTTGTACAGTTTTTGTATGCAAATGGCTCTAAAAAAACCCTAATCCATAGTAATTGTATTGTATTCTGCCTTGGAGTACTCAGGAGAAGCTCATGGTGATGACAGCCAATGTACCACTTGTCCTGCAAAAGCTACTTGGTCACCCAAAGGTACCCATTCTCCAGTTACACAAGTGCAGATAAACTTTGGGAGTCAGCAGCAGCTTACAACTAACAAATCCCTCTGAGGATTTCTGAAGCAACAAGTGGATAAATGGGACTTTAGAAAGTGGAACTTGTTTAATTCAGTTCATCTTTCTAGGGTTTTAAAGCAATCCAAAATACACAAAACTTCTTAACAGAAGTAAAACAAGGGCTGTAAGATGGGGCCACTAATTTTAGGGATTAGTATGTTTATTTTCATTTAAAAGCAGTGTTCCCTCTCTCCCCACCCTCCCCTTGGCACTGAGCAAAGCCTTACAAGGTAAGTATGTTGTCAGCTAACCACCAGATTCACACCTTCCCAATTATCTATGTGTTGAGGTTAATTACTCTGATAACATTTCTTTTTCTCCTTTAAGCCAGTTCAGCTTCATGCTTTCTTTCTGTTATCTTTCAGAGCATGCTCCTAGAACTATCATCTATCATGAAAAAGTAATGGCATTCTGAGAAGAAGAAATAAACTAAGGGACTGAGCACAAACTGCCTTCAGCAGAGAGATAAAAAGCAGATTACCTGAAAGTTAAATTCATAATACAGTTTAAGAAACCAAACACTTCATTCCTGCATTTTACACCAGTGGAGCACATGCCATACTCTGAAGGTTGTTGTTCACGGGGAGCACACTCCAAGACTCAGGATTTTCCTCACGTAGTCTGAGCTGGATCTGGTCAGTGTGTGCTGCCACTGCAGAAACAGCTTTTTGTGTCCTTGGGAGACGATTTTGGGATGTACAACTTGTTGTGTATGCTGGTGGTGTTCATATCAGAAACCAGTCTGAGCCACAGACTGTCAAGGTAGCAGAAGACCCAAGGCACCTACAAGAAAGGGTTAGCTTGATTTGAAAGTAACCTGGAAGGCTACGTGGCCTTGATCTCCCCAGGCTTCACCAGCCAATGAATAAAAGATGGAAGAAACATTCAAGGAATCTGAAGGGACAGAGAATTTAAGCGAGAGGAAAAAAACCCCAGCTGAAGAACAAGCTGCTGCTCATCTGCCTGTGTTAATGCAATCCTCAAGCTCTCATAGAGACTTCCCATGCTAACACAGCCTCCTGGTAGCTAATCATGTTCAGCTTCAAAACTGAAACTAAGTAAATTCAGGCAATTTATTCTAAGTGCAAAAATTCTGTGCTTTTCTTCAGTGTGCTGTTGGAGAAGATCTGCAAGGTATCACTCACCTCAGGGTCATGAGGATCTTATTCCCTGCACTGTCTCATTAGTTCATGAAGAGGAACTGAAAGACAAGCAAAGCCCAAAAGAGCTCATTTTCAGTTTGCTAAGGCTAGCTTTGGAAGGTTGGATTTCTGAGTTGTATGCAGCCCAAAAGACTAGTCCTTCCACTTGTGTATCTGGAAAATAAAGCACTTTCCTCTGACTGTCTCTGACCCTGTTCCTGGCCACAGGATTCTGGCTGCTTTTATTTGTCAAGCTTATCATAGCTCACATTTGCTATCACCTCAACAGCAAGTGATGCTTGGAACAAGCTTGTTTGCTATGACAACTTCCCCAGGCATAAAAATCCTCTATGACTTCACAACTTTAAGGTAAGACTTAAAAAAACAAAGGGGAAAAAACCAAAAGGGGCACAGCATAAAGATTGATTGAGATCACAGAGGTTTTGTTCTACTGCACATGATTTACATTCATACTCTGCCTCACTACAAACTCACTGACAGTTTGCCTGTGTATTTATTTAGTATTTTAAGGCAAAAAAAGGAAATATTTAAGATGGTGGCAATTAAGTGCTAGCAACAACTGATCAGGGATGGAGAAACAGCTTTGCTAAAGTACATTCTCTTATGCCAGGCTGTGTGTAGATGTGGTGGATGCTACATCTTCTGACAGATTTGAGGGGGTGGGAACCTTCATATGTGCTCAACAGGAGGATTCAGAAAACTGGGAAACTGTGGAAAGTAACAGACTTTATTTTTTTCCATGAGAATTTTAAGGCTGAAAAAATCACAGGCACCTTACACTACAGTAGAGGTAGGAGGATGCAGTTTGCCATCCCCAAGGATGGTGGCCCAGGGCACGCAATCTAGGGTTTCCTGTGTGGTGATAATAAAGCCTGAGGACCTCCCTCTAGCAGCTCAACCTCCTCCTCACTCCCCACAGCTGCATCCTAGCAGATGTGTGAAACAGGACAACTGGTCATGCCACTTCCCTCTTCCCAAGTCTCCTTCTGCCATCTCCTTCTGTTCAGCTGTTGAACAGGCTCTCAGGTTGGATCCATTGCAAGGAGAGAGGTGGCTGCCATGCTTTTGGGAGTCCCAGGGAGCAAAGTCCCCTGCTAGACTCTGTGCCCTGCTTGTTGTAATAGCACCTGAGGCTGTTGTAATTTCTTCTTTCCCTTTTGGATCATCTGCAGCCTTAAATAATGCTAATGCTCCATGGCACAAGTTCCTCCTTCAGAAAGGAACACTGTTCTATTTGGGTTACAGACAGAGATTCTCAGCTAAATTTTGTTTCTTCAGAAAACACTCTCATTTCTCTCAGGTTTTCTGTAAAGGGGAAACAAACCTCAGCCTCTCCCCTTGCCTCCCAATATGTACACTGACACTTTAGAAGACCAAAATAAAACTTTAGCAGAATTGCCTTAAGCCAAGCTCTAGGGGAATGGGTATAAATACAGTTTATTTGATCATCCAAAACAACTTATTTCATCTTTGCAATGAAATACCCTGGGCTGTTCCTGCAGCAGATCAAAGACAACTGGATCCCTGGATCAAAGACAACTAGTGAATTGGCAATGGGACCACGTGAATGGAGGTCTCTTCATCAGTCCAGACATGCACCAGGCAGTATCAACCACATCCAAACTACCCTCCCAAATCCCATCTCCAACCCACCCTCCCAAATCCCATCTCTGACCTGTGCATTAACTGAGCACAGCAACATCATTTTCAGAGTCGAGACGAGTCGATTTACAATACATAATGATATGTCTTTATTTCATCAACAGAAATGGTGTCTAGACAAAACTCAGTTAACACTAGCAATCAAATGAATGAAAAGGGTTGGGTGTTCTTTTTTTTTGTCATTTTGTTTTTTGCACAATACTGTATTTACAATGAGTAAATGACATTTTAAATTCATTAGTTCATAGCAATGCTTTCTTCCAAAAAGGTAAAAATTCTTAGTAACAGAGAGTAAGCATCAACAGCCACCTCATTTATTTATACAATAAAAATCACAAGAAACCACAGTCACCTAGAAAAAAAAAAAATAAAGACAAGCTTAAGAACTAGTACAATAAAATGATGCATTGAATTAAGTTAGATTAATCGCATAGATTTTGTGTAAAAAGTATGTAGAAAAAACACCTGATGTAACCTGTTACAGTCATTGACCAGTTATGAGAGGTACAGAGGGTTATACAGGTAGATATGTGTGAAAACTGTCCATACTGTTTGACCTGGGGAGGAAGAGAAGAGGGGTTGCACCCCCTTGCATACACTGATAAAACCCTGTTTTGAATATGGCCTCTGAAGTTTGTAAGGCATAGTAGAAGAGGTGCACTTGTAACCAACTGGTTCTGGAACAAACTCTTAGGGCATCCCCACCCTTGAAATCAAAGGTGATGCTTGGAACTGTGAGTAAACCACCACGCATCGAGTATCACCAAAGTGTTTAGTATCGTTCCTGCCGCTCTGAGGGATCCAGATAGCTTCAGGTCGTGAGAACAGGACTGAAACAATGCACGTTTCTCTTGGGTACATCACAACAGCAGGGTAACCCCAGCCTGGGCAGGGGGGTCCCAGCCACAAGCCCTGATGTGGGGGTGGCTGCTCCCTCCTTGGCCCACATCCCACAGGATGAGCTCCTCCGCTTGCAGGGAATAGCCCAACCGGTGCCTGCAGCCCCCACTCAGCTCCCTCCAACACAGAGCACTCGCCTGGGTTTGTAGCCTGGGACCTTCTCTGCTTCTAAGCAATCAATGAAATCAAACACTGCCAGTTGCCATTTCTATTTTAGGATGCTAGTTTCTTTCTGCATGCCCTTAATTAGCCAAAAAGGACAACAGTGGCACTGCACGAACCACACAGTGACTTTCACTACGGAAAGGGCTCTGCGCACGCTCACTGCATTTGTACAAGAACAGAGTCATCTAACTGGCTTCTTAGCAGTCATTTGGTTGGGGTAATGACCTTATAAAAAGGTATTTTTAGCATTCCTTCCTGCCAAAAAGTGATCTTATTTGCAAAAATGGCAACGTTAGCTATGTCATACCTTAAAATGCATATCAATATTTGACTTCACTATAAATAATACCTATCTTGGTGGAGTGTAGGAAAATACTGTACACTTATTCTTTGCAAGTAATGCCATTAAAATTTTAAAGAGTAAAGGGAATAATTATTCTACAGACCACCAACAATAGATCTTTTAAATATACACACAGTATTTGAACATATGCATATACACATATATTGTATCCTACAGCATCAGACCTGATGCCTGAGTCATGAAATACTCCAGGGAGTATTATA
Organism: Bucco capensis; assembly: GCA_013396975.1. NCBI lineage: Eukaryota > Metazoa > Chordata > Aves > Piciformes > Bucconidae > Bucco > Bucco capensis. The sequence goes on along the minus strand of VWZO01016040.1, from coordinate 748,582 downwards.
AATATACATATATGTATAATAAACAGGAAAATACACAAACACACACTCTGACTAGAATTATAGATGTATGTATACATACATACATACACATATTATATATATGGCTGTAAAATTAACTTGGACTGTATTGGCAGAGACAAAACTGAACCGAAGTCAAAATCTGTGGAGAAAATTTCTAGCAAGAAAGAGAGCATAAGTTCTTTATGTTAATAGTTTTAATTTCACCTCACTTCCAACAAAAATAAACCACTCTATACTTGGCAGAGCCCATCCTTATGCAAGGCCACCAGCTCTGCTGCTCATACTGAGCTAAACCTTCTCTAGGCAGCCCTAAAATAGAGACTTTCTAAAGTGCTGCAACCATGGGCTACAACATTCACCTGGAGGCACCTCCAAATGTATCTCAGATCAGAAAAAGAAGGTGAAAGCAGCACTCCTTGTTGCTTGGGGACACCTGGCAGATGTTCACTTTGTCTCACTGCAAAATTCACTACAGGCCTTCCACTCTGCAACCCTTCTCTCTCTCTCTCTCTCTCCATCACTACAGCAGTGGATACAAGACACAAGTGAGGATATGATTGTGGAACTGCAATGCTTCGCCGTGCTTTCTCCTAGTGGATCTGATTTCATTTTAGGACAGGATTATAGTGATTCCAGCATGCAGATTTGTTGTATTTATTAGGCAATTATAAAGTTACACATTAAAAAAAAAAAAATCTAACTACATATCTAGGCATTTTCACTTCTACTTAAGCACTCCTTATAATACAGCCTGGACCAAGTGTTGGACTCCAGATTAATGACCACACTTATCAGCATTCATCATTTCTCTGGCAGCAGTTAATCCATTTAGCAAAGTTGTGTATCTAGTTCCCACTCTCCTTTTTAAAGAGAAGTAGCAGTTAGCATACTAATCACTGTGGCTTGCCTTTGCAGCACATTTTACTTCCTTGGGAAAAAAAAAATAATACAAGGATTAGATCCAAAAATATAGTGCATTTTAAAAGCAGCATATACCCTTAGAAAGACATTTAATAAATTACTTGTACAATATATAAAATAATAGTTTTATACTGCAGCATCAAACTCTGACGCCTGAGTCATCACACTAGGAAGTCTGTGATATAAATACTGAGATCTCCTGATAACACAGCCAACATTTTTGCTTTTGTTTTGTTTTCTGTTTTGTTTTTTCCCCTCTCTTTTTTTTTTTAAAATGTTTTTCCTTTTTCCCCCACTACCTTTTTGTTCCAGAATCAGCTTGCAAAGAGCTTTAATTGTGTTCAAGGCACCCCCAGAGAACGCAGAGAAACAAACACATTATATACTGTAGTACTCACCTGACAAAGCATAACAAGCCTAAATGAAATGAGGTTTCCTGGCAATACAAGTATAGCAATGGCAAGGAAAAAGGAGGACTAGATACAGCCTGGACAAAGCTTTCAGACTCACAGGCCCAAGAGAGAGGTGCAGTGCCCAGCAGGGAGATGGAGTCTCACCATGCCATTCCCAAGCAATACCCAACAGGATCCATGCTGCATCCATCCTCTTTAACAAATATAAAGAGATTTTTACTTAAGATCATGGTGACCACTGGCCAAACTCTTTAAAATTCATAAATATTGCAGTCAGGTTTTTTTTTTTCCTGATGGTACACTCGTGGTCATTTGTTTTGACCTCATGGGACAAGAAGAGCTGGGTATGTCAGCTGGTGTCCAGGTCTGAAACTAATTCTCCCAATGTCTTCCTTTAACATTAGCCCAGTAACTGCTTTGAGAGCTGTGTGGTTCAGGATAGCAAAAAAAGCCTCCAAACAAAATAGAAATAAAACACAACCACCACCACTACCATCAAAAAAAAAACCTCACTGGAAAACCATGATACACGTAAATATAGGAAGCGATGACACAAAATCAGCCACTACTAATGGGAAAGAATGAAATCAAACATCCAGAAAAGCTCGCTGGGGAGGGAAAGGGAGAGAAGGGGAGAGAAAGTTGGAGGAAGAGACACTTATTTGAGCAGTGGTTTTTCAATACCAGTTCCCAAGGTAGAGGAAATCAAGAGACCCAGCAGCAGTATGAAGCCAGGTCAAACCTAAGAGCTGCAGCCCAATGGGTTTGTGAGGGTGGGTTTTAGAAACCGTTGGAATGAGGTCAAGAGTACCAGTTGCACATGAGTTGTTAGTAGAGTAAATCTTCATGTCAGGAAGCAAGTTAAAACTTGGTTTTATACTCATAAAACATTCTATCTATTCATATATATAGGAGGTCACTTAAAAAATAATAAAAAAAANTAAATTCTAGCTTTCACCATGGTCTCATAGAAACAAAACTTCTCTGCGAAGCACAGAACTGCTTTGCAACGTCATCGAATTCCAAGGAAAAATCCATTGCCTCCTCTCCCAGCCAAAGAGCTTCTCAGTCTGTCACCTGCAAAAGGGGGCTGGGAGGGGGCTCAGATGTTGGTTGAGATTAAGCTCTTTGAAAAAAGAAAGGATGATTCCTCCCCCTTTATCAACCTAGGAGTTTATGGCATTTGTATATTTCTGAACATTTAAAGGTAAGGATTTTGTACAGTAAAGATTAATACTTAAAACATAAATATTCTCCTACATTATATACTAGGGTTTTTTTCTTTGTACATGCGGGGGGGAAAAAAAGTGTATTTTCAACAAACATGGCACATGCTATATGCATTTCCTCCTCGGTAGCTTGGCTACAAGAGTTTGGGTGAAGAGGACAAAAGCAAGAAGACTTTGTGGCGAGTGGGCGACAGTCCATGAGCACAGTTCTGAGGATGGAAGAAGTGGAGAGAGGGAGCTGATTCCTCCTCCAAGGTCAAAGATGCTGATCTACTGAGTGCCTCAAAAAACCACCAGCGCACACCTCTAGTGTAAACGTTAGCGCAGAAGACCACACGATCTCTCAGTGCTTCTGAGAAGCTGCTTCCCCACACTTTTTATCCTCTTTTTCTTTTTTTTTTTTTTTTTTAAATAGGTGTGGAGAGCTGGTCAGTTTTTTTTTTCAGTGAGAACAAACAATATCAGCCAGTAAAGCACATGACAGTTGTCATCGATAAAGCCACGCAACCTGGCACACGTAGGGCAAAGAACCACAAAATAAAAACTCAGTACACTTAGAATAATAATAATAGTAATTATTAAAAAAGCATTAGGAGGATGCTCTTCTGTCTACACTGTACATACAGCTGTTATGCTTGGAAAGCTGCTGTCTCACACAGTCATAACATGAGTCAACATTGCTTAAGATACAAATCCAATACGGTTACAACTAAGCCAATTCACTGAGCAGGCTCCTTTGAGACAGCACTCTTTCAGCTGCAGTTTGTGCTGAGAGGATCCTGGAACACAGGGATTTGATGGGTGAGTGACCGAATCAGGTGTTGGCAGGTGTATGTTTTGCTCTTAGAGGATACAGTGCTAACTTGACTTCTGTAAGGAAACCAAAGTCAACAGCTAGGGGTCTGATCCTGCGAGCCTGCCTACCCAGGCAGGATCACTGACTTCACCAGACCCACCTCTGCAACTCGGGTCTGGTGAGGACAACAGGTAATGTCTGAGGACAGCTGAGGTGAGGCTCTGGGGACTAGCCAGAGCAGCAGTTGCTTCCACAAGGAAAGGATGCAGAGTGGGGTTGGAGAAAAAGCCCCCCTCAAGAGTATCGATGTGATCTCAGTTTGCTTCTGTTTGTGGAACATGTGATGAACTGATCCAGTTGTCAAATACTTTTTTCTCTAACGAGTGAAATATACTTTCCCCTATAAGAACCCAAAAGCATCATTAACAGCACTTAAACTTGGTTTGTGAAACAGAAAGAAGTCTGAATATAAAAATAATTCAAGCAGATTCTCTTTACAAATTGTATAGTGAATTCAGTATTTGGCAAGACCATTTCTACTACCTAATGAGCTCCTGAGTGTTTGTCTATTAGCTAAAACTTCTCTATTTCTTTAAGCCATAAAGCAAAGAAAACCATATACTCAAGTTATACTGAAGTCATGACTTCATTTATGAAAAGAGGTTTGACCAGAAACTCAGTGCAAGTGGCAAAGTTGACCATTACTGTACAGTATCTGCAAGAAAATAAAATAACTCCACATTGCTCAAGTGGCACGAAATGGCTGTGCCAAAAAAACTGTCTATAATAAAATCTCAAATAAGTTTCCAACATTAAAATCTTATAAATAAGTACAAATTGATGATATTGCTGAACTGTGAACCCAGAAACAAAAAAAGTTATAGTGTAACAAGTTACCAAACTAGTTCTAGCATCGAAGACAAAAAGGAATGTTGGAACTTGTTTATACAATAGAAATGAAAGCTTCCAGTTTGTAGGATGAGAAAAACTGAGGCATGCAGGGACTTTTGCATATGGATATATATATTTTATATATATTATATATAATATGTACAGTTTAGCTATAAAACTTTGATGTGTAAAGAAGCTGTCTTCAATGAAAAATTGAACATTCAGAGGAAATTCCTGAGTTAGGGTTTTGTGACATGGGCCACTGAGAAAAAAAGCTGCGGTTGGGTCCTCAGAGGTGTTATGTCCATCCCTGTTAAGATTGAAATCAACATACAAAAAACAGACAGTGTTGCCACTGCTTCGTTCCCTGCCTGAGCAAGGGATAGCACCATTGTGAAGAGAACTCCTGCTTGTAGAGAGGAGGGAATACTTAAAAACAGTATTGCTGCTAAGACCACTGTAGTGTGCACCAAATACGTTCTTCTAGACAACAAATGAACACTGCCACTGGCTGACTGAAGAACACCTGACCAGGTGTAACGTTAAGATTACAGAGTCACTAGGTGTAATCTTTCCTTGGTTGTTCATCTGTTGTACATTTATCAGTCATTTCCTGACAGAAGTCTACCGTGACCGTTTGGCTGCTCTGCTCTGCTGGAAGCTCTCTCTCGGGGTAAGTACCTGTGTCAGCTCCATCCAACCCTCCGCTGGCCGAACAATTTTCTGAGATGTTGTTGGGCAGCCAGGGTGCTCCCAGCTGCACTGAGCCTTGCTCTGAGCAGCACTGCATGCTCTCCCCGACGCACTGGGAGGTCACCAGGCTTTGCTCCACGCCAGCTGGGGAAGGGCTGATGGTGGTGGCTGGCTGTAGATCCATGGGTCTGAGAACAGGGCAGTATCGGTGGAGAGCTTGGATCTGTTCCGGGCTCTGCATGTCTCTACACACTTCTTGGGAAAGACATGAGAAGTTGTCTAACAATTCTCCCATGCTTGCTTTCAGCTGGTTCCTTTCTGAGAGCAATTTCTCTTTCTCACACACCTGAAAAAAGAAAGAAGGCATCTTAGGTTGAGGAAGGGCCATCCACTGGCTGCATGCTCCAGGCATGTATGCAGTGGTACCCAAGATGAACACCAACAATGTCAGCGTTATCTTTACATGGGCAGAAGAAAAGTCACAAAGACACCAGGCATTTGACCACCATTAGGTCTGTGTGGACTGCATTTTGGGAAACATTTGGAGAAAACACTGGAGTTGGAAGAGGACAGAGTCACAAATTATTCCCAAGAAACTGTTAGTTCCTTTTATAGACTAAGGCTGCTTGACAGATGATACGAAAGAACTCCAAAAGAAGCATTTTAATGGAGAAGAGCCATTACTCATCTAAAAAGCAAGAAAACAGGGTTTAGTTCCTGAAGTGAGGATATGTTGCAGAAGTTCAGTTCACCCTCTAACTGCTGGGTCTGTCAGTTAGGGTGGGTGCACCTGCTGTGAGCCAGCTGAACCCCCATTACCACTGAGCAGTGTTACTCAGAGGAGGCATCTGAGTGGCTGCTCTGCAGTCTAGTTTTCTTATGTCCTGGTGCTTAATGGCTTGGGTTGACCTAATCAAGATATTTTTATGGAGATGTATGTGAAAACACTTGTCCTTTAGGTATTTATAAGCATTGATAAGACCTCAAAGCCATCTCCAGTGATCTGGAGACCTCATGTGGCCAAGCAAACCCCCTGTGGGGTGAGTGCTGCCCTCCTTGTGTTCAGGAGGCTGACTGGGGGGGGTGGAAGGTTAGGCACAGTGCCAGATCCAGCCTGGGGTTACATGTCCAAAAACTGGTGTTGACTGAGTGCAGACAATCAGGGTGGTCCTGGTGCATCACTTTCTGTCCCAGGAAAGTGGGTATACAGCTCAAGGGAGTAGATGAGATTTTGTAGAGTGCCAAAGCTATTTCCAGAGCTGAGCTGGCCCCAAAAGCAACGCAGCTGTGTACCTCACCTAGTAACACTGCTAAACTCAAGCTGCCTCAGCATCTGAGGTGTGAAAACTCCACAACTCAGATAATCCAACTCAGGGTGGTTGTTGACAGCTGACAGTATTGCCCTGGTCCGAAGCCTGCACTAGAAGCATACAGTTGTATGAATGAGAAAGAGAGCAGTGCACATGAAAAGAACCAACTGCTAAAATATTGATAAATCTATCAAGAAAGCATAAAAATAAAAAAATAAACAGATGCTCAAGTACATCTTGAGATAATGAATTATGGAAGAGAATATGCTGGGAGTTTGCAGGGAAAAAAGGGAACGTGAGTGGGTAGACGGAAGAGTGGGGGAAAGCAGGCAAGAAAATTATCAAACTCAGAGGATTGTGTTAATGTGACAAGGATACAACCATTTCACTCACTGTCTGCTGTGAAACCATCTGTGTCAAGAAGATGGGTGACTTAGAGAAAGGGAGTGCAGGGTGGGGAAAGGGGTCTTCCATAAAAAAGACAAGTGAAAAACTCTTAAATCCTAGTGCCATTACATAATTCAGGAGACTGGAAATTACTGCTCACAAAGAGGACAGAAGATGACAAAGGAATTTCCAGTGATCGTGTTTTGAGTGAAGTCAGTTGGAGTTTCACTGTTGGTTCTTCTAAGACTGTGACTGCCTTTTTTATGAATATCCTTTTTCAGAAGGATGCACCAGATCCCAAAGAATTACAGAATCATAGAATCATTAAGATTGGAAAAGCCCTGTAAGATCATTGAGTCCAACCATTAACCTAAACTGGACATGTTTCTCCTGATAACCTGGCTGAAAAGCCACTTTTTCCACCCTGCTGAACCTCTGATTCACCCTGCACAGATTGTGGATTATGCTCAGTGCAGGAAGCTGTTACTCACTATTTTGTTTATCAACTTTGATGTTTTGTTTGTTTTGCACTACTCTGAACAATGTTTTAATTTTAGGTTTGTTTTTTTTCCCCCTCAGGCTTCAGCAGCACAGCATCTGAAGACTTCACAAGCCTTGATCATCTAAGACACCCAGGCAGCTTGTGAGGTCAGCATCACCTCCCTGTTACAGACAGCAAGCAGACAGGCACAGGCAGTAAGTGAGTAACCCAAAGTCATGCAGCTTTCTGCCATTTGTGAGGTGATGGCAACTCAGCTTCTTCCAACAGATTCTTCCCCTCATTCACACTACATTGGCTACAGCCTGTGCAGAGAATGGAGCACAGTGAAGCTTACACTAAAGGCCACTTTCAACATGCAACCTGTTATGACAAGAACAAGAAGTACCTTGCTTCCCAGACCCACCAAACTCAACCTACAACTCAGCGTGTTTTGTTTGAAATGTGCACACAGACATTTAAATTGAAGGCTACAAATAACCTTCAATTTTAATGGAAGTTGGGTACACAGAGATCTCAGTAAGGAAATCGACTTTGGCTCCTTTTCTTTAGCTATGGAATGGATGAATTTATCACTCAGACCCTTGGATATTCAAAGGCTAAGTTTAATGCTGGATTCTTAAATCTGTGCTGTGTAATACAATTAAACTGTTCAGTCCTGCATGCTGCACACCCTCCTCTTCCAACTCACTCTACAATCTGCTCTTGAAATATCAAAATAAAGAGATATCCAGGCCCTATTCGACTGGAATTTTATGTTCTCTATATACATTGTTTACATACACATACTAATATGATTTTTTATATTGAATTTTCATACTAGTGGCTCTGCTTACTTACAGAATCAGAGACTGCTTTGTGTTGGAAAGGACCTTAAGGGCCATTTAGTAAACCCCCCTGCAGTCAGCAGGGACATCTTCAGTTACATCAGGTTGATCAGAGCTCCAAACAACCTGACCTGGAGTGGGGCATCTACCACCTCTCTGAGCAACTTGGGCCAGTGTCTCACCACTCTCAGTGTAAAAAGATTCTTCCTTATCCCTAGGCGAAATCTCAAAACCATCCCCAAACTGACAGAACGCACTGAACTCTGGACAGGAACTGCTCTAGGTGCCCTGCATGCTGTGCTGTGAGGGTGAGTGGGGTCATGGTGAGACACACAACTCACCAACTTGCGGATTTCACATTCTAGGTTCTGAATACAGTCCAGTTTCCTCTTGCGGCAGCGCTGAGCTGCAATCCGGTTCTTGCTGCGCCGGCGGACATCATGGATGAACTCGAGCTGCTCTGAGGTTAGCTTGTGCATCTTTATCATCATCTGGAAATCATTCCTTGGAAGATCTGTGATTTGATCAACAGGAAAAGGAAGTTTCACCTAAAACAAACAAACACAAGACAAAGAGCAGAGCGTCACATTTTGTTTGCTGAATGCAAGCTGAACAGCAGTGACTGGAAGTATGATTGCTGCTGCCTCCTAAATGAACAACAAACCGAGTTTTACACTGAGTAAGTTTTTGACACTCATTTGTGGCACATTGTGAAGGTCCAATTGGTAAGGATCAGATTATAATTGTACTGAAATCAGTAACATAGATGAATCCCAGGTAAAAATTTCATCTTTCTAAAAAGCTCTAGTAACAGATCTCCTTGCATGAAAAGAATGCAAGGATCCATTCACTACGAGACACAGCCTTTTGGAAACAGTGAAGTGCCTCACTGCTATTAATTTCAAACTAGTTTCAAGAACAGGCTATTACCACAGCAGGAAACCTGTCTGCATGGCCTGCAGGACCGAAAGTTTGATTAGGTGTGAGGTTAAAAATGCAACCTTACACCTCAAGTGGATGAAAAATACCATATCGCAATTAGGAAAGATTGCCTAATCAGCATTTCAACTGAGCAGTACATCATGTAAGAAAGGGTCAGAGGATTGGGATGTAACACCTCCTACCCTGCTAAAATAGATGCATTTTGAAATAAAGCAGCATTTGCTGATAATTCTAATAGTTTTGTAGATTGATGAGCACCGAAATTGCATTTCTTGGGAAAAAAAACCCACACAGCCTAAAAATTCAGTTACTTGCAGTAAAACATTATTCCTTTGGGCCACAAACTGCATCCTATTTTGAACATAGACCATGTGAAGTAACTCCAGGTTCTGACTTCAGGAATTTGAACCATCTCTCTAACTCCTACCAATTACATATTAAAGCAGAGCAAAAGACAAAATGCCTGATAGCTTGGAGCAACAAAAACACACTGGAGAATGGAAAATGTGTTCCAAGACTTCTGTTTGTTAGCTTTTTTCCCCCCAAACCTACCAGCTTACTCAAATCCAAGTGAGCACTTCTCCCTACAAACCTTGCCTCACTTGCAGTTTGACACTGGTAACACAACCATCAAAAAAATAATGTTCCTTGCTGGACTGGTGTGTTTGGTGGTTCAACCAGGATGAAGTTGACAGAGCTGAAGGGATGACAACCAAGTAACTTGACTGGCTCCTTCTTTGTTTGAGTCATACCCACACTGCCCAAAAGATGGCAGTAAATATTTACATTTCTGTCCCTGTTTGGTACAATCCAACTTCTCCAGCAAGGAGACTACCAGCAGGCTACCAAAGAGGATACCACTGAAGTTGCTCCAGCCAAGCAGGAGATATGGGTTGAAAAGGTTCCTTTGCTATTGAAAACATGATTATCATCTACAAACAGTGCACTTTAATTATTTGGAGATAAAGAAAACAACAGTACAGGTTAGAAGTAAATTGTTTTCATTGGAGGGTTGAGTTTGTTTATGCAGAACAGTTTGCTGAAGACATATATATATATATATACACACAAACACACAGTGGTGGCCTCTGGCAGTGACAGTCACAGACCCTCGCCAGGCACCTGGACCTGCTGATTACCAGCTCCTCTCCTTGTTTATGAGCTTACAATTTCTTGTGTTCTTCTATCACTGCTCCGTGCATCTCCAGGCCTGTGCCACATGAAATTCAGTGCAAACACCTACCACATCCTTTCAGACAGTTGCATGCCCTGAACATTGCTCCTCTGCCCCGTGTGTCCAGGCACCGCTTCGTAACACACCACTTGACAGGTCAGTTTGAACCAGCAAGAATCACCAAACACTGCCCCAATCCCCTCAAGCTCCTGCTTGTACACACAAAGGCTGACCTTAGGCACGGTGATATGGACTCCCTTGTTTACAGACTGCTAACTAATGACATGAAACCTGTTCGATTTCTCCTCCCTAGCCTTTGGACGGTCAACATGAACTCGGTGTCATTTGATTTTCTCACAAGCTTCAACCAGGGTCTGAAAATGAAACCAGTCTGTGCTTTCCTCTGAAAGACACCACAGTTTCACTGCAAAACCACTCCTTTCCTTATATCCTTAAGTCCAAAGTGGAAAGCAATGTCAACTTTATTTCTCCTTCCCTCTCCCTTTCAAAACATATTTACTTGCAAGGAGGAGACGTGATTGCAGCTGGAATGGGAATGAAGGGGAAGCACCTTAAATCTGTCAGGTAGAAGTTGCTGAAAGGAAATGGGAAAATAAATAGAAACAGATTCATAAAAGAAAAAGTAACAAATTGAAAATAAAACCACCTACACAGCAGGCCAGAGACTGCTATCAGTAAACCCAGCATAATCCCACTCCTGTCAGAGGCAGCACTGCGCAGGATTAAAAATGTGAAAGGGAGAGTGGAAGTGAGTCAGACTCATTTCCTTCACTATTCACAGCATTTTTATTGCCTGTCTCCCTCCCCACAATTAGCTGTCAACTGTGGAAAAAAAAAAAGGCTTCACCAAGCCTTTGGCATGGACACAGTGAGTAACTGCACTGGGGTATTGCTGCAGTGAGAGGCTCGTGGTGTTTCACACAGGCACAGGGCAGGGCTCTCGTCGGGTATTTATCACAACAGAGCAGAAAGTCAATTTGCAAGAGCTGACTGTGTCATGGGTGGGATTCATCTGATCCACTTAGAGCTCTCTGAAATGATGGGTTGGGGCTAGCTAGTGCCTAGGTTCCTGCTGCTGTCACTGAGGACAGAGAGGCCTTTGGATGCCAATGCATCTCACACGGCTTCTCCCTCCTCCTGGCTGCAGAAGGAGCTGAGATGAGACTTAGAAAAGATGCTGCATCTTACAGCATCTAAGGTAGATAAGAGAAGCCTTACCTGAGGTGTCTGAAAAAGGACAGTCAATCTTGTCTATGACGTGTAAGAAAAAAAAAAATCCAGCAAATGTTTTCTCATAAACTTTTTAATAACTATGTATTTTATACAGGAAATGTCTGTGTACTCTTTGGTCCAGACTATTTCAAATCAGAAATGTAAGTGGGATCCCTACTGTTTCCAGGAGTTTCTCCAGCCAGTGTTAACCTCACAGAGCTTTAAAATCCTCCCTATCAGCACAATTTCTCTTTCCCTGCATTTTTACACCAACAGTGGGAGCTCTTTTCCCACTACACCACAGGTAAACTGCCTTTTTCTGCCACTGCTGTAGCCTCTGTTGCCCCTGACTCTTGCTGATGGACCCCTGAGAGGAGAGTCAGCCCACTCTGGTGAATAAGAAAACTTGTTAATGATTTTGCAGTACTTTCCCCCTCTGTTTTAGCATTAGGATGACAGTGTAAATGTCATTGCTTTGAGTGGCTAAGTAACAGCAGCAATCCAGGCAGCCAGGGACAGCCATTGACTCAGCACATCAAAGGCTCATATAGAACCAATCAATTCCTTCAAGCTTCACTAGTCAGAGCCAGCTTGCATCATATGCCACTTACTGCTGGGCTGCTCACACACTGAACTAGCTATTGCTGCTGCTGCTCTGCCCTCTCTCTTTCTTTGGAATAAAGGAAAGGACCAAGGCCCTGTATTCACTCACATTAAAATACAAACACCAAGTGTTGGGAATTTCCTTATTTATCTTATAAGTAACATCAGCCTTTTCACACTTTGTATCTAAATTTCAACATCATCTTCCTTGGAGACCTTCTTGTGGCCTTTCAATACTTAAGGGGAGCTTTAAGAAAGACGAGGACAATCTTTTTAGCAGAGTCTGCTGCAACAGGACAGGGATTAATGCTGTTAGACTAAAAGAGGGAAGATTTAGACTAGATATAACAACATTTTTTACAATGAGGGTAGTGAAACACTGGCACTCTCACTTCTAGTACTTTGCTAAGGATCAGCAGACAAAGAGAGAAAGGGTGGCTGCCTGTTGCTTAACGTGGAGGGGTTTGGACTCTCACTGAAGGTTCTTTGCCTACAGTATCCTCAATGGTCCAATTGCATTAGTCTTGCCTTTATGAAAGTTTCCTTTGAAAAGTGAGTCACTAACCCAGGTGGGAAATTCTTTTGAAATACAAATGAAAGACACATTGAATGCAATTCCTTAGATAGCAATAGTTCTTGGAAAACTCCACTTTTTACCTCCTCCTCCCCCCACTTATTCTTTTCCTAAGAAAACTCACTCATCAAATCAGACTGCGCTGAGATTTCTTTTTATCTGGTTTAGTAGTACAGTAGTTTTTACATGTTTTCTAGCAGAAAAAAACCCGAAAACATAGATACTTGCTGCAGAAAAGGAGTATCAAGAAAAGCAGGTAGTGCTGAATTCTCTGTTCCTAAGTAGGTTAACAGATTGACAGACTACTTCCTTCTCAGCAATTCATTATTTCAGGGCTTATTGTTTTGTTGTTGCTATTTTAAGCAGGATTGTCAGAACCTGCCTGCAAAGACCAAGCATAAGTCTTTTCTTTAGTTTTAGATCCCAATTATTGATTTTTAACAAGCTGTAGAGGCCTGAAGGACCAGGGTAAAAAGAGCAACACACGTTGTTAAATATTTCTGTACAATCCCAGCACCTTAACAGCCCTGTACCTGCAACTCCCTGACACAGGGACATCCTACTTGCTGCTTCTACCACAAAGCCTTAAGAAAGGAAAATCTCAGAAGATTCTGGGTGACTCCCATAACAGGAAGAAAAAGAAAAGGCACTGACATCCCAGAGAGGATTTACCAGTGGTGTTATGGGGACCATCACCACCTCTGACACTTGTGACTGCTGTCTGCACCTGTTATGGGACAGGGAGACTGGCCACAGAGTGGGATCACCTCTATCCCCATGGCACTCAGGCTGAGCCCTAGCATCCCACTTTTGGCACCAAACAACTTGGGCATATGCTCCTGAATGGCATCTGTCTGTGGGAAAGCAGAGCACCCCAAAAAAAGCAGAGAGAAGCAACCTTTCACCTACTTCTCACACAATCAATACACTGGCAAATAATGTTTTGTGACATTAATTCTGCCACTGATAGCACTCTGGGACCCAAATCAAGATCAGCAAGGTCCAAAATCCAGGGGGACTGAGCAGTCCCATGAGATAACTGAGGGTCAGAGTCCATCAGGCTTATTCCCATCAGGCTGTCCCACCCAAACAAAAGCCCACCCACAGCAGAAGAGCCTGCATGACCACTCTCAGAGGGGTGAGTGCCTGTTGGTCACCTTCAGCTATCTTATCTTTTTGAAGAGAAGCCCAGCAAACACTCTGTGTTCTGATATGGAAGGGGACAAAGGACCCATCTGGGAAGTTATCACGACAGCAAGGGCAAACTGACAATTTCAGGGATGGAGAAAGATTCCCATGCAGCTTGCAGGGAGGTGAAGGACAGAGTGCAGTCCATTTCAGACTGCTGAGAGTCTTTCCTGCTGTTTTAATAGCAACCAAACTGCTAATAGTAGGTAGAGCAACTTATACAAGAACTTCCTGCTGCTATTAGATATTTTCTACTGCCTGCTTTAACATATCCTTCACTGAGGTTTCCACAGCAGCAGATCTTGCAGGACTGCAGGATACACACCCCAAGTCACTGTATAAATACAACATTGTTTAATGAGGCTGCAATGTCCTTTCTTGGGTTGGTAACAACCTTTACAAACTCACTTTTCAGACAAAATCTGTACTGAAGCTTTGGTGTGACCTGTTTACCCTCGGTTTGTTCAGGATAGTGCAGTGCAACCTCACAGAGCATTAATTTCCTCACCATGTTTCCAATGCCTAGCAGTCCTAATCAAAATGTCCTGAAAAAAGAAAAAAACACTAACAGCAGCAGCCCTATCAGCAGTCCCAAGGAGAAAACTTGCTCAGCACGATTCCTCCTTCCCAGGAGGAAGCCAGCAGCAAAACCAGGAGTGGAGCAAAACCTTCCTAGAAGTGCCTCAGACACAGACACATCTGCCAAGACAGCCTCCCCTAGCCCATCCATTTGCTTCTCTCGTGGATGTCCCTCCTCTCATCCACAGTCTCCTGCACGCATTCACATCCTTGCTTCAGGAAACCACCACTCTCCTATAACCTTCTCATCTGACTTTGCCAGGCTCATTTCTGCTGCAGCATCTCCACACAATTAGCCAATTATGACAGCTAATTAATCAGCAAACCCCAAAAGGCTAACCTCTCGCCCTCTTCGCTGCCTCATGCTGTGCATTAGCCCTTGCTGAGCAAGCAGCACATGTGGGTGGAGATCCGATGCTCCCCTCAATCCTACTCCTTGTTTCCTTCTGCCCCTTGTAAAGGTAAGGACTTCACCGAGTTACCTTGCTATGGCTAAGCAGAGTGGTTCTGCTGTAGGGCTTCCCAAACGAGGTCCTAAGCAAGGTATCCCAGGCAGCCACCTAAGGAGACTCTCTCCTTTCTGCTTTGTCCCCAGCTCAGGACATGGGGACAAATAAGAACTGTCCTCTCAAGACCACTGGTACAGCACGACAGGGATTAGGACACCAAAGGCTCCCCAGGCTCTTCAGCCTTTTCTTAGGGGTAAGCTAACCAACTCAAGGACCCACCCACATCTATCTAAAAGGTATCTTCCAGAGCCTGGGAAGTAGCTGGAGTAAGGATTGAGGGATAAAATACAGCTCACTCTTTCAATCAACAAAGCACAGCTGGACCCACGTCCACAACTTAAGGATGAGGAACAGTGCTTCGTGCTGTGCAGGTGGATGAGGGAGCGGGGAGGAAAGGATATTGCTGGTAGACCCCTAAGCACATCAATGCACTCTTATCATTCAGCAGTTTGCTATTGTCCCATACCCAAATTCTGATACATGCCAAACACCTGGGAGGTGAAGCAGACCTCTTTACGTGAAGTCAACCATGCTCACTCAGCTGCTGAGGGAATAAACAGAAGTTACTCTTTGACTCTATAAACAAAGAAAGTGCTGGGGAAATGCCAAGTCATTCAAGAGAATCAAGGAGTGATCAATCGGGTCACAATGACTGCAATGTATGTACTTATCTTAAATCCCTACCTCATGCCCTCTGTCTTGCACAGGACATGATTCACTGTCTGCTTCTGAGAATGACCCAGACTCATCGCTGGAGTTTGTTCCATAGGATGGCTCACATTTAATCTGGGCTCGGACCGGGTTGTACAATCCATCCCCCACCACGCCGGGCTCCTGGTGCTCGGGCGCCAGGAATCGGGGGCCTTGGGAGCAAGGGGAAGAGGAGAGCTCGCAAAGACGCAGGCTACAGGGAGAGCCACCGCTGCCGTCCTCTGCGTACGAGTAGGAAGAGCACGAACTGGAGGTCCTGGTTCTGGTTTCCAAAGGAGGAGAACGAGGGCAAACTTTAATTGGCACTGGACAGCTGGTGTTGGGCCGCATCCTTCCCGGCAAGTGATCAGCTGTCAGTCCACTGTGCGAATAGGTCTGAGAGCTGGGCAGAGACTGGCTACTGCCAGCCCACAGACCCTTTGGCACAGTCTCAGTGAGGTCTTTGTCCAAGCTGCTCACACCAGAATATGAATGCACCGAAGTGTTTACTTGGTCACAAGTGTTTGAAGAGAATATAACACTCCTCCTGTCCAGTTCCCCTTCTTGCTTACAGAGAGTTTCAAAGCCGGGCCCCCTGAGCGGCGATCCCACTGTGAAGTTGGAAGCATCCTTCTGCATGGCATGGGACTGTCCATAGTTCCCTGTGAAAGGGACATAATCAGTTTTGTGGTCACCCTGAGTTGTCCCTTTTTCAAAAGGGCATGCTGGACTCCTGCCAAAGTGCTGTTGGGAAGTGCTGGGGAAGCCAACCAAATCTATGCTTTTTGTTCTGTTGAAAAAAGACCGCAAGCAAGAAGGAGAGGACCCACTTTTTGGCCTGTCGACACAAGTGGGGCTTGGCTGTTTCCTGTCCATTTCAACATCCCCTTCTTTATCCCTGATGTCAGGTTCATCTCCAGACAGGCAAAGTGTGATGCTTTCTTCATCATTCTCTTCATTCTGAGGCTCACTTTTTATCTGCCCCATAGCAAGTCCTGATTTGAGGCCATTTCCAGAGCTCTCTTCACTGAATGTGCTTGCAAAACCTGAGGTACTGATGTGTGATGTGTTGTAGACATTCTTGGTACAAGCAAGCTGGTATTTCTTGTATCTGGGGTACCGTGTTACTGCATCTTTGTCCAAATTGTCCTTGCTATCTCTCAGCATGTCAGAGTCAGGCAGCATCCCTTCACGTTTCTCTGCCCCGGCAACAGTGGTTTCAAAATGGAAAGGTTCTTGGTGCATCCTCTCTTTTGGGCAAGATATTTTTGACGTCTCCGATTCCATCGTCTCCTCCTCGTCTCCATCCGAGTTCTCCTCATCGTGCATGCGCTGACAGGTGGTATCCTTTTTGCACAGGAACAGGCCATCTTCATTGTTCAGCAGCTGTGTCTGAAGAAAGCTGAAGCAGGAGTCCTCCAGGTTGTGCATGCGCAGGAATTCAGCGCAGTGGATGACTTCCTGGATGTTTTCTCTGCTGAGTAACAGCTTGGCAGTGTAGGCAAACTGTAACAATGGACCAAATCCCCTGACAGTGACCTGCAGAAAAGGAGAGGGAAATTGCCAGCGTTACCATCAGCTCTTGCTATCCTCCTTCATTGCACAGTCAGATAACCCAACAGACCTAGTATCCAGAAATAGATATTGCTCAGAAGCAGTTACTCTTCTGTCACACCAGAGATCATGCTGCATCCACTAACTAGCACTGTTCCCTTGATGTTGCTCCTGCACATCGCTGTACAGGTTGAGCTGAGCACTATTTTCCCCAAGTACCTTGAACACCTATGAACTAAGCCTTTGCTCTAATAAAAGATTGAAAAAACCAGACTGGTGTGGACACTGCTAATTCTTGAATGGATCTTAATTTAACTGTGATGGAGCACACTAACATGAAACTACACATTCAGTTTTCATTCTTCTGCCCTGAGGGAAGCTCTGGTGAACAGTGGTTTCAAGCTTAAGGTACCACTTAAATGCCAAAAGTGTTGTAAGAAGGAAACAATATTATAGCAAGAGGTTGGTGAGACATCAGGTAATGAATTTGTGATGGTCTTATTCGTGATTAGCATGTATCTGAGTGAGTAACTCAGTCCCTCCCAGTAAAAAGCCTATAAATTCCCTACACAGCCTCAGGAGCAGTGGTAGAGCTCACAGATTTTTACAGAAAATCCTAACTTCCAGAAACAAGCCTTTTTGTTATTCATAGATCTGTACTTGTGATGCTGAATTATGAAGATACCACAAGTGATGCAGACTCTGATGGAGAGAAAAATGTTTTAAAACACCTCTAAAATTGCTCCCAATAGCTTTCTGACACATAATACTACTGCTGTATCTGCTATTTTAAGAAAGAGTGCATTTTCATGCACATGCTTCCACACTTGCACATTCCTGTTTTAAAATATGCCTCTGGTACAGAGCTGCCTAGATTTACAGCTGGCTATTAAACTGATCTCTGCTTTATCAGTGTTACACTTTCTGCCTATTTGTTAGATTATCAGCTCACTAAAGGCCTATCTGCATTTTATCTATGCAGCATGATTAACAAAATTGCTCTGGAACTTAATGAGCTACTCGCAGGCCAATGTTTCTCTTTGATAAGATCTTCAGTGTGGGGGCTTACATATTGCTACACATCGTGTAAGATCCACAGTAGAGCAGGTCTGTAAAAGCAGCCATAAATACTACCTGGGGTTTTGGGGTCCCT
This sequence comes from Bucco capensis, assembly GCA_013396975.1. Lineage (NCBI taxonomy): Eukaryota > Metazoa > Chordata > Aves > Piciformes > Bucconidae > Bucco > Bucco capensis. The sequence continues at coordinate 730,396 of VWZO01016040.1, read as the reverse complement.
ATTGATGAAGAGGGACTCTGAAGCACAAACCCAGCTCACTTGGCAGTTGTGTCCCTTGGCCACTAGGTGGAACGACTGGAAAGCAAATAAAAATCATTTTCTGTGCTGGGCCAGAGTTTCACCTGCCTGTCCTCTCCTGCAGAACCTCAAGCTGACTCATACCACCCCACAGCAAGGCTGTCTCCCACACTGACTCAGGTTTTTGTTCCCAATAAACCACTGTGATAACAAACAGCAGCAAGACAGCTGTTCCAGCTGTTCTGTACTGAATATATCGGAAGCAGAGCCTTGAAGCAGTGCTGCGGGCTTCCCACAAAGCCTGGCACATGCCTCAAGTGAAAGAGGATGAAAATGCTGGTCAAAGATGCACCTTAACTTCCTTACGAGATCTCACTCAGAGAGATTTGATTTTCCTCACTCTCACAATCTTCAGATCCAGAGGGGGAAAATTTCTTTTCAAACACAGGGCACTTTGTCATTGCCCTCAGGGAGAAATCTCTCAAGTGCCAATGCTTGAAACTGCACAAACAACATCTCTGGTAACAAATGGATGCAAAGCTTGCTGCCAAGTGTGAAAGCCAGCACAATCTCTGTCGCCTGAAGCTGTCTAAATATTGATTTGGCTCCCGTGGTGGGTCCCCTGCCTCAGCCCCACTAACTTTGGGACTGCTTGCACCTGATGCATTCTGCAAGAAGCATGGGACAGAAGTGCTGGAGGAAGGCTTTGAGCACCCCGTACTGGGAAAGAAAAGGCTTTGAAGCTGTGTGTATTACCATGGACCTGACTGATACATCCCAGTGTTTTCACCAAGTGACACCAAGCTGATCTGAGTTTGCAGAAGGAAACTGATCCAACAGCCTCCATTTACACGTGAGAGAGACCTTTGCTGGATGGGTAAAACACATGCCAGCAACAATCTCAGTTTGTTTTTTCCCCCCTACTCTAAGTAAGATGCCATATGTCCAAGACTTGTTTGCTTTTAAATCTTATTTTCCATGTAAATTAATGTTTAAGTAAGCAGGTCAATTTGTGGGAACCTCCACTGAGCACCCTGTCCAAGCTCATATGCCAAGTCCCTGTTCCTTGCCCTCCAATCATCTGCCTCATTCCAATTTCTACCCATTTCTGTGCTTTAAATGGAATTGACTTGTTACAAGAAAACCAGGCAGAGAAAAGGTAAAACACACATACAAAACAACAATGCCCACACAGACAGGAAAAGCAAAGCAAAGATCTCAGCTTCTTGGAGGCTTGCTTTCCCTTATCTTTCAAGGCAATGACTTGGAAAGGACTTCTCTTGTGTACCTGAAACATGCCAAACACCCTGCCAAGTCTAAGGATGAATCACTTTATTTTGTCTTGCTCCTCTCCCCAGCTGGTCTTGTATGCATTACAGCCCTTCTGCACACCTAGTGCACAGAGGACACAGATACTGCAGCCCTCCCAAAGCCATCTGACACATCTTCTTGCTCATATGCCAAGTCCCTGCTCCTTGCACTCCAATCATTGCTGTAGCCATCCAAGGAATCAAGCACTGGGGATCCACATGCAGTCCTTGCCTCTGCTGTGCTACCACAGGTATCCCATGCTCAGCACATGGTGTGGAGATCTACATCAGTTCAGCTTTGTGGCAATAACAAACCTGACTGCTGCTAAGGTGAAAGGGAGTTCTCCAGCCCTTTATCTGCTGCTTCTCTTTCAGACTGAGCTAGCCAAGCCAGGGGACGTGTTTTGTATGTCCATGTCCTCATGAGTTTATGATACTGAGAACCAGGCTGGAAATAATGCAATGATCTAATCACCAACAAGAGAGTTGTTAATCAGCATTAGCCATATTGAATTTACTGGCAGAATACAGACAGCAGCTCTGCAGAAAACAAGCATGTGAAATCTATTTTAGTTCAGTTGGATGCTGCTTTTCTCTTTACAGAGTCCTGTGGAGTGTGATGCTCTGTTTAGTTTTAATTGATTTAAGTGACCAGACTTCCAATACTTCCTTTGGGAGATCATTGCCAGACTCTGCTTAAAACCTCCTTGTGAGGAAACCATCCTTCCCTTATTTTCTTCCATCATCTCTCATTATATTTCCTCTATGCATTCCGGGTAATGCTTCTTCCTTTTGGAGAAACAGTTATATTGCTTGTTATACTCTGCCTTCCCTTCTTTGGTTGTACTAGATCATTAATGAAAAATGGCTAATTCAAGGAAAACAATATTGCTCACTGTCAGATGGGAGACCGGGAAGCTGAGAGGAGAGTCAGCAATGAGAAATGCTAGTAAAGAAGGCAGCATTACAGATGCAAATATAGAGCACAGCATTTTTCTAGTCCTGGGCATGCACTATTCTAAAATTAGGAGGAGGGTGAGCTGACTTCCACGTTAAGAACATTGCATTTTCACAAGGAACTTCTTAGAGCAGAAATTCTATTTTCAGTGTAGTTGTACACACACCCACAGGGCACCATAGGAGACAGAGCCCTGGGGGTGAACTCCCTCTGGCTCCCTCCTGTACTGGGTCTCCTCCACCATGGCCTATCTAGCATGCTGGGGAGGCCTCCACGTTGTTTTGAACACAGGGGACGTGGCCTCAGAGCACATGCAGAGGTCTGACACTCTGTGTGGATGGGTTGGACTCGCTGTGCACTGCAGAGTTCATCAGTGCATGCTCATTAGCTGGCTGCCCAGACTTCCAGATGTCTCAAAATCCCAGACAAATAGACAAAATCCTCCAATTCTGCACAGACAGTATTTCTTATGGGGGGTGGGGAGGGGAAAGAAGGTTATTTCCAAAGGAAACATAGATGTCTGCTAACCCTGCTCCGAATGGCATCTGTATGAAAAGCTGCATCTGGAGAGGGGAAGGTCAACCTCTGCAAAATGCCAACAAGTCTGAGTTCAATTAAAAGAGGGGGGGAAAGTGATTAAGAGCAAGGAAAGATCACTGTAAACATGTAGGAATGTAAAACTTGGCAAGACAGTATCTAAAATGGAGCAAGAGAATGTTTACAGTAATGTGATGCATACTAACATCAAGAACAGAGCAGAACTGTCTAGTTTGCTATGGGGTGCTAATGCTGACCACAGGGAAATAAACTGGAGGAGAAATGAAAACCATAGGGAGTTTTTCCTGACTCTTAACCTAATGGGAAATTCTGTGCCATCATGGAAAACTTCTCAGGGAAGATGATGGATAATTTATGTCTGGATACTGCAAAGCAAAACTTAAAAAGCACAACCTTGCTCTGGTGAGATGGGCTTGGATAATTCAGTAGGCTTTTCCTGGCCTAATTTCCATGTTCATGAAGGCACAATGCCAATGATCTTCTAGAAAGTGGCATCAAAGTTCAACAACAAATGTCCATGCAATCATTCCTTTTCAAATAAAGCATACCTGGGGTATATTCAAAGAACAAGCTCTTTGGTGGTGCCATGGGAGGGGACAGCCTCCTCCTCCCCTCCAGGGATATGACAAGACCTGCAGAACATTACTTGCTAAATCCTACTGACTTGGGGTAAATTAGATGATCAGACCTTCAGACCCACCATGAATGCAGAAGTCCTCATGATGCAGGACAGGTGCAGATAAATTATCTTTATGCATTTGAGTAGTCTCCTTGAAATCAATAGGAATTCTGATGGGTTTTCTGGGAAGCATGGAAGCTGCTTGTAAGAGTATGGGTTATGTTTTTAGTATTTTGATTTTCAGGTTAAATTCATCACCAAGCACCTAAACAGAGTTAGAAACCCCTCATCTCTAATCTCCAAACATCCATTTCATTATTAAGCCATTTTGTGGGGAAGGAAGAAAGGAAAATCGAATCAAACCTCACATGCTGAGTATCAAATCCCAAACTAAATACTAATTTAAAACAATTGGATAGAAATATAGAAGAAATATGACCGTTTCTTGGCGAATCCAAAATCAATTTGTTATTCACACTGTTTTGTAGCAGGCCTTCTGTGGTACCCATTTTGTTAAGCTTTCAGTGCTGTTATTGCAGTCTAAAGGCATGTGCTGAGACTTTTTAAATCCATCTCAGTCCTGAAGTTTGTCTAATAAGCCCAAGGATGTAGCAAACAAACTACTAACTTCTCACTTGGCCAGTGTGTTCCTAACACTACAACTTATATAATCAAACACATGCTAGAAATAGGAGATAAGATTAGTGACAGTTAACTGCTGCTATTTTTTTTCTACAGCCTGAAGAAGGTCTCTGGGATTAAATATTAACTCTAATCTTATTTTCTAAAATTAGCACACACTGTATTCTTTTACTTTTACAGCCAACTGCAAGTATAGTGCAGAAGTTATTTTCAGAGTGTAATCTGATAACCAAAATCAGTCACCAAAGCTGTTATTCCATTAAGAGTTAAGAGACTTCCTGGTTATTTACTTAGTTATTTTTACTTAGGATAGTGGTGCCTGGCAGATCCCATTTTTCCTAGATTGAGCTTATGTGGTTTGGGAAAACTCTCTGAAAGATTTAAATATCTTACTAGGCTCAAACATGTCAGTTGCATATGGAAAACCAAAGGTGCAAACAGGTGCAAACTCTGTGCATCTAGAGGGTTTGTCCCTCGAGATGCACAGAGTAAACCTGCACAGAGTCAGGAGCTGTTTTGAAACCATGATCCTTTTACATAGGCTGGGAACATGCAAGAGGCAGAAAGAAGTCAGAAGAGATTATAAACAGCAGAGTACTTAAGTAAGCCAATGCCATGCCAGTATTTTACTGCATTTTTCCCTCTTTAATTTAACAGCATTTAAATGTTCTCTCACCAGCATCTTACAGCTCTATTTCCCCTATCTGCTCATAAAGCTGTGGAGCTCCTAAAATGATTAATCACTTTAAGGTTCAACTTGGGTGAGAAGCATCAGATGTTAATATTTGTGTTATCTGGGCTTTTAAACAAGAGAGGAATGTAAAAGTCACAGAATCACAGAACATTCATGGCTGGATATGACCTCTCAGATCACCGAGTCCAACCAAAAAAAACTCCCCAAAACCAACCAAACCCAAAACCAAACCACACAAGCCCTGCTCTCACTAGAGCATATCCTGGAGCACCATATCTACATATTTCTTAAACACCTCCAGGGATGGAGACTCAACCACCTCCCTGGGAAGGCTGTGCCAGTGCCTCACCACTCTTTCTGTAAAGAATTGATGGAGAAGATCAGTGAAGAGAGGACTTTGTTTTCACCCTAAACCCACTTTTGAAATTAAGCAGATACCCTGCTGGCCACAGTTTAACGTTCTGCCACTTCAGGTAGGATGTACAGATTTGGGCAGAAGAGTGACTTGAAGTCCCAGTGGGCAGTGTGGCACCTCCTACATCACATCACATCACAGGGATGGCAGGCCACCACACCACCACTATGCCACACATCCCTGGGTACAAATGCACACCAGAGGAAGGAAGAACTTGGACACACATCTCCTTTCTTTGAGAGGCTGATTTACCTAATTTATTATTTTTTAGCACAAAGTGCCACTGAAAAAGCTGCCACCTGCAAAGCCACACAGAGGCAGGGCTTCTTACACCCCTACACTTCTTACACCCCTACACTTCTTATACCCCCACAAGCAAACCTGATACCTGTCAGAGCCCTTATTTTCAAACCTCACTTGATAATTGTATTGAAGTCAAACACCAGTTTAATAAACCATGAAGAGAATACTGCCTGGAATGCTGTGCATCAAACTGGAGGAACAAAAGTGGAAGTGCCACTGTTTGGAGAAAACCCTTTAGTACACATCAGCAGAAGGAGACCAATTTTTCCTAACTAATCATGTGGTTGATGTTAGAGGATGCCCAGGGCAAAACTGGAGAACACAGAAAATTCAAAATTACAACTGAGGGAGTACCTGCAGACAAGCATAGGTGAAAAAGCTTGGAGGAGAAATTCCAGGCTGCTGAGGTCAGACTCCAGGTGGAGATGTTAGAAAAAAAAAACCTAAGAGATAAGGATGCTTCAAATAGCCTTTTCTCTGAAGGAAGAACTCAGCTACAACATGACTGCATCAATAAAGAACACACAAAAACCTGTGCCACTAATCAGCAGTTTAAACACTCAGGCATGAACTGGAAGATAAAGCAAAGGGAAATACATCTGTGTTATCTGGCAGTTTGCAAGACAGTTGTTTTTCCAATGCAACTTGCACCCTAAGGAACATGGAATGTAGTCATGAAGGATGACACAGGAGGGTGGCCCAGCAGAAATGCTCCCTTGTCTCCTTGAGTGCCTGTGCAAGTGATGCTGAAACTGTCATGGAAGAAATGAACAGATTTTAATCCAAGAGCATCACCAAAATTACAGTGCAAACGTAATTTAAAATTAAAATAAGTCCATATTTTTACGAAAGGAAAAGGAAACTGACCCTCAGATTAAAAAAGAAAAAAAAAAAAGAGAAAGTGTTGAGCAGTGATGAGGGGGGAGGAAGGAGTGGGAAAGCTTTCACAGAATATAAAGTGTGAGAGGAGAGTCTGTGAAAGATCTGTTTAGGTGCATATCATGAGCCAAAGAGGGGAGAAAAAGAGAAAACAAAAAGCAGTTTAAGAGCTTCCAGAATGAAGAAAGAAACTCTAGAAGCCTCTAAGTTACACTAGGGAATATCAAGACAAGGAGAAAATGAAGATGCATATAGAAATTTGCTAATCCAGAGGGTGCTTAGAGGAGTGGTTCAGAGTTACCAAAGCTGCAATTAATACAACAAGTAAACAGAACAATACAGAAAAAACACAAAGACTTGTAAATTACACCAATACTCCTCTTTCCCAAGGATGGCACAATTTATTTAGGCCAATAAACTATGTGATACAGTGTATTAAATACAAAGGGCATTAAATACACTGTAATTACTTTATAAAAACAAGGAATACTTCACAGCAAGACATCTCACTACAAGCCCTACTATTATACTCTGTGTAGCGTAGGAGAGGAAGTAACAGGCTCTGTCAGATATGATTTAGGGAAACACAAGGCTGCACTCTGAGGAAGAGAACTAAAACAGAAGACAAAGGAGCTGGAGAAAAAGCAGGTTCAGGAGATGGGGCTGGCTAACATCCGATGCAGCTCACGGATGCTCTGCCATGGTTTCCAGAGGGCTGATGATGCCAGTGCTTCTGGCACTGCCTGTGGCTGTGGGCCAGCATGGCACAGCATATAAAATCACTGGCATCCTTACACCAGGGGAGCAGAGAGTGCAGCCCAGCAAATGCTCTAGCATTTCCAATGTTTCATTTCATTTTGTTGGGCTGTGGAAGGAACTGGACGTCAAAGGCTTTACTATTGTGCTTCATGAGGTAACCAGGCAATTACAATTATGAACTGGGAGGCTGCAAACCTGTATAAATAACCTGGCTTCCTGCAGGCATTGAATATTTAAACTGAAACCTGCCAAATGCTGCATTTGTTCCAGTTTTCCTTCCCCTCTTCCTTTGCCTTGCCTGGTATTTTCTGGTATTTGGACACACAATTTTTCTGTGTTCACCTCAGTTTTGTTCTTGCATGGCTACTAACACATCTGAGGATTACAGTTGCTTTTATTCCACTGCTTGGTGCACACATTTCATCAATGACATCTACTCAGCTCAGCAAAGCAGGTTTGCAAGAAGAACCAGTCACTGCTGAGCTGGCAAAGTTGGTCCCCTCCTGTCCTCCACGAGGAGCAGTTAACTCCTCCTGTGATGGCCCCAAAGGTTAGCTAGGCTCCATAAATCCCACCAGAAAAAATCAGAGGCGTTTGCCTTCTTGCTGAGATTTCATGTCTGCTGCAAGCAAAGGTAAATGGCTCTTCTAGTCCCTAAAGGAGGGCAGGCTCAGCAGGAATACCATGCACCGCGTGGCTAAAGGCAGGCAAGGATGGGCAATGGCATCCCAGCATGGTAACAAGCCTGTGCTCAGCTCCAAGCTGTGCTCAAGGGATTGCCTTCCTCCTTTCTGCCTCATATGCAACATTCTTAACACCTACCCAGCAAGCAACCAGTAGAAAATGCCATCTACCCTGGGAGCCCTAGAAATACTCTCCACATAGAAAAATGATGGCATTTCCAGATTGACATGTGACCTCTTGGGAGGGTCGAAGTTGGGACTTAACAGCTATTTGTGTATGTGTCTACATATGCTCACGTGCACCCACACACTTTAGTGTGAGAAAAAGACAAGAGAACATGAATGAGTGTGAAAGGGACTGAATTAGCCCCATCTGCTCCAAAAAGATCATCTTCTCTTTGGATTTCTATTATCATCGTATCATTGCCACACTAGAGTGCTTCTAAAAGGCTACAGCTCTGGCAGCCAGCATCATTACAGCTGCTCAGATTATTAACAGTATAAATAAACTCTCAGAGACACTACTAAGGAAATATTAACTACAATTATCACTGTCTGATAAAATAATGAACAGTGAAGTGCTGTTCTACTGCCTCAGTAACCACTGCACATTTATGCATGCCATCAGTAATGAAAAACAGTTTATTTGCATACTGAATCATCCTGGAATTGGTTCTTGCTATTTTATTTTATTTTATTTATTTTTCTAAAGATCAAGCAGCACAGGCTGGAGCTCTGTGTTTACAGAATTCAGTGTACCCCACCTCCTTTCCCACCATATATAATTCCATTAATTCCAAGTGAACAGAAAGCCATGCCCATAGCCATGTGCACTTCTGTTGGAGGAGGGAGATGGAGCAGTGTGGAAGCTACCAGCAGCAACTCTAAAACCTCCTGGTGGACTTCTGTTCCTGGGCTTTGTTGCTTTTTCTCCCTAGATGAGGAGCAAGGGCCCATAAGATATCCATGAGGCACGTTACCAAGCAGAACATGTGAGCTGGGCTGTTTGTACCTAAGCATGCATGCAGACCATCTGGAGGCTCCTGGGGAAAGGGCCACATCCAGCCAGGTACAAAGGAGAACTAGAAAGATTACAACCCTGGGCAGTAGCAACTAAATGCAGCCAGAAAGGAAGGCAAAACTACAGTGCTGAGTGAGAGAAAACAGCAGGCATTTTCTAAAATAGCTTTCCTCAATCAAGGCCAGAAAGTTCCTGCACCATCCCTTTAGCGATTTTATCCTACTGCCCTTTCTCTGTGCCCTTTTCCTCCATTTCTCCAGCATCTCATGCTCCTTGCCCACTCTCTTTTCTTCATTTACAAGCCTTTTGTCCCACCAACCCCCACTTGTGTGCTTCCTGCCAGCTCTGGGCAGCCAGGCACAGCAGCAGCACCTCTTGATTTGCACACCCCAGGCTCTCCTCACCCACACTGGCACAACGGTGGCAGAGGAAGAAAAGGGAGGTACAGAGGCAGGAGGAAACCCCATCTTTGAGCATCCTCCCCTGCCAGCTGTGAGAGAAGGACAGCTCAGAGGAGGTGATCTGCTCCCTCCATACAAATTACTACTAGGATGAGCCTCTGCTCCTGGGATGGGAAAAGTCAAGCTGCAGCCTTCCTTGCTATATTCCCTCCAGCATCCTCCCTCTCCTCCTTCTCAGCAGTTGGCCTCTTCTGGTCACCAAAGCAGGTTAGACATGGCTTGCCCTGAATAAGTCATCTACATTAATTTTTCCTCTTCAATTAAAGAGCTCTTCTGTGAAACAATTTATGCCAAGGGAAATAAACCAAGGTACTATTCCACAGAAATATGCTCTCTCCAAGTGAATTTTGTTTTCCAAAAAGCCCCCATGGAAGGCAAAACAGAGAGGATGGTAAAGGATTTGCTGTAGAAGAACCGAAGTTCATTTTAAATCAGTGTACCATGTACAAATGCTGTCTTACAAATAGGATTATTCAATTTAAACCTTAGATCTGTCAAGTTCCATTACTTCAAATGGAGCCTGTCATTTCTTGACTTCATTATAAATCAGGATTATATTACAATTTATGTTAGGTAAAGTCACTGCTTCGATAGGAGGCAGGGAAAAAAAAATTACACAGCAGTCAGTAAATAGAGCAAAGTCATTGCACTGCTCTTGAAAGGCAAAAAGTCATCTTGCTAAATGAGGGTCCGAGCTGTCCTGTACCAAGACTTCCTAATAAATAAAAGACCTCTGGGAAAAGTGCTGAGCATAGGCTGGATCTATTTTCAGCTTGCATCAGCAGCTGCTGCCCCTGGGATCGCATCTTTGCTCATACCCTACACCATATGTAATCACTCCAGTGCTGCAACCAGTAAGATAATGAAAGAGCATGGCATAAATCTATACTTGAGTGGAATGCTAAATGAGAAAAATAATACAAAAAAGGGGGAAATAAACCACATTTTCAAGTCATTAGGAAGAAAGACTTTGACATATGAAGTGTTGCAACCATTAATAGCACTTATCATATAGAGTGGAGACAAAGAGACAAATTAATCAAACTGACAGAACTGGGACATTTTATGCTAATGCAGGCTCCTGGGTTTTCGTTTGTATTCCTCTGTGTCTGGAAAACTGATACCATTACAGGGCAGGAAATTGCATGAATAACATGCAACAGATCATAAAAATTCACACACCAAGTGCAGAAACACTGCCAAAAGCACTGTAAAAACAAGGCTAGAGACCTCAACAGAGGAACTACCAACAGCTAATGAATGCAAATAAGTACAGGAATATTTCCCATCCATGCATAACAATGAGATGTAGGCTGTGACTCCACAGTCTCCAATAGTGTAGGTAAAATAAAGCCTGGAGAGTGAACACACAGATAGCTGGGGGGGAACTGCTGGCCAAGCCAGGGTCTGAATTTGTTTGCAGTATTGCAGCCAGCAGTTTAAAGCCACTGGGGAACTGGCAGAGTCAAGTGTTGCCTCTGTCTAAATGTATCGCTATGTTAGATTTAGATTAATGTTTCAGGTAAAAGCGAGAGGGGGAGAAGGTTGAAAGAGGAAATAAAGCCACAAACCAGCACATAATCACACAAAACCCAAAAATCCCCTCACCCTTGTGCAAATCCACAGCAGGCAGCAAAAAACCTGGCTGATAAAGCTATTTAAAACATTATTCATCAGGTAATACAAGAGGCTCTTGCTGTCCAAAGCCACAGTGGTGTTGTAAGGGGCAGGAAATGGCAAGAACTACAGGAATGCTGGGCAGGGCACAGTGCAATGCAGGATCTTGTCAAGGTTACTTCATTTGCTGTAAAGGCTTCTCAAGGACCTTTAAAAAACCCTGTCAAAACAGAGCACCCGTGAAGCACACAGAGCTCCTCAGCCATAGAAACAGCAAACCAAAAGCACCTTCACTGGATGGGCACCCATGGCATTGCTCATCACTCTGTTCTCAAAAAAAGGAATGCTCCCCCCTTGTAAAACTAAGGCAAGGGCTAACTCTGATACTTTTTGGAGCTGCACTCCAGCAGTGCATTTCCAGCACTGCTCTCACCTTCCCCAGAATAGAATGATACGCAGCTGACAGGATTGAGCAAGAGCATTTCTGTGCCATTACCACAGGCACAAAGATGGTGAGGAAACACCAGCCTGCCCAGGGGTGCCTGCTTTCCTGAACAGTGTGTCGTGCTCAAGTCCTTCCCACATTTGGTGCTGGAGGATCCTGTGTTCAGAAGCAGCAGGGCAGAAGCTGTTTTACCCCAGCAGAGATGGGCACAGGGAGTACACAATACAGAGCCCAGCATTCCAGCAGGAAGCCATGGGGGGTTTACAGACTTTTAGCCATGTGAATAGGGTTTATCTCCAAACCTCAAAATCTCCTTCTGTTCCTTCAATCTCTACTAGAGTCTCAACAGGGTGCTTGGCATAGTACCAAAAAATGGCGTGCACACACAAAAGCAAGCTGGTCCTAAAGCTTTCCAAAGACAACAGTGGTATAACCTTTGTTCTAAGGGGAGAAATTAGAAACAGGCATTCATTAATTCCTGTAAATATACATCCATCTGACAGACAGATAAGGGTTGCAAGCTGCAAATGGACTTACTTTCTCCCTTTCCTTAAATTGAAGGGGGGAAAAAAAACATAGCAGAGAGAATTAGTTACAAAAAGGCCTCAGGAAAACCTCAGCTTTAAGAAATATTAATATCAGGAGAGAAATAATTTGATCAAATAGTTATAACAAGGATGATTTCTTCCACTCCTTACAACAGCAAAGACAACTTTGCTATTGTGTCTCTGAAGAACACATATGACACCTGATGTTTTCTCTTCCTTTGCTTGCAATCAGAGCAGTTGGGGAAAAGGAAAGCCTAGAGTAAAACATCCATTCCTGAATAAGAATATTTAGAGAGGTCTTTACTACCACCTTACCATTCAACCAAGAGGCAGAATGTGACAAGAAATAACCATGAATTCTCACATCCTTTAGCTATGCAATTTCTCTTCAGAAAACCTCACCAAATAATTTAGATTAAAACTGTGTCTTCTCTGAGAGTGCAAGAGCAGATGATGCAAACAGCCTGAGCTCCCAAGGCTGGGATTGACTGGAAACCCTGTGAGCTTGTTGTGAAGAGCAGCTTATGGTGTGCAGCACCTGCCTGCTCTGCAGAGCTGCTTGGAGGATGTCCAGCACAGCAGCCCTGACAGCAGCTCCTGCTAGGGTCACCTCAGCTATGCACCATCAGCTCAACACAGAGGTCAGAATGGGATCAAATGCTTCATTAGGCTCATCTTTGATAAGGAAGCAAAACTAAACCAAGCCCAAGGTAGCACCTACTGGATGTTTCTCTCAGTTCTCTAATTGCAAGATACATCGAAGACAGGAAAGAGGAAAAGGAGTTACTGATTTAAAGGGTTTTGTCACAACTGAAAGCAACTCCTTCTGCTTTCTGAATGTTATGACAACTTCCTAAATGTGAACAAGTTTCCCCGTAGAATGTCCCAATGCCTATATACATCATGAACACCTCTTCATTCTTTACTTCCTTGGACAATGGTCTAAGTACTATTGGTCCTCAATGGCTACTACTTATGTAAACCAGGCAAAAATTACAAGGATAGATAGCTTTTACAGAAGACAGGCAACTCTATTTTTTGTGCCTTGCATTTGAGAAATTAATTCAGACATTTAAAACATAGCTTTGGTTTGAAATGTCCAGCCTCCTGAAAACTAACAAGTTCAAGGAATAGACAAAACCTGCTTGCCTTGGCTTTCTGTCCAGACAAAAATGCCATGAATGGCATGGCAACATGGCAATCTGCAGTTAGATAAATATAAGGTTAAAACCCAATTCAATTCAACAGGCAGATGGAATGGTTGGAGATCCATCCTTCTCAAGTCCAGCTTCCCTTTCCAGAAGCAGAAAGGAGCACTAGTCCTCTGTGGAAAGCAGAAGGGAAGTTGTCAGGATTTGTCTTTCCCCAGCTTTTTCCTGTCTTGAAAGGTTACTGGCTCCAACCCTGTCCTTTGAAAGAAACAGGAAATAACTTGAGCTTATTCTGTTTTTACTTGACCACAAATCCCCTGACAGAGAAATTTTTCTCTGAAGGCTGCCTGTGTGTATGGGGAGAGAGGTGGCTAAGGCACATTGTACCACTGCTGTGTGGTCAGAGATGGAAAGATGTTTTGCTTTCAGAGTTAAGACTTGTTCCTTACTAGCTGCAGGCCCTGGAAACAGAGGGCCACAGATCTGAATTTCAAAGGTAAGCAAAAACCCAAGACATTTCCCACAAGCAAAAGTTTTACACAGCCATAATGTATAGCCTTAGCCTCCTAGCTGACAGCCTGATGAAAATCCCAGAACACTCCATCAAAAGCATTTTTTCCTGAAACTGAGAACTCTGCTGGTAAAGTCTGCATGGATAATTGTTTTATTTAAATCTGCTCTTCTTACCTTGAAACACTACCAGAGTGCCTATTCACACCTACTCTGGGAACATAAAGAGGTACATGCACAGACTAAGGAATTTGGTTCTATCACAGTTCAAAGCAAACCATTTCAAGCAGAGTATTCCCAAGGGTTTGATGCACAGTACACTGGATCCCCACACCTCTTTAAACTATTAACACTGCTCAGATCCCTTTTTGGGGTCAATTCATTTATTTGGATGGTCTCCTTTCTATTTCACTATCCCCATAAGCCCAGCTCAGCTCTGGCTTCAGGAAGTACATGTGACACTGCAGGAGCAGAAGGAGGCACTGGGAATACAACACTGCCACTGAATCCATCCATGGCAGGGTCACAGCTGCCAAAGCTCTCTGCAGTCCTTACAGCAATTCTGTACACCTCCCATTTCCCTAAAGTGCTGTTCTGAGATGATGAGCTGCTGCAGGCAATGATGTGGACCAGGAGCAACACATACTCAGCTAAATATGGTTGGAAGTCTCTAACAATTCACACGTTCCTTCTGATCTGCTCCATGCCTCCAAGTCTACCTTCCTCTTGGATGTGGCAGTCTCAACAGCTGTTAATGATGGAAGTGCACAAGACCTCAGGGCTGGTGCAGGAAGAACTGCTAGAGAACACAGAGTAGAACCCATTGGTCACCCAGTACCAACTGGCCAGATAAGGCAGAAAGCTTCTCCATCCTACCCCAATTATCTTGAGAAATGCTGCAACTAGTCTGAAAATCCCCTCAGTGCCTCCTCCACGCTTAAAAGATACAGAGGGAAGAAAATGAGAATGAAACTCTGGCTGAGGAGTGATAAGCTGGCAGCTCTGGGTTCAGATACATGGAGGCTGCTCTGGGACCAGCAGCTGTGCCAGCTCTGGGTCAGTCTGTTCACCTCTGTGTGAGGTAACATGAATCACAGCATTTAGAGAGAGGTAAACACAGCTGAGTGGTTCACACAAGGTGATTTAATCATCACTGACCTGATGCACAGACCTGTGCTCTAATTCCTATCTGATGCATCAGCTTCCACCCCAGCACTCACAGAGAGGTGATGACAGTATTTTATTTGTTCACAAGAGACCTCAAAAATCAACTGCTAAAGGCTTTATGTTACCATTATTTAACTTCAGAGGTGATACCTCTCAATTCCAGCTGTTTGGTGACACCTTGTTTATATATTGGCTTTAGCTGAAAGTGCTAGTACCACAATTCTCTGCTGTTCTCAGCCCAGCTATGGCTATTTGAACTGTAGACTCCCAGCCAGCAGCAGTCCCTGGATCATGGCAAGAAATTCCTGGTGCCATTTCAACTACAAACAAATCTTTTCTCCATAAAGCTTTCTAAAGATTCCATCACACTTTAAGCAAAATGAATAAAAAATCCCAAATATACAACCCAAAAACTAAAAAAAAAAAGAAAGTACTTGAACTGCTTCTGTGTGCAGGAAGCAGACAGTTATGTTTAATTCACACTTTGATGCCATTAGCTTTTACCAGGTCAGACTAAGCAAAGTGAAGGACAGAAAGGTTTATTAGCAAATTTAATCTATGTTCTCTTAGCATCTTAAATTCCACTTAACTGCATCTGTACTGAGTAGCAAACTTCTTGAAGCAGTGTCTATAGCTTGTTCCTCCCTCTCCAAGGCCATTTGCCTTACAGTTATGAAACAATGTGCATACACATCATACACATCACTGAGCAGTTTGTTGCTAAAAACACATGCCAAATTTTTCAGTTGATTTTAATCTGGCTTCAAAACAACTGCCAATGGCTCTCATGATATCTTTCCCCAGTAAATGAAAACATGCTTCAGAGAGATATTCTTGATACTTTCTTTCTAGTTAAGTCCCTAAATAACCACACAAGCATCCTCTCAAGCTCTTTCAGAGAAATTAAATCTTATTTTTAAAACAAATCAAGCCTGGGCTAGACAGACCTGTAATTTGACCAAGTACAGCTGCTCCTATTTATTTATTCTATTAAAGTAAATAAAGCTCCCAAGGACACAGCTTTTGGTAGTGTTAGACTGCACTGGGACTTGGAGGTGTTTGTTGATGGTCTCCCATCAAAGTGGGACAGAGGAAAACTCAGCACTGCACAGAAATCCTGGAATAAACCAGCCACTTCTCTCTTCAGAGCCTACACATATGTTTACTCATTCCTCTAAAACCCCCCCAGCCTGCCCATAAAATTCACAAGGAGCATCTCATTCCCAAATCCTCATGCAATTCAGTTGTCTTCTCCTCACCTAAATCCCATATTTCACTTCCAAGTTGAATAATACTTCCTAGTCTTAATGTTTGTTGACTACTGCAATGCATTATTTGCGTACATGCCATATTCCACCCTGGAACCTGCTCATTTTCACCAGCAGCTGAGAAAAAACAGTCAGTCTGACATTATTCACTGGGCAATCCTTGTCATGAAGTGCTGTACTGAAAGAAAACCTCATCTTCTTTGGGTCTTGGAAACACTAATGAAACAAACCTTGGTACTGGGATCAGAAAGTACCTTACAGGTTGCAGTCTCTGATGTGGTGAAGCTAAGGGGTGTCTTATCTGGCCCTTATCTGTCTGTTTATTCAAATGGAAAATGCTCAGCCTGTATTTATAGATTCTTTAAAGAGCAGGTTTGCTAGCATTAAAGAAATGCAAAGCTTTTTTAGAGGAAGAAAAAGCAAAGGTTAAGAGAATCAAAGAGGAGAGAAGGAGATCTTTCAGTCTGCAGGGCTAGAGTGCTCACAGTGTTGAGATACACTCATGGTTCAGCCACCTCATTTTCACTCATACCCACACTTATATTTGAATACAGAAAAAAAAACAACCCACAAAAACAATTTAAAAAACAAAACAACCAAACCATCTCCTTTTACATAGTCTTACTGCTTTTGCCCTTAGCATAGTCTACCTCTTGGACTTGTTCTTTGCGACATCTTTCATATTTTAGATTATGTTTGTCATGTTTGAGTGAGAAAGTTTCCCCACTGCAAAGTGCCTTTTCAGTAGTGAGTGCAATCACAGTCAATCAGTCCAATTTAGCACTGGCAGCAGGCAGGAGTCTAACAAAGGCAATGAAATTGAGCCCACTTATCGCCGTAGTGAATTTCATTCTGCACATTCATCTCCATATTCCCTTCAACAGTACATTTTTATATGCTTACTCAGATAAATAAATACCCAGTACAGCTACTGCCAAAGGGAGGGAAAGGAGTTATTGCATGATTTTATCTCCTTAACATGCATGTATGCATGGCTGTTGTTTTGCTTCTTTAAGCTTAGCTCTCCCCACAACACAAGAGAGATCTATGTCGCTTTTCTCCACCGGAAAACATCACAGAAGCATTATCAATAGCCAGATAGCCCTCATCAGGAAATAATAGTTGTTACACCACGTGAAATAAAAAGTATGTGGCTAGTTTCTTCATTATACTTGAGGCATGAAAAATCAGGCAGTGCTGGAAGCCTTTGCAGTGAGACACGGATGGAATTTCATATCACATCTTGATGGTCTCATTTCTGCTTTATCACCTGCTAGGAACAAAATACATCATTTGTTCCTTGTACTGGGCTACAGAAACACCACACGTAAGCCAACACCCATTTCTGTCTAGTGGTTTCTCCTGATTTAGTATCATGTCAGGTAAGACCTCACAGAGTACCTGAATGCTCAGGTACTCTCACTACAGATCTGCAGCCTCCAGTCATCCTTCTGTGTGGTCAGTGAATCAGCACAGACAATAGCACATTCCCTAGGATGAATTTAGGAAATCAAAGAGCCAACTTCACACAGACTCACTGAACTGGCATTGCTGAGGTAAGGCTTAAGTATAAACGAGTTTGAAGCCTGACTTTATTACAAACCCAATGGATACAACATCCTGCCACTACAAAAAGCTCTGGGATGAAGGGGGTGGTGGCTTTCAGGTCACTGCCACCTCCTGAGCCAAAGCAGAAATAAAAGCAGCCAGTGCTGAAATCTGCAAAGAACATCAATGGCCAATACAGTCACATAAAGAAAAACTCACATTAACACTTCTCATTCTCTTATAATTAATCTTAGCCACTCCTAATACATCTTTGGGGTGACAAAGAAAAAGGGTCTTTTGTTGCTTCTTCCTGAGTAATAACATCCCTCCAGCTGGGAAAGACATTTCCAAGCAGACATTTTCTTCTTGCCTTCTTCCTCCTCTTTCCCACATTTATCACCTCTTCCACTCCACACTCCTGTGCTGAGCACTCCCAGCTCAGTCACTGCATTCCTTAAAGAGATTACATTCATACATATACACAGTACACAGAAAGGCAAGAGACAAAGTAAGAGAATACCATTTATTTCTAGAGAGATGAAAAGGAATAGTAATAGCCTTTAGCCAGCAGGGTATGTAATAGTTGACCTCCCGCATCCTGCCTTTGATTTTCTCCTCATTGCAATCATCTTTCCTTGGCTAATTCCCAGCATTTTTCCCTCAGGCTGGCGGGTTGGCATGGATCGTTAGCAGCTGCCAGTATTTCTCCTCCCTGTCAGTTATGAGCCATACTAATGTTAGATGCCTGGCTCAGTCCCACCCAGGGTGCTGCATGCCTTCACTTTCCAACACCCTCAGCTTTTGCCAGCCTTGAATCTGAACTGAGGACCTGTCCTGCCTTCCTCCTTGCAAAGATTAACCAGGTGAGGGAGTTAACCCTCTTCAAGTGAAGAAGCAGATGAGAGATATCACAGGGCTAGACCTCATGGGGAAATGGCTGGTTTCACAGCAGCCATCAGGGAGCAGTAAAGCTATAACAACACAGAGAAATTCAGCCCATGGTGTGTGCTGACATCTACTTTGAACATCATTCTCTTAATAGCAAAGAAAAGAGCTGTGTGGATAAACAAAAAAGCTCCCTGAGCACATGCCACGCCTTCCTAAAAGAGATGCTGCTTGCCTTTGCCCCTTGGAAGATTTGTAAGCTACAGACAATTCTATTTAATCCTTTTTGAAGGTAATATTTCTAGCAGATAGTTCACTCCACTAACAAAAATCACCACTCTTGAAAGCAGATTCAAGGAAACAAGTGTTACAGGTAAAACTAACCAACCTATGTGAGAGGCAAGAAAGAACAGTATCAGACCACTGCTAGACAAAATTTGGTCTACTCCTTCAGAAGACCTGTGTTTAACTTCACCAGAGAAAAGCATTTGCTACTTCCAAGGGTGAAATGACCAAGCAAAGGGCTTTCCAAACGTACACGCCAAAATAAAAAAAAACATAAGCAAGGTTGGGAATCTCATTTCTGAGATGCAGGAATCTAATGGACCTGAGGGGTTTTATTTGCTGTCACCGTTGCTGTCTTTTCACCATTTAACAGCAACCTCAGCTTGCAGAGGACCAAGTGAATAAGCTGTTCACATAGACAGTGCTCCTCTGTCCAGTGCCCAGCTTTCAGCTTGCCCATGCAGACATGCTGAACATTCCCATTAGCAAAGGCAGGCAGGTACTAATAGTGAATAAAAAGCCTATTTGAGGAAGCACTGGCTCCTTCTCAAGTAAAGCAGAGTACCACTACACCATGAATGACTCAATCATGTACTCGAGAGCTATTACTTGCAGCGATGAAGCAATGTTAATTGGATAATGGCCTGCTGCCAGCTAATATTGGCATGACCTACAATACCCCTGGCTGACAGCCCCGTCTCTCTCTCTATAGCACACCTTTTTTTGTAAGCTGGATGGGAAGTGGAAACCATTAAAAAAGCCTCATAAGTGCCATTTAACTTCTTATCATGAATTAAAAGCCTAATTAAGTGCCTTGTTAAAGGAAGGAAGACCAGTTTTCATGATTAAATAAAACAAAACAACAGTTAGGGGTATGGAGTGAATGACTAAGTTTACAGCTTTAAACTCAGTTCTTGGAAAATATTCATTTTGGTTGCATTTAACAGCAGCTGCTAGAAGAAAACTGCACAACTGCTGAAATGTACCCTGGGTGACAATTAGGCAAAGTTCTAGTTGGTCACCAAAAACTGCAAATGAAGAGAAAAGCATAGAAGTTAAAGAGCTAAGGGGGTCCGTCCTTATTAGCTGTAGGCAGCTGACACACTCCATTCCTCTAACTCTGCTCTGAGGGTTGATAGTTCACACACCATGGCCACATCTGAGCCCTTGTTACTCTGTGGTTGTTTTTCCAAGCACTTACCTACACACTCAAATAGGTTGCTTTAACAAAAGGTGAAGCACGAAGTCAACTGACTGAGGCTAGCACAAAAAGGTCACTGGAAACTCTTCAATCACTGCAGAATCAGCTCCATACTGACTTAGTTTAAGTTGATTAGCAAAATGTTTAAACAGACGCATATTAAGTCATGCTTGAACTGACCTGAAAAGTCTAACACCAAGTTTTGCAGTAATTTAAAGCCCCATAAGCTCCACCAGTCCCAATTCTATGTGTGCATGGTGTCCCTACTGAAATGAGTGGTATATCATAAAGACTGCTCTCACTTGTCACTGGATAGAAACAAGAAATAATGTAAAAAACATCTGTTCACTACGTAGCTAGACAACAGTTAACAATGTCTGGATGCCAGACTAACAAAAAGACCCCAACATCCTATAAAGTTAAAAAACAAAGTCTGCAATTTAGACTTCGGAGTCATATTTACTGCTTTGAATAATCAAAACCAAGTTCTTTGTTTTGATGTTAAGCTCCCTTACACCAACACTACATGAGTGTAAAAGCTTTATATACAAAGCTTCATCCAGCTCCAACATCAAACCTTTGAGAAATAATAATAACTGTGTACTTTAGCAGTTTTCAAACCATGCCAGAATTCAGAATGCAATACTTGTACGGTTGACCTAAAAATAGCTTTGTTAATTTACCAGTGATCACCACCTTCAGAAAAGTTTTGAACTGTGGAGACTATATTTAAAACTGATTTTCAATCTCAGTTTTTCTATAATGAGTCTATGCCAACAGAAATTATCTCTAAGCCTGAAAAAAAGTATTGGCTCAGGACATTAACTTTCAACTTTTGTTTGAACTTTTTCCACTGGAGGAATAACATGACAGATTAAGCCAGTTTTCACAGATACCTTTAGAAATAAGTCCTGGGATGTCAGAGCTCTGCAGACCATGGACTAAAACCAACAGCCTTGGGAAGAGCCATTAGTTTGTGAACTGAAGAAGACCCTGCTAAAGTCTTTTAATGCAATGTAACTAAGATGGTGTTTCTCCTGCTCCAACAGCTCTTAAAGAGCAGGAATGTTTCATTTCCTTTTGTGGGGATCTTCACCACTGTTCTTTGTTGGAGGCACTTCCCATATCTATGCACAGGCACCTACCAAAGTGCCCAGCTCTCTGAAGCTTGGGCAATGCCAGAAGCAGAGACGTGCACCTGAACCAAGGAACAACTGAACAATAACAAAGTGCATCAGGCAGCTGTCTTTAGCCCAAGTGACTAGCATTTGTGAGGAAATCATTTAACTGATCACCTCCCATATAGCTGTTCAGATAAAGTACCCACTGAACAAATTAGATTCAATGCAGTTAACAGCAATTAATTTGCATGTGGAAAATATCTCTACAGGTAAGCATTGGTAAGTGCAGCTATCTTTTTTTAATAGATTAAGAGAGTGCTTTTCCAGGATGAGAAATTTAAAGCCCTGGTGCTCTGCAACTAACAGATGCATGTGGCAAAGTAACAGTGATGGTCTTAGGTGAAAAGTGACAATATCAGAGTACTAGGAAAAACTTTTAGAACTAGATTCACCGCTTCTGCAAATCCATAGACTTCCCTGGAGCTGTAACAGGAGCCAGTGTAATCCTAACTCACTAAAACTTCTTGATCTTTCATTGAAATACATTCCAAAATGTAAAACTCCCAACACTTCATTTAGCTGAAGGGGATTCACTTAAATAGAAATCCTTTACAGTTGGACTCGAGGAATTTTTTTCATGTAGTATCTCATACAAAACACAGAGTGCCTCAGGAGGAAAGCCTTGAGGGCAGTCACTTCCAGAGCTGGATGTTTTCCTCCAGACTTGCTAGACTCCTTGACAGGTAGATGTTGCATTGGGAGGCATCATTTAGCAGGTTCATAGGGCTAGGACAAAAGTTGAACTTGATGATCTTCAAGGTCTCTTCCAGCTGTAACTGTTCTATGATTCTCTCATTCTAAAGACAAACCTTTGTGTTTTTAATCTTTAGTGTCACATGAACATAGGACTGGGTCACCAAGTGCAGGCACATCATGATCTCTCCATCACCCTGCTCCTCCCACTGGCCTGCAGCTCAGCACTTGATCACTGCTGCGATTAGAAATCTGCTCATTTCCAATCTACTTTTACTAAAATCCAATTGAAACCAATCAGTGCTACGTCAACATTGTCTTTTAGCATTAAAGAGAAACTCCTCCTCTCAGCTGTTTTATCTCCTCTGCCTACACAGAGCTGTAGTGTGTCGCAGATGTCACGTCAGCAGTACGAATCTGCCGTGGTCTTGTTTTCTTCTCCTTTAGGCCAGGACCTTCTGAATATTTCAGTCACTTCTGTATATGCTTATCTGAATCACAATTATTTTTCTTTATCTAACACGACCTGAACAATACATGGAGGTCTCCCCAAGGCTTTGTAGAAGAACTCTGATACTCTCCTGCCTCTTCACAGCTGTGCACCTCTGGGCATGTTTTGTCACCTCTCTGCCCTTGCTTCGTGGTGTGAAAGCTATGCAACACTGAGTGAGACTTGATTCTTCCACTGGAAATTATTAGTGGACACAGCAGAATCACAGTGAGCATCCTAGTGCACCCTCTGCACTATCTCTAAACTCCTATGCAAAATGTCTGGATTGAAATTTCTTCATGAGTAATATTCAGTGTCAAGACTCACGAAGTCACACTGGTGACTTACTTCTTCTAATGCCCTCCAACTTACGCTGTGATAACATCATGGCAACACTGAAGTCTCTGGAGAGCTAAACCAGAGGGGGGAAAATGGTGTGTGACACTTTGGGACCGATGATAATCTAACATCACACTGTACTTCCTCACAGGTGTGAGTTAAGCAAAAGATGGTGCAAACCCCTCTGTATGCCAGAGGACATGTACCCATGCTCTGGGTACACTGCCACCTGTCCCAGACGGAGATGGCAGCCCTGGTTAGCAGGCATATGTATCCCCTCTGTGGGCAGCAAAGCCACCAGCATGCCCTATAGTAGCTGCTCTGTCATGGCTGTGAGGAAATTACAGCGGGGGTGGAAGCCAGCCAGTGAGATTTTGTGGTAAAATAAAGTAAACTTTCCAGTGAGGTATGTAGTTTCTACGTCCCTTGGCTTCCTGCTGTAGGAGCCATGCTGCATGAGAAACCCCCTGCTTTTTGACAGACTGTGTTGATGGTTTTTCAGTGGAAAACACATGCCCTAAAGCACTTAAATCCCAAACTCATCATGAGAGGAGGTGAGAAGAAGCAAGGCTGAATGAGGTGCAGGAGATGGGAGAGAGGAGGATGTGGATATGAGCTGCTGGAGAGGGATGGACACCAGTGAGACTCCTGACAACATGACAGCTCAAACGATTTTTCAACAATTTTCTGCTGCCTAGCAGCCATATCACTCCTTGCAAATTTGTCACCATAACCATTAGGACTCACTGCTGGTGAGGAAGGCTGGTGTAAACACATCCATTCTTAGGCAATTCCCAACCCACCCAAACACAAAAACCATACCCATAACCATGATGGGGCAGGCACCGACAACTGCACCGCACTCCCCAGACCCTGGAGGTCTTCTTCACCGCGTGGGTTGGAGGGAGCTTGTGTTTACAGGGGGGAGCATGGCAACATACTGTACCTCTTCTGGCAGGCTGACCACCAGGTCATTTTCCGTCTGCCCTACCAAAGCCTGCAAGAAGTACTCGCTGCAGGCAGCCAGCACAGCCCGGTGGGCGCGGAACTCCTTCCCCTCCACGATCAGCGTCACGTCACAGAGAATGTCCTGCTTCCGCTGGTCATTTAAGCAGAGGAGAATATTGGTACAGTGCACTGTTGACTCATACACATACATGGGGGAGTCAGTCTTCTCATCCACAGACATGCCGTTCACACCCTGCAAGGGGAGAAGGGAGGAAGAAAACACAAAGAAGGTGGTGAGACGCAACACAGCCACGAGGCAAACATGGTGCAGCAGGGTGCTGACTGATTTCTGGATACCTCAGGACCATGGCCAAGCAGCCCAATAATTCTGAGATCCAAGTAAGTTGCTTGGGAAAGATAGCAGGAAAGGTTTTTGTTGCTGTTGGCTTTCTCTTTGTCACACTTTGATTACCTACTGCCCACCCAGCTTCCTCCCTCAAATGTAAAATAAAGTTTTGTTGGACTGCAAAGTGCTTTCCTTCAACGGCCACGCCTTGAATACTGTGCTCAGTTTTGGGGCCCTTCACCACAAGAAGTGAGGTGCTGCAGCATGTCCAAAGAAGGGCAATGAAGCTTCTAAGGGGTCTAGAGAACAAGTCTTATGAGAAGCAGCTGAGGGGACTGGGGTTGTTTAGACTGGGGAAGAGGAGGCTGAGGGAAGACCTCTTATAACTATGTGAAATGAGGTTGTAGTGACGTGAGGGCCAGTCTCCTCTCTCAAGCAACATGAGATAGGACAAGAGGAAACAGCCTCAAGTTGTGCCAGGGGAGGTCTAGGTTGGATATCGGGAAAAAAATTATTCACAGAAAGGTTTGCCAAGTATTGGAACAGGCTGCCCAGGGAAGTGGTGCAGTATGACTGGAAAGATACTAATAACCTAGACAAAAATGGACTTAAGAGGACCTACTTGTTACTTGTAAGTATTTAGTAAATGTCTCAATGATAAACTTCTCACCTTTTTAGGAGTATTTTTAAGCCAGTGGCTATGATGACTCTTTCTATAAAACAGATTTTTGCCAGCATTACAAAACTACAATGTTACTGGAAGTCTTAATGGGATGCTTTCAGCTTCTCTTTTACTGGTATTTTCATTACTTACTGCTGACTCATGCTACACATCTGAGTATCCAGCTGAAATGCCTACATGAACAGAAAAAAAACCCCCCTATCAACCCAGATTTGTCCTTCATTGACTTTGTACCTGGAGAGAAGATACATAGCTGCTTATTGATCTGCATACAGGTAGGGGAGGGAGACACTTTGTGTGTTTTTTTGTTATGCTACTGGTTGGATTTCTTAACCAGAAGAAAATGAATTTATCATTTTTCTCCTCTTAAATTGAGACTAATGAGAAGAACTGACACCGATCAGTTTATCAGCACTCTAGGAAGGTAAAAGGGAAAATGATACTAAGCTCATCCCACTCATAGCTTTCTGTGTAACTGATGCCAATGACAGCACTATAGTGATGTTCTAAGTGGTCACTCTTGCATGCTATGAAATGCAAGAGTTTACAAGAACTATCTAGTGGGAAAACCTGAGAGTTGCAAATGACAATGCAAAGGGGAAAGCATTAATTTTTTTCTTTCTTTCTTTCCAGGCATATCTTATGTCTGGAACGTCTCAGATGATGAAAAAAATGTACAAGAAACCTGAAACCTGGCAGGTAACGAACAGAACATCAATTATATTTTCAGTGCCTTTAAAAAAAAACAACAAACAACAAAAAAAACCCCCAACACAAAAAAACACTGTTTGCCTGAAATTGCAATTCTTTTTTACAGTAATAGTGCAATTTGTGTGAATCAAACCCTGAATTACTGGGTTACTAATTAGTAATTTCCCACTTTTTAACTACAGCTCTCATCAAGTGTATTTTTACAAAAAAATCTGTTGCATGCCTTGTGAAGTGCTGAGAATACCAGGGGTGTATTTCCCCACTGGCGAGCCAGCCTGCCTGCTCTGCTAGGAAACCTGACCAAGGCAGTACTGAGATGCTGGGGCTGTACATGGCACCATCTGCTCCAGCAGATCCCTAGCTATGCTCCAGGGAAGGACCTCCACCCAGCTGCTTGTGACTCCAGGGGCTTCCTGAGAGTGGATCCATGCCATGCCCCTTCCCAGAGCCACTGACAGCCTGTGTGGATGCTCTGGCCAGCGGCTGCAATCTCAGCCTGCCAGAGACTTCCCCTGGCCATGTCCTGGCTGCTCCAGGAAGCACCCTGAGCCCTGCGTTGCGCACAGGGAAGTCAGGGCTGGGCTATAGCTCAGGACCACCTATTTATCAGCTTTTAATGTTTCAACACAAGTGATTTATGCTCTTCCCTTTTCCACCATCAGCCATCAACTGAATGACCTCCAGAAATGAGGTGTTTCCTTTCCAAGAGGGCTTTATCCTGCAGGACAGGAGCAAGATGGTGAAACCCTGCACTGGGAAGTATATTGTTCGTTTTCACAGGGAAAAGGTTTAGAATGCTAAGAGAAAAGGTCACTGTAGGGCTTTGGCATGTAACAGCAAGAAAACTAGCAGAATTCAGTATTTTTCCCCCCTCTTCTTGGAAGAGAAAAGCAAAGATTGGGTATTAACTCTGAAGCAAGCCAGGCTGGAAGTCTTTTATACAGTGTTAATTCAAACCACATAATTTTTTGCTGAATTCAGTATTCTGCTGAGTTTGCACAACCTTCTTCATGGAAATCATTGCTACACACTTGCTGTTTCTTCAGACCAAAGAGAGAATGTCTGAGCAAGCCTTTCTCTGGCTTGAAGGAGCATGCTGCGCATTTGTTTGCATATAGGTCACCATACTGCCAGAAAAAGCCTCTTTGAAACAAAAGTTTCCAGAAACTGGCACAAATTATTGTGGGCAAGGAAAGCACCACTGAAACCTTGCCAAAAAAGTTGCTTGTAAAGGTCAGCAACTGCAGTGAAGTGAACTGGAACGTTGCTTTCACAGCAAGGAGTAGGAGATGCCACTGAGCCCTTCTGCATGGGCAGCATGCAGGAGGCATATGAAACCTCAGGAGATCAAAAAAAAGGTGCACCTGAAACACCCAAATCACTCTGGTTTTGCAGCATGTTGTCTCTACTGCTTGGCACTCACCCAAAACTCTCCAGGAACTCATACATGCACTGCCTGAGCTGCTACCAAAAATATATTATCTGTCACACAAAAACCAGCTCCTACCTCACAAAACCAGAAGGCAGGTGATGGGGTGTCTGTTTTTAAAGGGGAACATTAAGGGAGAAGAAAATCTTACCAAGATAGACCAAAAAGTCCTGCACCAGGACTGGGTTAATTACATGAAAAGGTAAATCTCAATCATGGCAGAGCTACAGAGCACTTAACCAGGCAAATTATCATCAGGACAAGGCAGCATGACTCTTACAAGGGGAAGTCATCTCTCTGATGGGCTCTATTAGAATTCCTGAAGTGTGTCAGATTAGCAGTGAGGAACACTGCTATGTGTAATTAGTGCTGACTTTCAGAAATCCTTGGACAAAACCTTCCCAAAAGGTTGCTAGAGAAGCTCAGCTGTCATAAGGTGAGAAGTTGTATCAGACTGGAAGTCACTTAGGCTAAACTGTATTCAACAGAGGAGAAACGCTGGGTCAATTTTCAGCAGGTTAACAGTGGAATTTCTCCAGAAACAAAACAGCAGCAGTACTGGCTCACATTTGCCTATGGTCACACCATGAACATGCATAAGCTCCTCCAATCTCTGAAGCTAAAGCAGGGTTGGGTACATTGGTATTTGGATGTGAGACTGCTTGTGTGTACCAGAGTCCTAACAGCAGCCTGCCACTCCTACAGCAAGGTCATTAAGAACATGGAGCCAGACACGGGGAGGAATTTGAAACAAAAGAGGTTTAGACTGGATTAGTAAAAAAATCTGTGATTTAACCCAGGTAAAAGAAGCAAGACAAATGTAGAATTTGTAAAGAGAGAAGCTGTGATTCCTGATCATAGAAATGAACTGAAATTGTTTCCTGTACTCAAAGGAAGAGGCTTGTTTTGTTTTTCCTGAGAGACTTCACAGTTACTGCAATAAACCACATGTACTACTGACCAATGCTGCTTGTTACTGGACAAAGAACTCACTGGATTTGTCAAAGGATTAGTCACTCCTAATAAAAACATCCAGGGCCACATTACTCAGGGTAGAAGTTTAAACGGAATGAATACTCACAAGTTCCAGCACACTGGTCAACAACAAACTGCCTGAGCAGAAGAACATGCCTGTATTATCTTTCTTGACCTACTGACAACTGCCTCAGAAACAAAGTACTTGATGATTGACAACACATACGAAAACCAAAATCTATCCCCTCCAGACATGCCTCCCAGACCCCTTGCCCCCCCTGCCCCCAACTGCAGGAGACAGCAGCACACTGCCCTGTGCTCCTGTCTCACTGAAGTTGCACAGGACCAAGCTGTTGAGGGCAAGCAGCAGAAAACATCTCTCCAAAGCCTACATGTTGTAGGTATTACTGACACCAGGGGCTCCTGCTGCACACTGGCTCCAGTGGAGCAGTGGGTTTAGGACATGGGAATCCATCAGATGGTAAGCTCAACTCATAAAAGCTGCACAGACTACAGGGGAAGCATCTTTGTAGCCTCTCCAAAGCAAGACACCAGTGAGGAAGGAGGTGGGGGGAAAAAAGATGCCTAAATGCATCATCTCATCCCGTAAAACAAAAGCTCACTTATATCCCAGAAGGTGTAAGCAGGACATCAGATCTACAACAGCATACAGAGGACTCCCACAACTTTACAGTAAAGGCCTGAAGAGGTTTACTGGTATCTCCTCATTATGCCTGCAATGCTACATTTTGGTATGGAAGCCCAACAGATAACACTGTGTGATTTCTCATTTAGGAACTGCAGTACCTAACCTGCTGCCAAATGAACTACAGTTTTTGCCTGGAAGCATAAGCTGGAGCTTGCATTATATCCTGCTATACAAGGTGACTCCCAGCTTTCTCCTGATCATGTTAAGAGAGGAACAATCCTGAACTGGGGTTATTTTTAGTTCCAGTTCACATTCTTCCAATTAGCTCCACTAACAGTAAAAAAGATACTAAGGAATAACTTGAAGCAGTCAGCTAGAACACATCCAAGGCTCTTTGGTCGGGTAGCTTGAGTCTGCACTGCAGATTTGCACATGAAAGTCTGACAGCATCTCTGTTCAACAGAATGCAGAGTGTAAAAAAAATGCAATTTTGTTCTGAGGTTTTCTACTAACTTCTTTTTTCCCCAGCAATTTAGCAAAAGACACCAAAAAAATGGGGAGAATGATGATAAAATAATGAAAAAGTTGAGAGGAACTTTTACTTCTGACAAATGGCAGCAAAAGCACATCAGACTTAACAGTTTTTAGGGAGAAACATGCACTGTTTTTAAGTGGCAGGTGGGAGGCAAATAATTTTCCAGGCTTTCTTCCCCATCTCCTAATATTTTTTCTATGAAAAGACTTACCCTGTGTAATCAACACTTCAGTTTTAAAGAAATTTATCAATAACTGACACCCCTAAAATGACCATCCTTATAATTGGTTATTACAATCTCTCAATTATAGCTATAACAACAAAGGATACGATTATATTGTCACTGCTTCCCTTTAAAAAGAAACTATTGAAGGGCCTAATGATTAATTCACCATTTTTGAGAGCTCACTGTAATGACAGAAGACTATATACAAAGGTCTCTTCAGTGAGCCCATTATTCAATTAATACATGCTGAATACCAAGCAGTCATAGTCATATGAAATTCCCAAGAACTGTGTGAATTTTTAACCAATTAATTATCAATTACAACATCATAAAACACCAGCACAAAAATAGAAATAACGAAATTTAATTATACATTATTCTTCTTAGTTGCTGCAAATACTATACAAGACTGATTTTGATTAATAATTCATACAGCAATGAAGTATCAGGAAAGATAATTATACTGTGCCACAATTCTCACACTGATTTCTGTAATTACAGATTACAACAGTGTTAGCAATTTAAAAAGGTTAGGGAGCAGTAGTAATTTGCTATGTCATCCTCAGCAATATTAATGTCTTCTTCTCTGAGCACCCCAGATAATTGAAAATAGACTAGCAGGCTGCCAGGCTACACAGGCTTGACTCCTGCCAAACATACTGTTGGTGCCAGGGCCATTAGCAAGAACGTCTTCAGAAAAGGAGCTTTTCACATTGTTCAAGTAACTTCTGCTGTAAAGGGGAAAAGTTCTTCTGTAAAGCAGAAGGTACATGGACAAGTGGAAAACTATCGTGGAGCATTTGTGGCCAGCAGCTCAAGACTTGCATTGCTGCTGACAGTGATGGCTGGTGCTTCTGACCCTACTGCCTCAAAGCAAGACCTTCTGTTTGACCATGAGTGGGAAGAGGGAGAGCTAAGAGAAACCCAAGAGAGGATTTAACCAGGGCCTTCTAGAGAGGCAGGTCTGCTTGGACACACAGCAGGGCCCTGCAGACATTTGGTAACATTTCCTAAAGGCAAGAACTCACAAGGCTGAGGAGGCTCCAACGCATCAAGTGTTCCCAGCTCAGGGAGCAGCCTCTGGATTGCTAAACAGCTGCACGAGGTTCAAGGACCACACACTGGTCACCGATTTGCTACACCATGGGTAGCAAGCAGAAGGAGGAATTTCTTTGCTGCAAGGGTTGTGAGCCATTGGAACAGGCTGCCCAGGGAGGTGCTTGAGTCACCATCCCTGGAGGTGTTCAAGAGACGGCTGGATGTTGTGTTGGGGAGCATCATTTAGCAGGTTGATAGGGCTAGGACAAAGGCTGGACTCGATGATCTTCAAGGTCTCTTCCAGCTGTAACTGTTCTATGTTCTACTGTTCTAAGTGTCAGTGCCTGGGCTGGCTGTAGAGCTGAACCATGACCCCTGTTCCTGTATGGCAACTTTCATCTGCTTTCATTCCTTAGCTTAAACCAACAGGAACAGGAGTGCATCCTCCAGACCCCGAATGGCTGCTTTTGCACAGCCCCTCTGTCATCACAGCACTGAC
Organism: Bucco capensis; assembly: GCA_013396975.1. Classification (NCBI taxonomy): domain Eukaryota; kingdom Metazoa; phylum Chordata; class Aves; order Piciformes; family Bucconidae; genus Bucco; species Bucco capensis. Next base: position 699,710 of record VWZO01016040.1, on the reverse strand, counting down.
AATGTGATGCAGGAAGTGAGTCTCATTGCAAAAGTCACTTACTGACTTTGTTCTACATGACCTAGACCCCACTGCACTACTGGACACTAGGCAGAAAAAAATTGGAGACACTGATCCTGCAGACCTTTAAACAGAACTGCTGAATATAACTTCTATCTGTAGCATTTTGGTTACTTACCATAATTTTGCTACAGGCAGATTTGCACACATGAAAAGTACCACAGCTTCATTTCTGCAACGGATCTTGGTTGTTGTTTGTTGTTGGGTTTTTTTGTTGTTGTTTGGTTTGGTTTTGTTTTTAATTAGTGTCAGGATGCACATATTCTCCATGATGAATGTTTATTTAAACCCCAGGTGTCTACTCTGAAGAAATTGTGCTTCAGGTTGTTCAGAGATTGGTACCATAAGGAGGCATAGAATCCCAGTGGAGGTTGCTTTGAAGAGTCCAGATAGATTTATGTTCCATATACTGATAAAACCTATTTCTTGACTTCAGAGGGCTGAGAGAGGAACCCAGCTGAACAAGTTAATGATAGCTTGCAGTCTTTAGGGACTTCAGTTAACACGACAATAATGTTTACACACAGTATATACATTGGCATCTACATTCTATACAGGCCTACTAGGCAAAGTATACACATGCATCTTTTTATGACTCAGGAAAAATTATATAATTATAGTACTAATCATCCTACACTCAGTAAGTCAGGTTTAGTTTACCATGCATTTTCAATATCCTTTAAATATAAGTGATGATGCATAGCAGATGAGGTGGGGGAAGACACCGAGACCAGATAGGAAAACTGAAAGAACAACAGAAGAACTATCCTCTATCCTTATTTCTCATAAGCCACTTAACTCACATATATGTGCATGGACGGTGATAAACAGAGAATAATTCTTCCCCAATTAAGTCTCTTAGAGCTTTCACATTGCTCTTTACAGTAGCTGGCTATGCTCAATGGGATGGGAACCAAGTCTGCTACTCAAAATAGCTTATTTAAAGTAGAACGGGGAATGCCCAACTCTGAAATAGTGCCAGGAAACCACCAAGCAAAACAAACAACATATTATGCTTTTCTGAAGTGGTCAATGGCTTCAGGACCTTGGGGAAAAGACACAACCTTTTGGGTTATTCTTGGGTAAACTGCATTGGCAGATTAACGAATCACAGAGGGGGAAAAAAGAACTAGTGATTTGTTTTTATCTTGCCCTCCAGCTTGGTGAGCTCTCCAAAAAGGTTTAAGGTCTCCACACAAATGAAGCAGCCTCCATTTGCTAGAAATTCTGGCAAGGGCCCCCAGATTTAGATCTTGCTTCCTTTGCTTTAAATGAGTATTTGGGGCTTTGGTTTAGGAGTGATTCAGTGATATGGTTTTCCTCCTTCTCCTAACCCTTTAAATAGTTTACGTGTACCTCTGTGGGCATACAAGCACACATATGTATGTATAATTTGCACTACATTGCCATCTGAAATGATGAAACTGCTGAAGCATAAATGGTTGGTCAACTATCCAAGCTGCTTGCCAGTATGACAATACTTTGGGACAGTAAAGAATGTGTCTCTCTATTTGAAATCTTTTACTAAGGTGACTATAAGAACAAATGCCAGGCTGATATTGACCCAATACTATTAGTATTGTATGAACAACGTCAGTGTTCTGCTCCTTTTAGCAGCCTTTTAATGTGAAAGATTATGCCAACAAGTTATCTGAGTAAAAACTGTTCATTTCCCTTATGTTTTATTCTCAAGGAAGCCCAGCCTTTAAAAATCCCAGTAGAGTTCAGTGCTGAAGCTCTTTGCTTGAAATTTTTGGCTCCTATCAAATAAGCATTATTTTTGATCTTTTTCCAGCTGAAAACAGAAATGTTCTCTCTCAGAATTCTGTCTTCTGGTTAATTTTTTCTTCACTTCTCAAGCTGTACTAATTACTGCTCTTCCATCCTACCTGCAGAACTGGTGGAAGAAGTTCTGTCTGCATGGGAGGGTATGGCCAAAACTGCTGCGAACGTCTTTGACTACTCAAACTGTACTGGCTGCAAAAACCACAAAAGCTCATTTTCTCCTGTCATACTACACAGCTATTATGGGATAAATCTGCTAGGTTTTTGGTTTGTTTTGCTTTTTCTTTCCCCTAAAATGCAAGCTCTTCATCTTTGCTGCAAGTTAGCAGGTGTTCAGAATATCCTTCACGTTTCCTTGGGACACAAACTGGCATGTCCTTCTGAACATGTCTGCTGTGATTAATGTGTGAAGAGCAGGAATGCATGCAGTAGGTCACTGGGTTAAAATTGGGACAGAATTTCAGAGGGTAGAACGTCATACCTTCTGCTCTTGGGAAAGAATACAGGTGTCACCTTTTCCTTAGAGACTGGGCTGCTATCTGCTCATACAGCATTTTCCACAAGCAAATAGATACCAACAACAATGCTCTCCTTTGTCAATGTATGTACTGAAGGAAAAATGGTTCCTTATGGTTCAATCACAGATTTTTACTAATCCAGAAACCAAAGGATAAATAAATTCATTTGAGTGACTACTGCATTAGAATCCATTTACAGGTCTGAACCTTAGAAGGTCTATCAACACATACAAAAAATAATTTTCACATTTTTTCTAACCATAAAATGATCAGAAGGTCACTGAAACGACTATTTAGAAACTCTTAGAGCAAGCACCAAAGGGATACCTGGATGATGCCAAGGGATTCTGACAGCATTTTTGATCCTGCAAAGATCTGAGAATTGCTATTTTGCTACCAGAAAGTTTAAGTAAGAGTTGCAAGCCTTCCCACCATCCTCTGAGTCTGGCTTGTGCCTAGATTACTATTTGAAGTCACTTTATCCATGCACTGGCCTTTATTCTGGAGCTAAACTGCCCTTCCTGTTGTAGACAATAAATCATCTCACAGAGAAAGGCTCACGGAAAGCAATCACTTCTTCTGCCAACACCCACCAGGCTCCAGCCAAGGTAAGGAGAGGATGTGAGACAGAAATGGGCATTTTGACTAACTGCAACTACAACCAGAAGCAACTCGGAGAGAAAGAAGAGCTTTGATGCATTATGGTCTGGATTCTGAGGGTACATATAGCCAACTTAGCAACTCCATCTATAGCTTCTTAGAGGACTGCAAAGACAGCAGAAGGCAAAGACAAGCTTTCCTTCTCCTGTAAGATAGAGGAGCTTATGAAAGCTTCTTTGCCATGGTAAAGAACAAGGGATTAAAACTGCAAAAGCTGCTATTAGAAGAACCTGGATTTTATCTGTGTTTGAGGATACTTACACCATTTGTTGAGCTTTTCATGCAGCTTTTTGAAGTTTATTTGGTTTCTTTACCCACACAGAACTACAATGTACTCAACACACTTAAAGCTGCAAAAGCCATCAAATCAAATAGAGCAGGAGATTAACATGTGAAAACCAAAACTAAGTCATACTTTATCCCAGGGAAACAGAGGGGCTTGATTATTTCACTTTGAATTAGGGCACTCTGTCATGGGAGTTTTAATCTCAAGGCATTCCTTATAGAGTTCACAAACCCCAAAGGCAGAAAAGGACCCAAATGTGGCCTCCCAAAGACAGTATCAAACAGTTGCCTTTATCAGGCAGACTTGCAATCCTGACAGAGTACAGAAAACCAGTGGTTTGCTTGACAAGCTCTCTCTTACTGGAATTATCTATGTCTTTAGCCTCCAAGTTGTCTCCTGACAGGTCCTGAAATAGCTGTTCTGCTATTTTCCCCTGGACTGACGTCAAGCTAAAGCAGCCTCCAGTTCCCCGGGACATCCCTTTTATCTCTGTGAACTATCGGAAATACAGCTGGCAGCCCTCCAGTTTGCTGGAATTTCCCCTGTTTCCCAAGATTTATTATAAATTAACAGCCACTTAACAGAGCTTTTCAGCTACCTCCTTTAAGACTCCTGGATGTAGAAGTTACTAGGATGTGAAAATGTTTAATTTCAACCACTCCTGGCTGTCACAGATCCTTCTTTACTATAAGCAGCAAACTTTCTCTTCTTTCAACATCACCACACAGGATGGACACATCCTCTTCCACCTTTTCAAGCAAAAAAAAACCAAGCATCTAGGGAACATTTCTGCCTTTTCTAGTTTCCCATTTTTTTATATTCAACTAATTAATGTTTTTTTCATGACTTCTATTCCTTCATTTAACCAGAATGACTTCTCATTAGAGTACTGTTTCTTGTTATTGATGGCAGTGTTCCATCTTTTTGAGCAGCTGGCAGAATATTCTTCAACAATTCCCTGGGTGCTCAAGGTTTTTTACTTTAGATGTAATGTTATGCCAACACAACAGGTTCTAACTTTGGAAAACACCCTTTTCAGTTCTGAGTATAGGGCATGCATACATTTATAATCTCCTGGTTGGTGGATACTCTGCCTGCATAAGGTCACTGTATGGGATCTGAGGTTTTGTGATTCACATCGTTTAAGACTGTCCATAAACAATAGTGTCTGACAAACTGCTTCCCTTCTTGCTTCATTTTCTCATGCAACAAGTTGTAAACCTCTATAATCCAGACTCTTTTGAAAAGAGACTCACTCCCACTGAAACTCTTTTGGACTCCTGCTCGTGTGTCACTCTCTCCAATGCCTCTCCCATAATGCTAAGAACCTGGCTAATGAAAAGGCAAACAATGTGATTCTTGTACAACCCTGAAGGTTTACACTTGCAAATACTGAAAGCACCACGAGGTTGGCTTGTGTGGTTGAGTATTCACTGCTGTCACTCTCTCCCTGTATGGTTACAGCCCTGATTTGCTTGTTTGTCTTCCAGGGGAATGTACTATTGGTAGAGAAAAAGTCCACCAAAATCAGACATTCCTCTCAGTCTCTTCAGACCATAGCTTGGAGACCCACAAAATCCAAGCTGTTCTCCACCCTGAGTGCAACCTGCTGCTACTTCTCCCTTCCTTCTGCTTTCACAAGGGGACAGACACTCCAGGACACCTGACTGTACCTGTGTGTTATCTGAAGGTAACACAAAACAAATCAGTGAGGACCTTGTCCCCATGGAGGCAATCACCACTGCCACACTGCTGTCAGGTTTGCTCAGGGCTGTGTTTCAGGCAGCTGTGTCCTATGGAAGCTATGCCTGGCTGAGGAAATGAACCCCATACCTATACTCTGGATCATCTTTAAGAGAAAATGATATCTGTTGCAAAAACAAATGCTTTTTTTTCTAAGAAAAAAGTCTGTGCTTTTTCTGAAGTGAACTGAGAAGCTATATTCTCCATAGATCTTGGAGACAGAGACATGCAATTAAAGACTATCAAATTTGCATACACACACGATCCAATTGAAGGCTGAACAGGTGATGTTATAACATTTCTCACTTGACATAGTAACCTTACACTCTTTTTACAGCTTCTGTGCATGATTTACTTACCTTAAACCAACTAAAGGTGCCATTGTGTAAACTGACCCTTGAGCCCATGTGGGTCAGAAGGAAGCCAGGAGCCATGAGATTTCTGCTTCCCAAGCAGTGCTGGATGACCATCACTGGTCTGCAAAATCACAACCGAGCAGCCCACCATGCTGCACCAAATACAGATGGAGTGAACAGAGCACAGCTCTGCAGGTCTGCCTGGTTTGATTTCCAAGGCAGCATTAAGAAGAAGCCACCAGCTTCCATGGGAATAGCAACAGCAATGGCTGCTTCTGTGACCCCAAACCCACTCTCTAGCTGAGACCTTATGTCTTTGCTCCACAGCATGGGGGCACTAGAGCTTTAGAAGTGATCCAAAACATGTTGAACACTGGAAAATCAACACATAATTCCAAGCTTTATTTTTCTTTTTGCTTCCCCTCAGCTGAAACTCTTTGGAGGTGGTTTTCTAACTACAGGTTGAAAGAACATCACAGCAAGAAAACTGTGACCCCATCCAGCTGAAGTCTGCCAAACCTGCTGTGGTTCAGTATAAGGCTTTGTATAGGGAAATGACAAGATACAAGGCAGGTAGTCCTATTTCTGGTCGAGTGAAAAGGACTGGGAGGTCTACATGCTACAAGACTTAGCTAGCACATTTCAGCACTTATTTGGCAGGGTGCTGAGTGCCTTTAATCTATGCCCTTTAATGAGATTTGAGATCCCCTGCAACACGCAGGATCAAGCCATAAAAGTGTGAAGACAAGGAGATTAATAATTATAGAGTACAAACAATCTGGGATTAAATAAAACTCTTTTCCTTCACTGGAGACGGACACATTTATGTATAAAGTGGGGAATCTATAAAGTTCATTGATTTGTATTTCCAACGAAACTAATCTAAAAGCATTACTAATTATCAACTAAGATATGCAATACAAACATAGCGTGCTAGGAAACAATCAATACTTCCCAGCACTTGCAAACCCCTACAGCAATTTTTGTGCTAAAAGGGGACCAGCCTAGATGGCAAACTCTAGTGCTTGCCAGGGAGTTTATCTCTCCAGATACATGTAAAAGAGAACAGTCCGCAATGTAAAAACAAGCATACAGTTTTCTTACTTCTTCCCCCTCAACTTCTGCCTCCCCTAACTGTACCTAATCCATATTGCAGGCTGAGATAAAAAAAATAAAATAAAAAACCCTCACCCACTCCACAGATCTTCTAAGTCAATGTACTGTGTTACTTGGACTGTCAGAGGAATGCAAATATTGTTAGGCAGGACCAAAACCAGTCTTTTCAGACAAGTTTGACCACATATGGACTCAGCCTCATGGAAGGAAGAGACAATTTTCCACTACCAGACTAAATTAAGATTTGGCCATCAGCACAATTCAAGTCAAGTCAGGAAATTGGCTCAGTTAATTTACATTTATCAGAAGTCAAGACCAGGTAAGTATATCCACAGATTCATGCCATTACTTCAAGACCTAATAATGCACAGTTTGCTTATAAGCCCAAGGGAATGTTAAAATGCTTTAAAATTTACTTTTTACTTGATGAAATACAGGACAGTCATTACTCTGTTATGAATGACATGATGCTCTTCCATCTCAACATACATGTTCCAATACAGTCTTAGAACCAGACATGTATGTGCATATGCATAGTTATATATGTGTATATATACAAATGCACACATATGCAAAATGTTTGTTTAATTAATTAATATCTTTTACTGTCATTGAATGTTTCTGGAATAGCCCATGTTGCCTGCCATGAACTTTCCAACATTAAAAAATGACATGATCTCTATTAAAAGAGTGCTTGGGCCACTTCAATCAATAGAGCTATCCAGACATATATCAAGGAGGAAACACTCACTGAACTCTACAAATTAGGTGGCTCAGCATTATTTGTAGCCATTATTAAGTATATTTCTTTCCCAAGCTACACATGCACACATGCATTTTTTTCTCTGCTGCATGTGGCAAAAATTTTCCAAAATGAGCATAAGCAAGAGGAGAAATAAAAATCCTGAAAAGGATGTTTGTGCAAATGGTTTTAGTAATAATAAAGGAGGAAAAAAAAAACCACTCTGAAATGAGACTAATTCAGAGGCAACAATGAAAAGTTGAAGGGATGGAGAAAGAGCCAGGAGCAACATCCACCAGGATGCTAAAAATCACATTGTTATGGATTAGTGGAAGAGTTCAAGATGAAAGAAGGGAAAAGACCAGGCTTACCTTGGAGAGAGAGGAGGCTGAAGAGGCTGGGGGCTTACAGATCAAGGGTTACACAGAAGGAAAGGTGGAGGAAGGCTGGCTGGAGATGTTTCAAGGGAAAAGGGTTTGTAGTAACGGGGCAGGATCCCAGCCCTGGCCTTGCTTCCTCTAAGGGGTGGAGGGGCAGAGGGAATGAATTGTGGGAAAGTGTGGCTATTTTACAGTGTTTTCAGTGAGCAAAAAGAAACTGAAGAAGTCAGAGATAAAGCTGTTGCACACTACAGTGAGTATGTAAAGATGCTGGGAGGGAGCAGAAAAGAGTGGGCAGGCAGCAGAGAGGTTGCAGTGCCCAGAACGGAGAGGGGAATGACTGCCAAGGAACTTGAAAGGGCAGTGGGAATAGAGGCAACACTCACAAAAGAGGCTCCTGGAAATTGTTTGTTCCCTCATTGGAAAGTGGGATGACACTTCTTCAATGGGAGGCAAGGGGGGGGTGGGGAGTTGCAGGCACTAGAGGAGCAAACAGAAGTGTCAGAGCAGAGAAGAGATGAGAGGGAAGAGGTAATCTCTAGTGAGAGGCTGGAGAGTGGGTGAGGACACAGTGCCAAGAGCTGATAATCCAGCTGATTAGAGAATTAGGCACAAGAGATGTCAAGCAAAAGGCAGAGAGCAGAAGAGGCCACGGAGGTGGCAAGAAAAGCCTGAGCTTAAAATAAAACTGTCAAGCTGTCTGAATGCACCAGCCATAGGTTGCTTCTCTGCCTGTCCATTCTCTCCATCACACCATCAGAGACTGACTACCTTGCAGCTGGGAGCACACAAAAATCCAGCCACCCTCAGGCTGATCCTAGAGGAGCAACAGAATAGGAAAGAGGAGAACTAAAAGCTGGCTGACAATAGGTGCCCGTGGATAAAAAAGGGAGGCTTTTAGCACAGCTGTGTGGCTATATTTGATTTACGTGGGCTGCTTCATGCAAAACAGAGGCACAGCAGTGCAAATGGCTTTCTAAAGAAAGCATCCTGGACAGAAACTCCTGCACATTAGAAAGAAAAGAAAGGCTTATGTCCTGGGCCATGCCAGGATGCATATGGAGCTGGGGATCCTGGGTCTGGCAGCCAGCACAAAGGCACTTGCATTGTGCCATTCCCAATACAAGGCAGCACTACGCCCAGTGCTTTGAGGACTGAGGTACACAAAGCCTTAAGTGCTTCCTTACGTGGTTTGCTAGTTTGAGCTTGAAATCCCTTAGTAAGGAAAAGGCTTGCCTCCTCAGGAAAATATCTACCAAGTACTATATAAATCCTGCTCTTTGTGACAAAGAAGTCTACTTCCAAATTAAGGAACAAAACACTGTAGCCCTGATTGCACACTAGACATTTTTGTAAATGTTCTTTTCTAGTAGTAAGTAATTAATCTTGTGTTAGAGCCTGAAAAGTCCCTACTAAGTTTTGAACTTGCAGACAGCTGGAAAATGCCTACTTAGGCTAGTGTGCACATCTTTGAGTAATTCCTACTTGCTAATTACTCTTCCAGAAGCTGCTAACAGCTATTCTAACATTTTGGTAACTAGGGAGGGATATCATGTTGCATTATCATATATCATGTGAATTAACAAGAGGATGCTGATGAAGCAATGGGATAAAAATCAGGTAGTTGAGAAAGAAATGAGAGCTAATCAATTTGTACAAGAAGAAGATATATCCATGGTTTGTAAACAGCATTTCAGAAACAAAAGGACACAGCTGGGGAACAAAAACCAAAACTGAAGCCAGCATTTGCAGAAGTTGTCAGATTCTTTCTCTTGGTGACAGATGAGATAAGACTGAAGCCTGGGACCCCTTGCGAATGAGACCTGCTAGTACACCACTAAGCCACCGCAACCAGAGCAATATTCCCCTCTGCAACACAACAGACATGATTCCAAGTGGCAAGCCCTTGCACGTAAAAGCACGACACTCTCCTCTGCTCGGCGAGGTCTGTGCAATATTCATCTCAGTGGCCCAGAGGGAGTTCCAGCTTGTGGTGTGTGCAGAAAGCTTGTGCAGCACAGCAGACCCCTCCATGGCTGAAGGGGCACCCAAGGGCACTGCTGGAGGCCCCTCCTCCAGATGGAGCTGCCAGTGGTGTGGGCATCCCGTGCAGCCATGGACCTGTGTGGGAGGTGGGGGGAGGCAGCCTGGGTGGAAATTAAAAGGTATCAGTTACNACCACAAGTGATTTTCAGACTGTGCCTTGGAAATGAAAAGGTACCTTTATATATATGTGTGTGCACATTAACTAAGGCAGGACTTGCAGCAGGAATGTCTGGTCTGAAAATGGCAAAGAGAAGTTAACTCTCAGGACAAATATCCTTATTCAGCATCTCAGGGGAGGCTCTGGCCACCTTCAATCAAATGCCTTTTTCTTGGAATGCTGTTAAGCTATGGTCATTAATCCTATTTATGGAAAGGGAAAAAAGGCTTCGTATCACTGTTTTCCCTCCTCACTCCATGTGACATAAACTACCTGGACATTAGCACAGGCAAATCAAAGGGAGCCTGGCTGATAGTGGTCATGCTCATGTATTTATTTAGCAGCGCATGGAAGCAGACACTAGCCACAGAAGATGACTATGCAGCTCATTCCTTGGATGCCTCCAGCAGTGGCTTCCTGCTACTGAGAGGTTTCCTTGAAACCCCTCCACAAATGCTCTGCAATGACAGTGTAAAAGCAACCACAAGTGCCTTGCTCTGATTGCCCACTTGAACTTTTTGAGAAGGTTGTATGTCTTCACCATCGATCTACAGCACTGTGTTGTCAACTGACTGCAAAACTTGGCAGTGGTGCTTATGCAGTCCATGCACCACTCTGCCTCTATGCCTTAAAAGGACACATAGGGAGATATGGCAATATCCCCATTCACCAGGCAAACCTCCTGATTTGGGAGCTTGTGCTGTGACTGCCAGGGCTGAAGGTAAGAGAGGGATAACTACCTTGATGACTTGGCTCCTTGTCCAGGTTGGTAAAATCAGTTAAAAGGATAAGGCAATTTTCCCGATTGTTACATCCTAGACAGGAGCTGGAATGTGGTCCATGTTGGTTGTTCAAATGCTTCGCTACTGGGCACTGCTACAGAGTTTAGTTGGACTCAATGATCCTTGTGGGTTCCTTCCAACTGAGAAGATTCTATGATTGCATGATTTCTCCATGGCTTTCTCTTGCCTGTGTTGTGTACACATTAGCACACATGGATGACGAGACTCACAATGAACTACTGGAATAGTGGCTGTCAGCAGCTGACTCAGAGTCAGGAAAAACATGCTTTAGCAAGAGGTCGTGCCTATAAATATGGCAAAATTCATTATCCCAAGAAGGGTTCCCCTTCCTCTTAAAATTAGCAGCGTACACAGTTGATATCTCAGTGTAAACACATCACTCAATCTCACCAGCTTCACTATCAAGTAGTGGTGCACTGCTATGGAAGGAACAGTATGAATCCTGTATGAAGTCTCCACTGTAACAAATACAGTATCTGACATTTTAAAAGTTTTACAGGAGTGTTTTTAAAAGAGTGAAATGGGAGACAAAAACTATGAAGCATAAAACCAGCAACACAGCAAAGGTTACAAGAGAAATGTTAAACAAGTGAGTGATGGAGCCGAAGCCTCTTCTGTGACCAAGGCAGTGAGCAAGCTCCAATGAAGAGTCCAGGAGAGAAAAAGGGCAGGTAGTCATAGAAGAGGACAAGAAAGCTGATGCCATCCTGGGTTTGAGAATGTGAAGGCTTTCCAGAAAAACTGCTCTGGGTAGTTTAAGTAATTATCTGTAAAATATAGGGCAAGAAAGAGCACCCAGGAGTGGCAAGACCACATCTCACAAGCCAGAAGAGCCCAGAAAAACCCTTGCTTCAACATTTCAAGGCTAGTTTTAAGTAAGTCTTTCTTAAGTCTTCCTTAAATTTCATCTAGCTGCCCAGTTTTTCAGAGGTAAAATGTAGAGTACTATATTCACTCAAGTATAGCTGTCCCTCAAACTGGTGAATGGAACATCTCCTGCAGTGCCCAGCAGTACCGCACAAGGATAATGAGATGCATACATCCTCCTATTTAATGAAGGAGCCAGTACAAAAGAGGTGTCTTCCAGTGATCACTGCTAGACTGGAGAGCCATTTAGCATGCAGTAGGAAGGTGGAAATAAAGGCTGAATGACTCAAGAGCAAGCAAAACGCGTTGTGGCACACCCCCACACTTTTCCATTTCAGCTCTGTAAAATTCAGCTATGTCCAGGTGATGCTACTGGAACCACTATCCAGAGAGACAGCAGTGAGCAACTCTGAATCAATCAGATTCTGTCTAAGAACTGAGCTAAATCCTGCAGCACAACAGAGGAGGAGAAGTTGTCCTCACCTACACAGCAATAACAAATAAAGGTGAGTCTGGCAGCTTATTCTGAGCAAAGAAATAATCAGGCAAGCTGCATCCAGCACAGCCACTGGCAGGAAAGGTCAGAAAAGACACAGCCAGATTTCCAAACAGAAAATCCATTCATCTCCCAAACCTTTTCAATGTCCTTGGGTGCAAACACACTGCCAGCTTCTGTAGAGGGAGCTTGCCCTGGAGCCCCATGGGAGCACAGGTGGGGGACAAATGCCATAGGCCAATCTGTGCAGCAAAGGAGCAACTACCACTTAAGCAATGCCAAAATGACAGCCTCAAATGCTCATGCAACAACGAAGCATCAGCAAAAGCCAAACAGGAGACGAACAGAAACCTGCTCTCACATCCAGAGCCATCTGTCCCTCTTCCCTCATTCTTGTTGTTTTACAAATTGACCTACTGTTCCAAATCCCAGATTTTCAGAAATAGCACTGGCTGAAGGAATTACCAGGAAAAGCAATCAATGTCAGCTAACCAGTGTAACTGAGGAATTCTTTCCAGGAGGCTGAGGCAGTGATGACAGAAGCTGGAAAACCAAAATCCCAGAGAGAAGAAAGCATGGGCCACGTGGATATATAGGCAAGAAGCAGCAGGACTGACATTTGACAGCACAAGTGATGTTTTCTTTTGCCAAAAGCAGGTAAGAAATTTAACAAAGACCACTCCTGTTTTCTAGAACAAACAGTGCACTTCAGAGAACAAACAACCATCCTTTACCCTGATCTCTACACTGGTCTTTGAGTAAAGGAGACCAGAAAACTCAGGAGATTCCTAAAATCTGTTACTGTACCAAATAAACAGCTAGAATTCTCCTGTGAACTGAAAATTCCTTCAACTATACCCAAACCATTACTGGCTCCCCACCCTGTACAAGGATAAATTTTCCCTCCAAGGCATTTTTTTAATATCATAAGCATGCCTGGTAACGGCAACTCTGTTAATTTAATATCCTCAGGGACCTTTACCATCTCTCCCTGTTGAAGTTTTCCACGAAGCACCCATCCTCATCCCTTTTCAGTCTTTTAAGCCTTTAATTTCCTATTAGATTGGCATGTCTTCATCAGCCTGACTACTTTCATTGTGTGCTTTAATTGGTGGTAAGCGAATATTCCCCTTGCAAGGCTTGGGGGGGGGGGGGGGGGGGGAAGAATTTCCTCCCAGCACTGCCAAAGGAGCCACGACTTACCCGTGTGTCCTCCCCCACCTCGGTGCTCCCTCTCCCTTTGAAATGGGAAAAAGGAAAACTAGGAAAGGCAACAGATGGTCTGAAATCCTCTTCCTGTGAAAACCATCGCTGCGGCAGCTAGCTTGGGCAATATTTCAAATATTTCCTCGTGTGCCAACAGCAGTATCCATGACTGCTTGTGAAACTCCCCCATAGGCACACTGTTTGCAAAAGCCTAAGTCCTCTTGTTGAAGGCTCTCTTCTTTTCCCTACTCTAAATCCAATGAGAAAACTAATCTCCAGATTTCAAGCTGACAGGTGGTACATGCATAATTAAAGATGACCTAACAGAGGATGCTCTCATTTCTGGCATATTATCAGACACTTAAGCAAAGCAATTATCAGTAGGCAATCTTTTCTGTCAACAGAGATTGCATGAAACATTTTGCCACTCAGGAAGCTATTGTAACGATGATACATATGTATTTGCAAATACTCCAGCAATATAACATAGACTTAAATCTTTCTCATCTCAGAGAAATATCTTCATCATCTATGGAGAACTACAGTAACGTCTTCTCACATTTCCACGTTCCCCTGTGCTATTTCCATGGACTTGCACTACATACTACATAGACACACCTTGCTCCTACTCCTGTCAACCTTTTTGCACTCTCTACAAGCCCTGCTATTTCTCCCCATCTAGCCTTACTGTCCTTTCTAGCTCCTGCACCCCTTACGCCTGCAACAGCCAGTAGGTGATTGATCTGTGCTCCAGGAAACCCTGTCCTTTTGCCTTTTTTTCCCCCCAAAAGCAAGTAAACCCCCAGAAAACTTGTCCTCCCTCTTTCTTACTCAAAAGCAAGCATCCTATCCCTGGAGGGATTCAAGGTGAGGCTTGCCAGGGCTCTGGGCAAGCTGCTCTAGTTGGGGATGTCCCTGCCCACTGCAGGGGGTTGGACTAGATGAGCTCCAGAGGTCCCTTCCAACCCTAACCATTCTAGGATTCTATAACCCCAACTTCTCCAATAAAGCCTCCACCAAACAGCCTCTTCTTCACCTGCAGGTAGCATGTGGCATGTCAGCTGTTGGGCATTATGCTGCTCTCTTTTTCTCCTCCTTAGAGCTTTTGTGACATGAACACCTCCTGGGAGGAATCACGGACCTCATACGTCACGACAGACCATGCCTCTTGTGAACAACCATGCCTTACTCATTGTGAACCACGAGCTGAACACCTTTCCCTTGGGAGCTGTGAAGGTGGAAGAGGTAGAGTGGCCTTGCTGTGCCCAGCTTATAGAGGGCACAAGCGCAAGCGAAGATCGCTCGCGAGTTGTGTGTGGAATCAACCCAAAAGTCTATGCTCCAACTAGGAACATCTTCCCTGCTTTTTGGTTGAACAAGCAGATGGCACTGCCTCCCAAAATAGCGATGTCACCCATACAGTTTGAAAGAGGCAGAAACTTTTTAACCCAAACTCTTAAAATGCTTCCTTCAAGCAGTGTTTTGCAAGAATCCAGAAAGCATTCTGTGCCTCCCCCCGCTCCCAGCCCCTCCTAAGAAGGGATTTTTAAAAAAGGGTCTTTTGGGGAAGAAAAACAGGGAGAAGAAAAAATTATGTGTAAAAGGAAAGCCTAAAAAGGTGAGTGGTTTTCTTAATTTTGCGGAAATTAGGATTGTGAGAAGTATTATAAACTGCAATTACATACACACACGGGACTGCACTTTACCTTACGAAAGAGCTGCTCTTAGGGTATAAAATTGCTTTAATATTGCACTAAGACAAGTGTTTTTTTTTAAAAAAAAAGGCTTATGATAATGGATTTTCAAAGCAAAAACCAAAGCTGCTTTTCCCTAAGAACAGGGCTTTAGAGAAGGGAAACTTCACAATGCTAGTGGTGTGCTTTTTCTGCATTTCACAAGATCTCTCATTATTTAAATGCCGATGTATTTATGTCATACACGGATAAACGATCTTATTGTTCGGAACATGTCTTTATATGAACATCTCTGCTGTTAGAACTAGCATTATTTTGCCCTTTTTTTTCCCCCCTCTCCTTACCAAGTCAGAACAAAAGTCTACTTTACTGCAGTTTTTGGGAACTTCATGCAAATGGCAGTTTTCACACATCAATCGTCAGTTTAATAACATTAATGATAAGAGGGGAATTAACAGTAATGGGCTTACTTTCTGGCAAGCAAATCAGGGTTTAGAGAGAAGTTTCTGCTATCTCAAACTTTATAACCCTGTGTTATCAAAAGCACTAACAGTGAGAATTAAGATTAAACCATTGACTTGTTAGCAAGCTGGGCTTACTGACCCACAGCTTTACTGCACAAAGATTGATTATTCAGAAATCCATTGTACAAGCTAGAAAGTGATAGTGATAGTCTTCTGGGACAGCAGGGTGCCATTTACACAACAAAATACACTTGCCAGGGGATACAGATCTTACTGAGCAAGCTCAATACCTCTCCCTGTTAGTCTCTCAGTCTTCCCCAAGGCATAGAGTTGGGTCATCTCTTCTCCTGCTACACCCCACTCTTGCCATCATGCTACTTTGCAGTATTGAAAGCCTAGTCTTGGATCCATCAGTCCCATGAATGACCTGGTGAATTCCAGGTGTGGGTTAAAGTAATTCATGCCACAGGACCAATGTGGAAAGAGGGAAAGAGCATCATATGAATAGCTGGGGCAGCAAGAACAAATGGGGCTTCTGTGGATTGATGGAGGACTACAAAGAGCCACATTTTGACAATGTGGCTTGATCAGGACCACAGGAACAGCACTGAGTGTAAAAGAAAGCATTTGCTTTCCTAACATGAAAAAAAGGGGAAAAAAATGTGTCAAAATGTCAGCTTTTGACACAAAATGCCAAAGGAGAAGTGAGTGATGGCAGATTTTTAATCATACTACAAATGGTGCTTAAGCAGGTGCTGTAGTTCCCCATGGCAATCATGGTACATGGACAAACTTTGTATCTCCTAAATCATAACTCCCCTTTTTATACAGACAGACAGACACAGTCTGTCTGGGCCATTCCAGCCCAGTTCTAATGCTGGAAGTATAGATACAAATTACACTTTGCTTCCTTCCACTCGCCTTTGGGATCAGAACCCACTAATAATTTGCTCTACTATTGAATCCCATCCCACACAGGGCACCTTCTTTTCAATAGCTGCCTCATGGCTTTTTCACACTGCCTGAAGGTTTGATGCTCTGGTTTCCAGCTATGGGCTGTCAGGACTGAATCCTGTATCCTGAGGAGGAATGGGCTATTTCCACGGAAGCAAACTTCCCAGTGCCAGTACCCTTCAAGTTTGGACATATTTCCTGGTAAATGCCCCCACAACTTGAAATGGTATTTCAAGCCAAGGACTGCTAATTTAACTGTGCTGCACGTCCACCCTCCTGCCTTGTGTGGGCTTTGCTGAGAATCAAGTTTTGGAGAGGAGAAACGAAGCCCATTTCCTTATCATTATTTACAGCATGTACTTTCAGTGATGCTTTTCATGAGTAGGCAAGTGGAAAAATATGTTTTTTAAGCAGTACAAAGTCTGCTGAAGTTTTACAAGAAGCCCCAAGGCAGGCAAGGCCTATTATGCACTGCAGGAATGTAATGTAGCATCTTTGGGGAGAAGCTGTTTATCGTCAAGCAGCAGTTTGGAAGGACTGTGGGAGCTGGGCTCTCTTACCCACGAGCCAAGCAGGAAATGACAGGAGCTTGTCAGTGGTGTCTGTATGTGAGGTCAGAGACAGAGAAGCAGTTACCCTGTCTCTGAGGTACTGCCCCTGTGAGGGTGGAGGTAATAGGTCATTAGAGAGAAAAGAAAGGTGAGAAATAACTGTTCCGCTCAACACCATCACCGTGGCTGAAGGAAACAAGCCAGTATTAGCAGTAGGAGGAACATATACATATGAGGCACCAGTGCATGCATGCTGAAAGGGATGAAGTCTCTGGCTTTTTGCTGCACTGTCACCATGACATCATGCTCTTAGTCATCCGCATCACAGACTTCGTCACGCTGTCTGAATGCCTCTAAATGAGACCACAAAGTTTGTGTCCCTTGATCTGTTGCTGCTCACCACCATCCAGCCCCAGACACTGCTAGTGAGAATGGTAACAACCTTCCTCTCCCCACAAACCTATGCTAGAATCACCCCATAACCAAAATCCAGTCCAAAAAGCAAGTCCTCAGACAAATGAAGCAATGCATAAAGATCACTGCTTACGCTGGGAACACACAACCAGATATTGCCCAAGTCTGAAGGAGTCTCAATTCCTGCTGAAAAAATTGGAGCTGTGAGTGCTCAACCTTTTGCTGCAGGCTGGCATCCACTCCAAACACCATCTCAAAAAATACTGTTGCTTCATCAATACATTTGTAATTCAGCCAAAAAGATTTAAAAAAGCATCTGAGGAGGTTTGCATGGTAAACATCACAAAAACACTGCTTTCCACCCCTGCAGCCAGTTGTTCTGTAATATCTTCTGCTTTGTGCTGACAACCTTTTTTCCCTCCAATCATTCAGACACAATGCCTTCAGGTCTGTCTAAGTAATGTAATTTACTGGAGTGGAATTCCCTCGATACCTTCTGCAGCACTCAGTGACAGTATCATTTATACTCTACACTGTCATGCCATGACACTGATACATTGGCTTTCATCCCTCATTCAGCGCAGAGGGTGCAATTTCACCTTCCATTGTGCCCTTTCGCAGACTGCGCGTACAAATTCCCTCCATTCATTCCTAATTACAAACCTCTGCTGAAATACTCTCATTAGATTTATATTTCTCACTCCAAAGTGTCAATCTCATTTGAAAATTCCCATCTTCCAGAAGATTCATCCATTAGCAGCAACCTCCAAAGCATTCCTTAAGCGAGCGCATTAAAAGTGAAGCTGGCAGAGCAGAGATGCACTTAAAATACACCATTAGAGCAAATCTCCATTGCTAATGTTTTTGCATTACTTGAGCAATGCAATAAGGAGCCTGTGCCCAGCCAGCTCTGTTCCTGCCCCAGGTGACAGGCTTATGCCAGCACCCTGCTGCTATGTCCAGCTCTGCTCTCATCATAAGCCTGTATCGCATCCCTCAGCATCCCAGCAATTCCCCTTGAGTGGGTGGGAAGGGATCTCCAGATGCCCAGGATCTGCCACTGCTCTCTCATGGGACCTCCTGGAGAGGCACTGGCAGCCAAGGTGGCTGCTTAAAGGACTATACAAACTGAGAGTCACAGAAAGAGATTATGACAACTACAAAAATGCCTGAGTGCAGCTTGTTTGCTGCGGGAAAGTTAAAAAAACCCCAAGCTGGGGGTTTCCTGAGGTAGCAGATCTTCTGCCAGGGAACCCAACAGGTTGTTAGAGCTCTTCAGCTGAAAATCTCAACTGCATGGCTTCAGTCACTTATACTAATCCTAATTTAGTGGCCACATGCAGAACTGCTTCCTTCAGACCGCGTACAGAAAACACAACTCCACAGGCTCTGCAGAGCAGCTCTGCAAGTGGTTAAAAGAATCAAAAAGAGATCTGTCTACCTCTTCAAGAGAAAGGTAAACACCTTAAAAGCCTCATCACCATACAAGGGAAAAAATGAAGAGCCCAGCAGCGGGTACTGATAGTTGCACAATGCGTCCTATGTGCTATCACTAAAAATAGCCTGTGCTGTGATACCCCTGGAGAAGACCAGTGTGTCTCATCCAGCTGGAAAGTGCTGCAGCAGTGAGTGGTGTCGAAGCATGACACACTCTCTCCTGCCGTTATCTTCACAGCCATCAGATTTGAACTCATCTGTATCGGGTGCAGTGGTAGAAAAAAGTGGGGTGAGGAGGTGGTGCTGTAGAAAAAACCTACCTGTAATGAAAAGGGAAAATTCCACAGAAAGAATAAAAAATGTTTACGCCACTTGTCAGCATCTGGTCACCTACAGGACTGAGACACACAGGAGATTATAACAGATGTAAAGTAATTCCCTGCAGCAAGCACTGCTGTGGAAACTAATTATTCCTGAAGTTTTGCCCATTCCCAAGTGAAATATTTAAAAACCTTGATTACTGCATTAACTCTCTTGCCTTACATACTGAGTATCAAGGCAGGAGTTGGTCTAATGGGTGCACACAGATGTAAAAGCAGAAACGTGTGTTTCAGCAAAAAGGCAAAAGTAAGGTAGCAATGATAGGCCCAGAGCTCTCCTAAGAAGAAGAGAAAGGTTACACCAAGCTAATTTAAAAGGATTTCATATTGCATAACCAAAGACTCACCGCTGATGGCATGGCTATTCCATGAGACAAGCACGTGTGCCTCTAAGTGCCTCCAGCACCTCACATCCTCTGCACCACGCGGCGTTACTCAGAGCGAAAACCTATTGTCTTATGCAGCTCAATTCTCAAGACCAACATCTCTGCTACCCTGCCAAGCCAGGAAAACCTGGAAAGGTCATGAAGTGACAAGAAACTAGTGAAGCTCAAGCTGTCCCACAGCAGAAAGCAAGGTTTTCAGCCTCTACCTTTGGTTCTGTAGCTCTTGGATAGATGTTCTCTCTACTCATCCATCGCAAGAATGACATCAAACCGAGAAGCTTGACATGCACAGGCACACTCATTCTCTGGAAATGCCACAGCTACTTAATGAGTGAAGCTGGGACAGCACCAAACCTGACACCATGAAGTTACAAATTTCCCTGCATAGGCTGACAACATCTCTCTTTAATGTTTGAATTGGCCACGAGCTGACAGATCAATTAATGTGGTCAGAACAGATTTAGTAGCTCAAGACATTGCAACCAATTTAGCGGATTCCTAACCAGTACGACTACCTGGAAAAGCTACTGAGACAGCATATTTCAGTACTGCCACTCTAAAAACCAAACCAAAAGGATTTTTATGTGCCAGAAGTGAACCCTAAGAATTTGTTTCGTGATGCTCAGCAGATTTGCATAGATTTCCTTCCCCCCCCCCACCCTTTTCCATCGCCAGAAGATGAAGTTCTGGATCAACAGTTCAAGTTACACCAGTATAGTTTTGGAAGGCTGATTTTAGACCTCTTTCAGTCCTCTCCAAAGCTGCTTTTTCCAGAGAGCAGAACAACTCCGCTTCCAAAATTCTTTCATCACCACCTCTTACTTATGCACTAAGCCCAACTCCTTTTTTTTTTCTTTTTTTCCAATAAGAAGTTAATGAATTAAAATAGCTAGACCACAACACAAGTAAACTCTGCCTCTCCTTCCAACGCAGATCCATTTAGAAGCATTTAAACCTAAGACTCACCAGAAAGAGCTGAAGCTGCAGGCAAGCCAGACATCAGAGATGGGAGAAGGATTATGCTTGCTCTACAAATTCTGAAGCATTTGAATCTTATTTTTAGTTGTACACAAAGGGCAATAAATGGAAAATCTTATTGTAACCACTGCTTTTACATGGCCACCCACACTTCCAACACCTACAGCAAAAGTATATAAATACAAAAAGCTCAGAACTCATGGCTCATTTGAACAAGGGATGCAAACTAGCTAATTGCTGTTCCTTTGTTTCCCAGTTTGGATTTAGAGTGCCATTATACTCTGTTAAATATCAAGGACAGCTATTTGCATGCAGTGCATATCTACAGTCCAAGATCCTACTGGATTTTCATGTGTTTAATTAGTTGTTTTCTCTCAATGATTTGGCAGAGTCCTTCTCCAAGTTAGCTGACCACTGACCTATTTTCAAATGATGAAAGGGAGGAGGTGCCTCTTCCTAGCTTTGTTTCTTCCCCCACTGCCCAAACTACTGAGGAAGAAGGAGTTAAAGCTTCACATACCTGTGAGAAATTATGCTGAATACTCTACCCAGAAACTGGCAATTAAAAAAAAAAATCCCTTTACACTCATAATAGTAGAAAAACTTTAAACAAATTGTTGTCAAGGATGATTTCATTGTGTTTAAATCCACTTTACTTCAAGTCACTTTGCAAATTACTCTTTAATTTTATACTTGAAACTCTGAGGTCTGCTACGATGCCAGTTTACTCTCCTATCTGTTCTATGCCTGATTCTTTCTATTTCCTGAAAGCAACACAAGCATGAACATAATTATGACCTGAGAACCTGCAGAACACTAACTCAATTAGCTGAGAAACAAAAAAGAAAGAAAGAAAAAAAGGTCTGTCTTAACACCAGACTCAACAGGAGCACAGGCAATGCCATATTTGGGGATGGGGAAAGGAGAATGAATAACCTCATGTTGTTAATTAGCTGGCTGTGCAAGTGTAAGATTTTAGAGCCAGAAAAGCATCCACTACAACACTTTTATTTCTCAACTCTTTGCAAATTGCAACAGGAAATACATCCTATAAGATAAAACCCAGTATTTAACACAACAATCCAAGAGAAAGCACAAGCTCCAGAAACATGCACCTTTACCTGCACTTGCTCCTTAACTGCCCACTAAACGGAAGGTCCCATCGTGGGCAAGCTGAGCACAGAGCTGGCTGCTCTCAGCACCTGGTACTGAAATCAGGTGTGTGCTTTCCTGGCAAGGATTGAGGTCGTAGGACCTGTGTGCTTAACCCTGCAGAAGTGAGGGTATCTAAGTATTATGAAAATAAATGGGTCATACACCACTGAGCTAACAACCACACCACCACCAAGGCGGGTGCCGAATGACTATGCAGGGCTCTGCCAGAGGGAGAGTAGAGGCTGAACCAGCAGTGAAAACAAAACTGATGTGGTGAGATGGATTTGACTTTTCACTGCTTTGGGTTACAGAGAAAGTTGATCTTGCTGTCACCATTTCTCAGTCTGTTCTGTAAAAAACCCAACCAAAACAAAGCAAGGTGCCAGCAGGTAAAGCTGTCCTGTGGAGATGGGTTGGCACCTCACTGCCCTTGGTAAGGGGAAGTGCCGCTGGCCCAGCAGGAGGGAGGGAGGGCAGACTGTGACTCAGTCCCTGGGGCTCACACAGGCACACACCCAGGCTGTCACCTGCCACGGCGAAAAAGAAAAGTCCTCACCACAACACGGCAGCCACGTGGGAAACACCGAGCACACAGATCAACGACAGCATGTGCCCACGCAGCCTGTCACACCGCTGGGCTGAGGAACAAATCAACCCGTGGTCACTGGCAGCCAAGGACAGGGGGCAGAATGATTTGGTTCTGTATGGTGTGCCATACAGCAACAAACACCACTGTCCTCCTCTGTTATGGCAGCTAAACACAGGCAGGATGCTCCTCCTGGGCACAGAGCCCACGGCTGCTGCACAGCCCCAGATGGGAATGCCTCTAGCACAGGGCTCTTGGTTAGAAACACCCAGAAAGGGATGTTGGCTCAGCAGCCACACACATGTGCACAAACAGCCTTTGTGTGTGAAGCTACCCCAGTGCCTTCCAAAGCACATGAAGAATAGCTGTCCAGACAGGTATTTTAATAGGTGTTAAAATCACAGATTTTTATATATTATTATTTTCCATAAAAACACAAATATTTTATTTATATATACACACAAATATATATATAAATAAAAATGTGTTTGATCAACAGATATATTTGCAGCAAACACTTAGCAAAACCTGTTCCCAGCCAGCCAGGCTGGGAGTGCAGCCTGCCCCAGGTACATATGGTGCTGAGAAGCACCTGGTCACATTGAGGGATCCACACAGTGCCAGCAGTGGTCACAGCTTTATGTATTCTCAGCAGGAGTAACTGGATTGATCAGAGGCAAAGAAGATTTCCCCTTCATTGTAAGAAAATGGTCTTTTGGCAATTGTGAGCAAGATGCTAGATGATGATGCCATGGGAGGTTGTGAAGCATCCTGGGGCAGATGCTCCACAGAATGGTTCATGGGGTGCAGAGCCCTGGTATGGTAGTATCATAAAATGGGTAAGAAAATGCCTTCTCTGCTGTAAAACCATCACTCCAACAGGAAAATATACCAGAAAAAAAATGAAATCCAGATATGGCCACATCTCACATCAAAATCCAGTAGGATAAAACCACCCATGTCCTCAGGCATGGCTATGGCACTTGGGAATTGGGTTTGGTACCAAGAGTTAGGAGGGTTTAGTAAGTCAATGTTCAACAGGATGCAACTTTGCCTTCAGAAATCTGATTTCCTTCTTAATTCAGTCAAGTTCCCTGACCTTTTGGTGCAGATTTATAAAAAGATACATTTTTCCCAGGCTGTGCTAGTAGGTGGGTGACAGACATTTAATCACCAAAATCTGCATCTTAAAAGTTTACATTATTTACATTTGCCTACAGATGGTTGTAGGACAGATTTCATGAAGTCTTTCAAATAATTCTGAAATATTCTGAAGAACTCATAACTAGCAAATACAAAATTTCCATACAGAAGTTTCTGAGTTTCAGGGTGTCTTTTTTTCCCCCCCTACCCAGCAAAGCACTTCAGGGCCCTTTCTGAATTCTCAACACTGCATAAACAGCACCAATGAGGGCAATTTATCAGACACAGAATGCCACTGATCAAGATGTTCTTTTTGCCACTTTTAAAGGAAAACACAAAAGGGTAAAACAAAGCAAGACAGGTGAGCTGAGTGGGGAAATGGCTTGGAATTTTGCCACCCATATTCCCTGGCATGCAGCAGCCTTGTCCCAGCATCTTGCTCCAAGGCACAGCCAGAACCCAAGCAAAGCCCCATCCATAGTCTGCCATTAGCCACCATTCAGGATAACAAACTGTGAGCCACTCAGCAAAGGGCACAGCTTCTCCCCAGTTCCTGTCCTCCCTTCATTGAAATACACATGTCTAACATCCCAAGGACTAACTCTCAGGGGACCTGGAGAAATTATTTATTTTCTTCATCTCAGCACACACCCCATTACAGGGTTTTGCAATCTGCTCTGTCAGAATTCCTGCTTTGAA
The DNA here is from genome assembly GCA_013396975.1 of Bucco capensis. Classification (NCBI taxonomy): domain Eukaryota; kingdom Metazoa; phylum Chordata; class Aves; order Piciformes; family Bucconidae; genus Bucco; species Bucco capensis. Next base: position 675,648 of record VWZO01016040.1, on the reverse strand, counting down.
TTTAAACGTCATATTTATTGTATTGTATGGCTAGGCTTCGCGAACGAAGCTCCAGGGAGGGCTCCACCCACGCTCCTCCTCAGCGCCTTTTCCAAGCGCGCTGATAAAAAGAGGATAGCAGATAGCACCCTCGAGCCTGCACTAGGGATTTTTTTAGGTGAGACACAGCATGCACAGAGCTGGACCCACCCTTTAGTCCTAAGGTTCATCTGCCAGGGCCTAGCAAGCTTGGACGCTGGCAGCCAAGTCCTTAGGATGGAGGTTTTATTAGAGTGTCCTTCTCTTAGCTGGAAGGCCTCACAGGGCTAAACGAGCTCCATCTGCCCGGGTTTGGAATCAGAGTTGTCCTTCTCCTAGGATGACTGCCAGAAGGCTAATGAGCTCATCCTACCCATCCAAGGATTCTAGGAACATGGGTATCACTCCCCACACTTTCCCGTGGGCAATGAGTTTAATGCTCCCTCTGCTGTGGGCACAGTTATGGCACCAGGGGCCACAGGAGACCACAAGGGATTTTCAGACTGTGCCTACATTTTTATGGAGATCACATTAATCAGCATCCTAGAAGCATTATAAACACCAAATACTAATTGGAAGGAGTGGGGCAAGGTATCCTTGTTTATGAAATACACTGCAGCCTGGGAAAAGCAAGAACAGGGTTGTTACAGCTGGGTCAACCCTGTGGAACTGCTCTTTCCAACAGGGCTAATTAACAAGGGAAGTTCACTTCTTTCTATGGGAATTGCTATAACAAGGTAATCGTTACAAGCAGAGTTACCAAAAAAAACCCAACAAAGCCAGACAGCAGAAAACACTGAGAAATTAAGTAAGCAACCCACAGCTTCCCCTTGTCTCTACCTCTGCCAGCATGGCTCTGCATGCACAATGGGTGTAAGCCCAGCCAACAACCTGTGTGCTGATTCTACATGTGGTTTCTAGGAGTTGGAGCACACATTAAATGCTCAAAGTTTGGCATATCTTGAGCATAAGACCATAGTAAATAAAAAAAACCAACAAGGAGATCATGTATTCAATGACAACTCTTACATCCTTACAGTGGTTTTCAAGTTTATTTGGCCCTCAGACCTGATTTTGCTGTTGGAAATGGAGATTTCTGATTATTTGCAGAGTGTGCGTACAAATTCCCTCCATTCATTCACACAAGAAGCATCAAGACAAGAATTCCTATACACTTCTTGGAATGAGAGACTTGTTTTCCCCATTTATGTCCATTCAGTTTCTGGCTTCTTTGTCAAGTTTTGTCCCAGTTTTACAGTTAGTTCCTCTCAAAAGGCTTTTAATAGTGAATTTGCAAGATGCCTAATGATAAGCTTTTGAGGCATCATGAGAAAAGCCTGCAAAAAATTGTGAATAAAGCTTCCAAACCTTGTGGGAATGGTGCTAAGTAGGACTAATGAACAGTGAGTTGCTTCTGCCTGTCTAGCTGTTACACATCATATTTTCAAGTTTTCCTCCCCTAAGACAAGCACTAGAAACACATTCCAAGCCAGATCCAAAATTCTCCTGTAGTAAGATGATTCTTGCTCTTGGAGGTTTAATCAATAACTGCACCATACACTGCCAAGCCCACAAAAAGTGGCAATGCTCTCCCTTTTTTTTTTCAGAAAACAAAATCACACCAGCACTTTGCAAGGCTCTCTGACAGTGACTTCTGGTGGTATCCAGCCTTTCTCCAGTGCCTACTACTTCACTATTACTTTTGCTGACATTCATCAAAGCAGAAAAAACTTTCTCCTCTTTAAAAACTAAATTTCCACATGCATTAAAAAACCCTGTCCTTTTGCAACAGGCTTTTCTTGTTTTAAATAATACTTCTGGTATCACATAAGCAAATGAAGTACCTCAAATGAAGGTATATTTCCAAGGTGCATTTCTAATAAAAACTTGTCAGTTCTAAAATATTCCCTTTTTTTTAGAAGCAGTATTACAAATCAGTGCCTAAGATAAAAATCTTTATTTGTAAGCATTTAAGTAAAACTGAGCAGCAGTGAGTGCTGTAGTTGGCTTCACTACCCTGCCCTGATTAATCATTACACTGTGTTGTATGAATTTGTTACTACACTGAAGGAACAACGGCAGGGACATGCACAGTTCTACACTTTGAACCACAATTTGTGTTATCTCTGGCTCAGGCAACCTTTTGTCAAGCTGCTTGATACCACCATCTGAAAGATAAAAACCTCCTAACCACAACAAGACTTGGGTTTATTTAAAAAATTAATGCAGTAATGTTGTGCTCAAGCCTTTTTCCAAAGTGGGCAACTCTGGGATGTCTCATCCTCTGGGCAGCACAGACCACCATGTCCATGCCATCCTTACAATGCTCCAGAGGCATCTTCCACCCGTAGATCCATCCCAGAATTAGGGTTAGAGCTGCTGACAAGTTAAAAAGGATCAAATCAATTTCTCCTCTCTAGAATAGCTGCTGATTCCCTGTCAGGCTGATACTATGTGAGGTTTCAGAGGAGGATTTAGCCACAACGCGGGAGGAAATGTGTGCACAGCACACACTCCCTGCCTTGGGAGGAAAAATCACAGAATGCTTTGGGTTGGAAGAGACCTTTAAAGGTCATCTAGTCCTACCTTCCTGCAGTGAGCAGGGACATCTTTAACTAAATCAGGTTGCTCAGAGCTCTGTCCAACCTGACCTAGAATGTTTCCAGGGAAGGAGCTCAAAAAAAAAAAATCAAAGCACGTAACACACCAGCAGCTACTACCTAAGACTGAAGAGATAGGAAGGGGTCTGCAGCCACCTTAATCCCCTTTGTCCTTAAAAGATCCACCCATGGCTTTCTCCACTCTCCTACAGTCAGATGGAACAGCTAACCCCACCTGGAAGGAGCTGGAGGTGGCAATGAAGACACTACTGATGCTTCAAGAGCCTTTTGGGGCACGAGGCTGAGAGGAGAAGCAGCAGCAGAGCTCCTTTGAGAGAAGTATTCTGGAAATCCCAAAGGAGGAGGATATGGGTTTTACAATGGGAAAAATACAGGGATGCAGATTCAGGACAGCACACTGAGGTAAGGTTACCCATGCTTACCCAGTTGTGAAGAAAAATGAGGCATAATTAGGGGGATGGGGTGAAGAGAAGCTATTTTAAGTACTTCTCACTACAGTTTATTATGGTAACAGAACACTTAGTAAAGCCTTCAAAGTGACAATCACATTCAGGTTAAAAAAGCAAGTAACTACTTCAGTAACAATTTATTCACCACCTAATGTTTGCTGTTGAATTACAGCTTTTACAGTATTTTACTAAAGTATGATGTTTACTACCTCCCCACACCTTGCCTCCCCAAGACCCTTTTTCTTCCTTTTTCTTTTTCTTTAAATAGAATGGAATTTGAATCATGACTTACATGTAACTTTTCTAGGTTCTGTGCTGGCTAAAATGTTCTCACGATGCAGGAAACAGGATCAATGGAGAAATTAAGAGGCTGCAGCAATCCATTAAGAAGTGGCCCTCCAAAGCTCTGCAGGGCAATGTTCTGGCAACTCAGTCGATAGCAACCTGAAATAAAGTAAAGGCAGGGATTAAAAAAATTCAAGTACTGAATCTTCACAAAACTGCTCCTTTTTTCCCCCCCTTCTAACTCTAAAAACAGTTTGAGGGCCTTTTTTTTTTAACACTGAAGGTCTTTATGTCAAACATGACAATTATGTTATGCCCATTACATACCTCCATTTACCCTTAAGAAATACACACCTTACAACAAATACTATGTTTTTCTTGAATTCATAGAGCACCCAGACATGTAAGACCCCTGAGAATTACAGAACAGATACTTCCAATAACAATAACTTCAATTAACAGTGGCTTTTAGCAAAGCTTTGTTTTGATTTTATCAATGAATTTAACTTAGGAACATCAAATTTGTCTCTGGAGTAGAGGCACTCTGGGAGCAGGAGGGCTGCTGAGAGCAGAGCTGGGGTCTGGGGGACTGGAAGAGGGAGTGAATTCCCCTGTACCTGAGTCCCACACAGTCCAGATCCCATCCAATGCCCAGTCCCTGCTGACTTTGAAATGCTTCCAACATCTATCAGGGAAGTGGTCATGCTATGAAGGGGTTGGGGAGGAAGGTGGGAAGGACAAGTAATTAGTTTTAAGTTACAGGGATTTTCAAACTGAAGTTTTTATGTTGTCAATAACCAACACTTTCCTGTTTTCCTGGAAAAAATTCAGTGCTAAACTCCTATTTACTTGAATAAAGTTGGTGATTGGGAGTGGAAAGGAAGATGATTTTTGTTTGAACAGAAGGGGACAGCAGCAGTACAAGCAGTGGCATGGATCTATCTTCCCAAACAAAGCAGTGCAATTGAAAGAGGTTTGGTTGGGGTTTTTTTATAAGTATACAGTTCCCGGCAAAATAGTTCAAAACTTTTCGAGCACTGGTGCTACATAATTTTACTCCAAGCCTTGTAGAGAACTGGATCACTTATGGAAAGCAGGTTATGCCTTCTGGATAGCACTCTCCTAGATGATTTACCAACAGATGCTCAAAATACTGCTACCTTTAAGGATTACTTACATAGGGATGTGAAAAGAATCATGCAGCTATGCTTAGGAACAGAATGCCTGTGTCTCTTCAGCTTATCTAATTTTCTCTAACTGAGCATAATATTCATTGACAGACTGTTAAGAGGACCCAATATTTATGGTCCTAAATATACATTATCTAAATTGCCTATAAACCTAAAGATATAAACTCCAAATCTGTTCAGTCATAAATCACTGCTAGGACAAAAATAACTGTTGCTTACTCAATGGCCAAAGGAATAAAACCAGGAAAGGCTCTGCTTTTTCTAGGACAAGTTAGATTTCTAAGCTAAAATTGCACTTGCCACAGTGTATCAGAAGGAAAGAGGAATAAACAGCAGTGGGGAACAGGGAAACAAGAAAAACAGGGGAGGAGATACATTGAGTGCCACACTTTTCTGAGATGATGTGATTGATGGTCACTGCTGTAGAAAGCATGAGGCTGCATCCCAAACATTTCATTCCACTCTGCAAACATCTCACTCTGTATCTCACCCTGTGCTCCCTAGATATTCTTGCCCTGCACAGGATGACACAACCAGCATCAGGTTTTACACATGATCTAAAACATGAAAGCTGGAATCTCTCTACCCTAGGGGTCAGCTTAGGGTAGAATGAAATCTAATCCCCACCTTCACCCAAAAGGAGGGCTTCCTCATGCTTTCCCTTCAGTAAAAGACTTTTCTTTCTGAAACAGGCAAATTATTAAAAGCCAAACTGTCACTGCAGCTGTAAACATACAAAGAATACATGAAACTGAGCTTATATGAAATGAAGAGCCAATGGTGCATCTACTGAAGAGGAGTTTCAGCATTTTAACGTGCTGACCAGCCAGGTTTACAGCATGGGAAGAGCTGGATCCTAGGCAAGGGAAGACACACTCTCCACTCCAAGGCTTGCTCACATCAAGGTCTCAGCTCTTAGCACAGACCTGCACATGTAGGATGTAGGCAATCAGTTACAGGATCTTGTTAAAGTAAGATCACAAGAGCTTTGATGATTAAGAGGAGGAAAACTGCTAAGTTTGTAATGAACAAACCAAGAAAGATGATTTGAGAAGAGCATGATGAATGCACCTGGGTATTACTCCAGTTAGGATGATAGATGTGTCAGACACAGAAAATCATGTAATCATGCTCAAGAAAACCAGAGAACCTAAATGGGCAATGAGGGAGGTGAGCAACAAATACACAGTGGAGTTAGCAAACATGTCCATGTTCACAATGGGTGTGTAAAATGAACCCACACAAGAGGAGTTGTTGAACTTCTCACAGACATGGACAGGAGAAAAAATATTTAAGGAAGGCTGCACAGCAGTGAGCAGGGAGAAGTGAGTGCAGATGTGCAAAGAGAGCTGGTGCTTTCTGAAGAGATGTCTTACTTGGTGGAGTGCCATGCATGCAGAAATCACTTCTGTGAAGTCAAGGCTCCCAGGCTGTTACCTGCAATACCATCCCAGATAAGCAAACTTGGGGTTTTTTTCACGTTTTGTGTGCTTTTGAGTGAAGGTGAAGAATATTTCCTTCTGGTTGAAACAGCTTCACTGGAACATTTTTGTAGCTTGCAACTGCTTGAAGGATTGCCTGAGGCTGAGAAGGCATTTGCAGTGCTCCTGACATCTAGTGCAGGATCTCTCCCTGAAATATGTAAAGTAAACCCAAGATGATATTGATATCTATGTCAGAAGAGATGCACGACCTGCTTCACGATCAGTGCATTTAATTTTCTCCTAATTTTCTTCCAAAGAGAGGGAACATGGTCATCCTTCACTCCTGCTTGTGCTCACAAGCATCATTAGGCCAGAGGCAGCCAAAACCAGGAGACCAAAGGGCACAGCAGCTTCTTCCTCAGTGTCCAAAGGTAGGATAGAGAAGAGTACCATGACCAAGAAGGTGTGGAGCAGAAGTAGGGAGGTACCCAGTCAGGACAGCTGGGTGAGCTGTTATCAACAGTCAGTGGAGATGAGATTGAGCTGTTTGTTCAGATAATGGCAAAATCACATGAGGAATCAGTCTGGCTAGAAACCATGACTGAAGTAATGAGGAAAGGCAGCAAGATAACTGCTGCTGCCTGACTGAAGGGGTAGGCAGCTGCTGCTGCCCTGCACTGGCCAGGGAAGCACTCCAGGCTCTGCAAACTGGATTTTCCCCAGCTACACTTAAGAGCACCAACTGATCTTAAATGGAAAACACTCAGAGGAGCCAGGGGATGTGTGTGGGGGAAATTTTCCACCCGCTCTTGTCCTCTGATTGCAGCTAACTGTGACACATCAACCAGGCTGGCCTAGGAGAGGTGGGAGACTAGTTCAAGAGCATCACCACAGGAACATGTAAATCTTCTCATGTAAAATCTGAATGACTATCACTGGAATATACTCAACTTAAAATAAAGCCATCGTTGAAAATACTTTATCTTTGTGGTATGAGTCATGAAAGAATGGCTAGGTATAAAAGGAAACTTTATATATGCTGTGAAGAAGACCCCCCAAACAACACTGTCAACTGACACAAGATTAATCATGTATGTCCCACACAGTAAAACCCAATACACAGTAAAAGTCACACCTGACACTGTGTCAGATCTGATGAAAATTTTGATACCTGGCATATTGCTCCTTAAGGAGTAGAGATTGTGGTTAATACACATGAGAACAGGAGAAAATCAGATGGCTCAGCCATGAGGATGAAAAGGTGACACTGGATTAGCCAGTGCTGGGTCTCTCAGGTAAGGATGCTTCCTAGGGCAGTGTGAAATGATGCAACTCACTAGGTTTACACCCCAGGACTCCTGCTGCAATGCACATGAACCATGAGAACACAGAGCTGCCCTGCTGGAAGGATGTTCCCATGTTGAATGATTATCACAGTCAGACTTCTACTGCCAACTTATTTTAAAAAATGCAAATGGAGAAAACAGTTAATATACAGAATGAAAGAACAGGCCACAGTCAACCACAAAAACTCCCCATAAGGTTCAGCATGTGGGAAACAGATAAGTAAATGCTGCGAAAGATGAACAATATTTAAGTATTAACACAAATGTTTGTTTTGGGAAGGTTTATCTGGCATCTCTACTGGTTTTCTTCAAAGCTGTAATACAAAAATAACTATGTCTAACTGTGACTGGGAGACATGGCAGCAGCTCAACATTGCTCCCTTTTTCACTCTGTACTCAGAAAAAAAAACCCCTAATGTCTTGCAATGTTAGACAAACTAATTTTCAGGTGATTTCAGATCAGGGTGAAGTCAGTGAAGCATTTGTCAGTTCAGAAAGTTCAGTCAGTGGTCTCATTCTCATCAGCCTGCAAAATGAGGACATACTGCACAACACAAGGACAGGAGAGAGCAGAGCTGTAGAGTAGGTGCTCCATGCTCCAGAATGAAGTGAAGGAACTATCCTCTAGCTCATATAAATGCTGAATGCAACAGTTGCACATCAAACTATCAAGAGAGAGCTCAAGCTGATGGAGGTACGTGCCTACCATCAGCCTGCACAAAATGTGGTGGGGCTGAGACTGGACCAACACTGCATGTCACATGAAGGAGCTGCCTCTTAACTTCTCCATCTTAACCCTCACACCAAGCAGGGCAAAGTCAAAAGACCTGAAAATGTTTTTGTGGGTTTATCTTCACTGGTTGTAACAGACAGAGAAAGAGAAAGGCAGAATTATGATGGGAAAGAGCTTCAAAAATATGTTCCCTGTTGGGTGCACTCAAGTCTGTTTAACAAGAAAAGCCAGAGAGGCCATGCACAGTAATGCTGAGAAAAAGGAAATGGTACTTCATGTTAGCCAGAGTCATAAATCTTACCAGCGAGCCTCTAACGGCAAAATGGTGAGGAGGGGAATTTTTATACACAGATAATTAGTTGTGAGCTGATATCAGGTTTACTGTGCTGTGCACTCCGTGTGTGCAGCACCTTCTCAACCTGCAAAACAGCGTGTGAGGCTCTGGCTGCCTCGCTGCTGCTGACTTCACCAGGAGGCATGTGGCTTCAACTTCCCAAAACCCTAATATAAAAAAAAGGTAAAGTGGAACTGGATATTTCTACTCCACAGAAATCTTTCTGAGGTGAACTCAGAAAGATTTTTTCAACGGGAGAAGTACACCATGCTTATAAACCAGAGAGGGACCAACGGGACACCTTGCCCCAATATTAGCACACTCACCTTCTAGGGTACAGATGCCAGAGACCCTGCAGAGCAGGCTGTTAAGTCAGGAGAAAAAGCTGATCCACTGAGTCAAAGAGAGAAAATGTGACCATGGAAACTCTGCAGCCAGAAGCAGCTGCAGAGCTGCCTCACAAGGACTAAAATCAACCAAGTGGTTCCACCAGCTGTGGTGGGAACAAGGTAGCCCATCCGCCAGTGCTTGTTCCTAGACATCTTGCTCTGTTTCGGAGCACAGACAGGGACTTCCACGAGCAACAGACATGAACAAAGACTCCACCACATCTAATAGTCAGTCTGGGCTTCCAGTCAAAGAAAAGCCACTTTTCGGTTTCTAGATGAGAGGGTATCCAGAGGACATGTGCCAGCAGCGTGCCAGGCGCGCGAGGTGCCGGCGAGCACCCGTAGCACTTCTGAGACTACATCAGAAAGGATCACTTTCTGGAGGTCTGGAAGTCTTCATCCTCAAAAGAGTTAGAGAATGTCCCAGAGAGGAAAGCAGCTTGCTGAGAGACACCGTGGTGAGCAAGAAGAGCCTAGCCCATTTGCACCAGGAGCTCTGAGGCCATCACCCTCACAGGCTGCTTTGGTGCTCCTAACTACTTTCTGTCCATCCCCAATCTGGTGGAAAAGAGCAGATACATGGCATTGCTGGGTGGCATTCCTCTCCTGGTCCAAAAGAGTTGGAGGCAGGTTAAGCCTATGGGGTAGACCAGCTTCACCACCCCCACAAGCTTTGCCTGCATGGGGTTAAGCAGCAGCTCTCTTGTCCAAGACTCAGCTCTCTTGCTCCTGTATGTTAAACTGAAAGACCAATCTGTATTTATTGCACNGTGTTCCAGCCCCCTGATCATTTTTGTGACCCAATTATGGGTTTTTTTAAATCATTCAACCTAATGGTATGCAGCTGTCACAGAAATCTTTGAACACATCACTGGGTCTCTTTGAGCTCATTAACCAGATAAGGAACTGTAGCCAAAAGACATGAAAGGATGGGTCCAAATTTCAAACTCTCAGCTGAGCAAAAGATTTCATTCAAAGGACTGTACAAAATGGAGGCGGGGGGGAGGGAAGGTTCACACAGAAACAAAGGTTTTATTTACTACTGATACACACAAGTGAAGCACTTTCCATGGCTCAGATTAAGAGTGAAGGCACACCAGCTTCAAAGCGGTGCCGATGGGTATTCTAGCTGCCACCCTGATCTCTGTGGATGCCAATATTCCTGCCATTTGTTTTCTGGACTGGAATTGAGGGAGAACCTATGAACAAACCTAACTCTACACTGAAGAAACCTCCTTGTGATAGTGAAGAGCTTCAAGACCACAGCCTCTTCACCTGAAATGCTTCTGCTCAGCACAAGATAGCACAGTATTTTCTTTTTCATTCAAGACAGCTCTATGCATTTGCTTTTATTTCTAGCATAATGTTTATTACTCCAATCAGAACGTTCTGTAATCTCATCTGAATGTTTTATTATTAATTGCTGCACCCCACACCCCACCCTTAATAACTATCCTCAGGAGAGGTAAACATTTCAACATGAGTTACTTTGGTTAAAGCCATGAATATGCATTATTTATTTATTTAGGTAAACAGTAATTAAGAAAAATCACCCAGACTGTCTTCTCTTTGAAACAAGCACTACTTCACCAGCCTTGCCATGGGAATTGCAAGTCCCTTAAACACATATATTATTTTGTCCTCCTCCACTATGATTTGTTGGCCTCAGACCACATAATAGCTTCCAAGAAAGCAATTCCTACACTGCCCAAGGCCGTGCAACAAGTCCAAAGAATCCAAACTCAGTCTAGAGGATGAGCAGTAGGTACCCAGATGACAGGAAAGAAGAAAGTAGCAACATCTTGGATGCAGGATGGGGACCAGAACGCTGCTACCTACCATCCAATACAGTGATTTTTTAAGTATTTTTGCAGCAAGATCACCTTTACCATCCTGAAAACACTCATGACCTCCCTTTGCTCTTTCTCCATGGACAAAGGGCTATGTCCTTTCAAACTGAGGGGCTGTCACCACTGCAGCCTCTCCATGCTAAGGTGGTGAGCATCCAGCCCCAAATCCATGAGCGTTTGGTGCCGGAGCAGTCAGATAGCCTCGTGTCCCATATATCTATAACAGGCATTGGGTGACTCCACTCAATTCCCCAGGATTTCTTCCTCAGTATTACATGACCCCAACATCCCATCCTGCCTAATACTTCCACTAACTTCTAGCACACACTGTATGTGACAGAATTTGGGAGCATCACAGCCAATGAAACCACCTACAGGGAACTCAGTATTTTTAAACCCAGAAAACAGAGACATGTCAGATTGTCACAGAATCATTAAGGTTGGAAGAGACCTCTAAGATCAAGTCCAACCACCTATCACCACCACATCACTAAACCATGTCCCTAAGCAGCACATCTATACGTTTCTTAAACACCTCCAGGGATGGTGACTCCATTGCTATGTCCTGGCACGGTTGATCACCCAGTCTAGGGATCGTAACAGTGCTACAAGAAAGGAGTCAAAAACATCTCCCAAAGACAAAGGGATTTTCTCAGATCTCAAATTGTTAGGTAAATAGATAAAGCTGTGGTTGGGGCTTTGTTTCAGTTTTCAGAGCTAATTTCCGGCCACTGTTCAGAGAAATGCTTTGCATTTCCATTTCTGACTCACCCCTCTTAACAAGTGTGCTCGCTGGAATTACTAAGCATGGGATCTAATCAAAACATTTTGCTTTCTGAATCAAAGTGCTTTGCAATGTTACTGAGGGGAACTCACCTATACATTTAATGTGGTGCCTGGCAACACTGGTGGTGTGCGGGTACAGTCTGAGCGCGTAACGCAATGGCTCAGAGCATCCCTCTCCAACCAGGCATCCCACCGAGGTATGGGGATACCTCCCAGATTCTGCACAACTGCTCTGAGCATGCTGATGCCAGTCTCCTGCATCCCGCTCACAAAATGATACGTGCTGCCAGAGACAGGTTGAAATATCAGGTATAAATGAGAAGCATTCCTGAAAAGAACCTCTTCTGAAACTGAAAATCGGAGCCCGCCGCAGTGCTGTGCCTAAGTTGAGTCATCAGTTCCCTTTGCAGCCTAATAATTGACACTGACTTGATCAGAATGACTGATCCGAATGTTGCTTTGTGTTTGTGTGTGGGTTTTATTGTTGTTGTTGGTTTGTTTTTTGTTTGAAAAAAGATATTTCTTAGGTAAACAAGCTGCCTGTCATCTGGCAGGAGTGTTTGCATTCTCCAGATCACGGCAAACATCTGTCAAAACCAGATTTTGCTCTCCTCAGTCAACTCGGTCTGATTCAGACTGTACTACAAAGAAACCAAAATCAGGTCTTGTCACAAAAAAACCCATGCTGCCAACTCAGTGGAAGCACTGATTTTGTGTTTGCTTCGGAAGAAGCGCTGCAAAGATTATTAGAAGACTTCCCTCCTTCCCCTGCAGGACCTCTCCTGCAAAGGAAATGCTGGAAATTTAAGAGCTGATTTTCTCCTCTTTTCCTGCACTTTTCCAACATGAAGTACCTTCTAGGAAGAGATAGATAGGAGAAGAATTAAGATTCAGTGAAACTTCAGAGCACATTGATTTCCCACCTTTCGACACCGGTGCTTGGATAACAGAATGATGCTTTCAACAAACACTCCCACGAGTCTGCATGCCTCAGGTCACACCTCCCCAGAACGATTCATTAATTATTTTTCACATCTTCTAAACACAGAAAGATCAAGTGAGGCTACAACTGCCTCTAGTGGTGTTTTCTGAAGAAAAGGTGACACAAAACAGCGTGGTTGCTACTACCAGGATAAGGGTGATGCTAGACAGCCATACTATGAGTATTCTGCCAGGGAATCTCCTCTGGAATAGCAAAAGCATTAGGGAAAAAAAAAAGCAAACAACAAATAAAAAAACCCAGAAACCAAAGGGAGAAACAGGTGTGAAACTTTATCAAAAAGATGATAAGGTTATGTCATTAGCATGAAAATGGAAAGGAGATGATTGGAGCAGAAGCACCAGACTCAGGGTGTCAGGGCTGCGACTGAACACAGAGCCCCGTTAGAAGGACCAATAATTTATAGATTAAGGGAACAGTCTTTGAAACATCTAACAGCAGATACATGGTCTGATGAGAAGTATGTCCCTGTATGAGTGAGAAATTAATGTACAGGTCTATGTCAGCTTTTGTCTGTAGACCATGGAGCTGACATGATGGCCAATGTCTGTGTTTTGCCTGGCAGCAACTCCTGCCTGATGCTGCAGACTGAGTGACCACCAGCAGCTGGAGTAGATCAGCACTGCCTCCAGTAACTCATGAATTACACAGCAGGTTACTAATTCTTAAAAATAAGGCATGAAGATAGGAGGAGAACTTTGATATACTTTGGAGAAGATGGAGGAGGACCCATCTAAACACTGAGAGTAATACAATAGTAGATTTCAAAACAAGAACAATACGAAGACAGAGGAAGCAGAGAAAAAAAAATGAATCGGAATTAAAAGCCCTTTGCACTCTCAAGTCAGCAATCAAAAGAATCATATTTGGCTTCACAAGAGCATTGTCAATACTAACAAAGCATTTGTTGTCTGGTGTTACCTACCAGCAGGTCATGTACAAACACACAGTAGTGTTTTGATGCAAGCTAAGTGGGAAAAATTTTAAGTGCTTCTTGCATTTGCTTTTTAGTTAATTTTGCACCAACTCTTGAACTTCACAGTGAAAAAACCATAAAGGCATGGGAAACAAAGCAAAACAGGGTTCATTACCTCATAAAGTTAACTAAACCAGCAAAGATTACATTTTAAATGTCTGTCTAGTTCTCTTTAACTCAAACAGAAAACTTGGGCACTACATGAATTTCTTCTTCTGTTTCATGCCACTCAAAACCAGAAGTTTAATATCAGTATGGTCACCATCCCAGTTAACTATGACCCAAAGCAGTAGTAAGAACCAGCATGCATCAGGCCAGAATCAAACCTAACTCTATAACCAGAAAAAAAAAGACTGATTTTCTTAGCAAGCTTCCTTCTCTGCTTTTACACTGTGGCTATGTCAGCTCAGGGATGTCTGGCATGATCCACACTCACTACTCGTCCTGTAAGAGAAATGTTCTCTGCACCCAGGAGTTACAGCTTAACTCTGCCACGTGAAAGAGCCTCTCTGCAATTCTCATAGCTTTTGGTTTTGTTTTTAACTGTTACCAAAAAACTTGTTCTGCCTTGATAATCTTGTTTTATTATTCTCTGTAGTTCTGGCATTTGTTTGAAATGATGTCAAAAATAAGAAGTTGCATAGAGAAGGATTAGTACAGCACGTGTTGTACCTAGCAATGTTATATATTTTATTGCTTATGAAGTCAGCGTACCAGAACCAGCCAAAGCTGTTTGGTCTGGAAGTGTATTTTTCCTTTCCTGCTTGCAACAGGATAATTCATACTTGGAAGAAGTAACAGAGAAAATAAGCATGGTGGTAGGTGAGCATTCCTAATGACATAAGCTCACGTTTGGATCAAGAATTGTGGTTTGGGATGTAGCTCTATGATGAAAGATTAACAAAGTTTGTGCCTCAGTGCACGACAAGGACACTTGTCACACTGTCTGTTCAGTCATCATCCCAAATTACTCATTACCTATGCCAGTGTCCTTGTCCCACTGGAAAGGTCTGTACTTTTCCCTGATGCACTACAAGTGAAAAATTTAATCTAATGCTTTCCCATTTGTTCAGAGTGGCTGATGAAAAACTCATTAAGGAATACTTGGGCAAAAAGGCTCTCCACAATTCTAGCACACAGTTCTAAAAGCCAATGCATGATGGCCAGTGAAAGCTTCTATGGAGAAACTGGCTTAACGTAGTTTCCTACTTGGTAAATAGTGAGAGGAAATCCTGAATAAATACTTGTTTTCCCATATTTATTTCTATACTGGGTGAGGCAAGACAAAAGGATGTTTAGGCACTCAACTGATTGCAGGTTTTGTTCTCTGTGCACAATTTGCCCTGCAATGTTATAGGGCTTTTAATCTCATATACCTCATGGATCCTATCATCATCACCATCATAATGAGACCAGACACAGCTTAGTTCCCATTCCCCCAGCCCCACACCGGCAGGGCACGCTAAAACCAGAGTCACTCACATAAAACTGGTTGAAGAAGGCTGCCCTTCATCTCAGCTGCTTGGATTCACCTCCCTGCACCCAACGGTGCTACCACAAGCTTCTCCTGCCAACACACAGGTCAGCCAGCAGCATAACCCAAAACATAAGGATCAGCAGGCATCCAGCTCAGCTTGTCCATGGCAAAGGCAGAAAACAGTCCCTGGCTGTTTCTACAATTCCTGTTGCTCTCAGTGCAATTAGATTTTATTGAACCATAATCCTAGATAAGTATATTGAATCTTAGAGCTAAAGTCAATTACACAGCATTAAATAGCCTTCCTGATTTGCAGGAGGAACATCACTTCTTCAGTATAAACCTAAATTAGCTCAATAACTCATTCCTCGTAGCTTGGGCACGGGGTTCAAACTGCAATGGACAACTAAGTGGTTGCCATATTTTCAGGCATGACTCCTTTAGAGCTGTAAACAGACTGAATAGCCAGTTACTGAGGAAAAGTCAACCTGCCCAAGACAAAGGCTGTCTGTCATTCCCAAATAAGGAACAAGTGGAGGAGAGAAAACCTAGAAGGCAAGAGCATTTCTTGTGTCACTTCTGTATCCTAGCAGACATGTGTCATGACAGAGAGGTGACTTCTCTTGGAAGGGCCAAGATCAAGAGTATCAGTGGTAGAAAGAGGCCCAAGTGAGTATGGATCTCCAGGTAAGACTGAGGAAGTGTTTCTTTTGCTATGTGAGGAGGAGGAGGACTGAAATACACCATGAACAGGAGGACTATTCAGCTCCCAAAGAGGAGGATGTCTAATTAACCCTGGCAGCTTGGAGAAAATTGAGGGTTCAGGCCAAAGGAAGGTTTGTGCAAGCAAGAGCAAAAAAAGGGAAGGCAATAAGAAGGTGGGAGGACAGGAAACAGCATGAGCTGTTGTAGCAGAATCAAAGACAAAACAAAATGTGGCTCTGGTCTGCTTATGAACATGTCTGTACTTTCAAGATCTCTTCAAGTGGCCAGAGAAAAACATTACTAATGTCTGGAGGAGAAAAAGAGCATATGGGGCTCCACACACTCTTCCCAGAGAAATGTAACTCCTGTAAAGGGTGAGAAAAGTTTAACTACCAACCCACAGGAGATAAAAGGACACATCAAAAGGCATGTGACTTGTCATTTCTGATTCCTTACTCAGAATTAGCATCAGCACTGGGTGAGATTCATACACAAATCTCTTAAATGAGTATTTGCCTATCAGGGGCTGAGTGGAGAAGCAGAGGGTCTGAAGGTCAACACTGATGACAGGCTACCTGGACACCCTCAACAGATGCAGTGATGCTGTTCCAGTGCACACCTTGCCAGGAGACCAGCAAAGTGGCAGCCTGCTCCCTCATATCACCTTCCTCAACTGCTAGGGTCACCCTTGGTAACCCTCTGACCAGGCTCAGGTATTCCTCAGTTTCTTTCTTGCACACAACTGTCTTTAAATGCCAAGAGATCTCCACCTAAGTCAGGAGATGACAGAAGCTGTGTTTCTGATCCCACTGGGTTTGCGTGGGTCGCCTGTGTCGAGCAGACAGGAATGACTCAAAGCCATAAGTAGGCAGACTGAGAGGAGAAAGGCGAGAGACAGGGAATACTCCAAATGCCTGCTGCTGCACTGGGGCAGCCAAACTCCACAAGAAATAGGCCTGAAAGAGTTGGAAAGAAAAACCCCAATCCTTTCTAGATCTGGAAATCATTTCCTCTACTCTTGAACACCAAAATGTAAGCAGTATGGATGATTATTCCCTGCAAAGTAGTGCATCCCTCTCGCTCTAGTCCCTGGGGTGGCTCTCCCCATCACAACATCCACGTCTTTCAGCAGCATCAGTAGGCTTCACCCTCATGATGGATAGGAGGAAGATGATCTCTGCTGCACAAATGAGGAAGTTGGTCATGGGGCAGATGAACAAGGTTGCCTGCAAATGTACAGGAAACCTGTGACAAAGGTGGGGAATTGAACCCAGACCATGAGTTCTACTTGGGTGCCCAGTCCAAGCTGAGTGGCTGACAGAGCACCTCTTCTACCAGGGCTTTGAAATTTAAGTTTGATGGGTTTTTTAATGAATGTGGGTTTTTTCATTTGTCTAGCCACTATGTGTCATTTCACTCACACTTCTGCTTTGTGGAAGCTCTCAACATTCAGTATCTTTTGTGCACCCTGCACTCATAAGCTATGGCTTCATCAAAAACACATCAGTGATGTTTAGAAGGAGATGTCTTACTCACAGCTTCAAAGAATTACAGCAGCTGCTTATGCAAACAGCGGTGCTGTGACGCAGCAGGGCAGATCTGATGGGAAAGCCAAAGAAAGAAGATGTACAAAAAAGGTAAGTTCCAAAGAAAATGCTCTGATGCTGCTATGCATCCTGTCAAAATGAGCAATCAGCTGAAGAACAGTTGCCAGTAAGCCACCACATCAGACTGCCTAGAATGTTTGACTGGCTTGGCTAATGAATCACAGGGCAAATGTGAGCAATATGCTCACAGCCAGGGTAGTCTTCATGGTGGGTGAGAACAGTGTTTCTTCCATTATCATCATGATCTGTGATTTAATTGATATTTGAAAATATCTTAGGATCTTCCAGTGAAAGGCACATCATATGTATTTTGAAGACAAACTTCTGTGATATTACAGAATCTGCAGGGAGGTGCAACAAGTCAAACTGTTATTTCATTAAGTAATTCACACTGGCTGAATCCCTTACAGAAAAATCTCAAGAGGGAAAAAACAGCTAATTTCCACCTGTGTAATAACTAATACAGTGAGAAAGAAAAAGACTTCAGTCTCTTGTGAGAAAATGCTGCAAAACCACAAACTTTCAAAAGTGCCCAATATGCTACTTTCAGCTTATCTGGAAGCAGCCCAAACTATCCACAACTAACCAAGATGCCTCAGAAGACTGTCATCATTCCACTTCCACCACAGGCTTTCAGTAACTTGTGCCCACTGTGCATCCATAGCTGTCAAGCTCTACCAAATAACCTAAGACTTCTATGCTTAAAGCAGCTAAGCAGCTGCAAAAATAACTCTCTAAAAATACTGAATACTTGGTCAGGCTCAACAGCTGAAAAAACAATTACTGATTGAAAATTTCAGTGTTTGATATTACTTTATATTTAGGAAAAAAAAACTATTTGTGGATCATAATTAACATTTATTTAACTGTTTCAAAGCATGCATCTACTGTTTGAGGCTTCACAGGGAGCCAGTATGTGGCCTTCTGGCACCATTAAACAGACTAATACAGTTAACTTGCACGAACATAAGGAAATGAGGCAGCAAGCCATGTTGGAATACCAAATCCTTTAAGGAACTGGGATAACTGAGATTGTCTCAGTAGTGTGTGCCCTGCAACACCAGGTCTGAATCTGCTCTGCCAAATGAGTGGCAACGACCTCAGGGCAAAGTAAATAAATGCATAGCTCCAGCTCCTGGTGCCACAGGGAATCAAACATCATGACATACATTGGATAAAAATCCAGCACTAGTAGCAGTAAAGCAAAAAGTTCCCCTTGAAGCAGCCACAAGCTAAATGGCTGGAGTCAATGATCTTCGGTCTTTCCTAAGCAAAATGACTCTAAGATTCTGTGAAAGAAACGGTGACTTGGGTCAGTTTAGAGGCAGATAGACCACTTACAGGTAGGATGCTGATGACAAACATTTTGTCCTGTTCTAAATTTTTAATCAGAAAACTTTCTTACACTTATTCTAAGTCCTAATTTCCCCCAAGCAGTTCTCTTACTCATTTTCTGCCTATTGGTATCCCACCACTGACAGCAGCCAGGTCCTTTTTTCATCTCATCCACCCCTGCAGAATCACACTGAGTACCCCATGGGTCTGGTAGGCACAGAGCAAAGATGAAATGCCAATAAGTGCTCTGGCAGATAACTACTGGCAAAGCTGAGCCAGGATTTTTGTCTAGCACAATCTCACCAGAAGAGTGACCAAGGCTTATCAGTTGAGAGCACAGAACAAAGATCCACAGATTCACAAACAAGAAACCTATTCCAAAAGACTGACCCAACTGCTTTACTACTGGGTTTGAAGAACTCACTATTAGTACACATATATATATTAAAACTAGTTTATGCACAGCAAACATAACCTGCAGGGATTTATTTTGCAAAGTGCTGAGAAGTGTGAGCAGCCTATATAATATGCTTAACTGATTAGAGTCACTAACTCTCCCACCCTTGCTCTCTGAAGCAACCATATTATCAGAGGCACTTAAATGCACTTAAGTCATAAATACTTCTCATATCATACTTCTCATAACCTGCATCATCAGCAGCAGAAAAATAAACGCAATATAAAGAGAAATAAAAGTTGTAAAATTCCAAGTCACAAACATCCCCAAATGGAGTAATGCTTTCAAAAGGAACTGTAAAAATGGCACAATGAGGTTTTCTTGGTGATGATGTTATTCATTTTAAGCACAAAGAGGTTCTCAATGCCATACACAAAGCAACTGGCTTGTAACCTGACTTGGGGTCTTTTCAATGGCAGGCACTCATCACGGAGACAGATGCATTGCTACTATCTACTAGATGTTAAAACTATGAAACTATAAGGGACAATCAAAACATCTAAACAACGCCTCAAAACTGAGGAAACCATTTGGTGCTGCTTTTGCAAAAATACTTACAACACAGTCCTGGAAGAGGTTTCCAAGCAAGTCAACTGGTGCTCTAGGCAGTTTACTGGATGATGTGGCTCAGCTCTTTCATACAAGCAGCACCTACAGTTATATCTAGAAAAAGGAAATAAAACCAAAATTATTTGTGAGCAAAGGCACAAATGAAATCATCTTTTAAAAACCATAGCCAGCTTAAAACTAGCTTGAGTGGAACTCAATAAAGTTCTCATGCTAAGCCTCACGTGTACTTCCCACTTCCAGGAACACTCTCCAAGATGCAGTCAAAGCCTACCTAGAGTGCTGAAGCTGAGAGCAACTGAGCTTGAGGGGAAAGAAATGAGCTTCATGCTGAGCATACCAAAGCAGCAAACAAACGTGTGCAGCTGCTTTTCTCATCCACTTCTACTGAAAACCTTTGCAGGAAACACAAGACAAAATACCAGCCTTAGTGCCAAAAAATGTAGGTGATTTCAGCAAGGCCACGAATTCCAGGCACCAGCTTCTTTTTTTCTCTGTCTTGAGTGGGTGTTCGCTTGTAAGTTGTAGACATGTTAGCAGTTCAGCGACAGAGAGAATTAATATTCGACTCAGCAGTCATTGTTAGGTGGGGAGGTTATTACTGCTTGTTCTGCTGAAGTGACAGGTTAAAATAGGTTTGTACCTGAGAAATTGTTTTCTGCAATACATATTCCCCAGCTTTTTGTACCAAATGATTTTCTTCCATCACATCAACTCCTATTATATGAACCATCCCTGCCAGCTCCACCATAGCAGCTGGGATGTGCAAGGAGAAACAGCAAGGGGACAAGGAAGGGAGAAGCACTCAGTCCTCATCATTTCTCTTTGGGATCCCATCTTATTTTTTTTTTTTCCCCAGGCATTTTATGTCATTTATGCAAGACTTCTCAAGAAAGGAGCATGCTTTTATCTGTGGGATATGGCTTCCTTTAAAGCAAGAAAGCAAAACCTAAGAGTAAAGAGAGAACTCTTCTTCACCTAGGCGTGAGCCTGACAAAGCTGTTTGCTCTTAGGCACTACTTGGTGCACAGGATGATGGAGATTTGTGATGTCCCAACTTTGCAGGAGATTATTATTAATGGAAAAAACACATTTTCAAGGTTGACCTGACTGGTATGGAGGAGAAAAAAAAATACCACCACATGTCTTATTTTTGCAGACTCAGATCCAGTTTGTACTAGTAAATGAGCTTTTATCCTTCCCTCCTTTGCTTTTTTTTTCTTTTAGGGGAGCTCGCAAGCTGCTGACAACTCGCACTGTACTAAGAGCTGTTCACACCACACAAAGTGTTTACCACTCACAACTGATGCTAAAAATTAATTTACAGCACCACTAGAGCAAGCTTTGACAAACTGTCATGTGTTGACACAGTCATAAGTTGTTGGTTAAAAAAAGTAACACTTCCCTCTTCTGCCACCTCATATCTGAGACCAGGAATGGGCACATTATGCAAAGTTTGAGGGTTTGTAAGCTTCACAAATGTTTGGGCTTCACAAAACAAGCTCAGTTGTGAAAGTTTTTTTCTCTTACAGTTAGGCTTGTGTTTATTGCCAAAAAGACTCTAGTAAAAGAACAAAAAAAAAGTATCTTCTTTCTCCCATCTACCAAGATCTGTATGATGTGTAAAACTACAAGAAAAGACTGTAAAATAAATAACCTAGAGTAAGTATCATGCAAGGCAATATCAGACCAATGAACACCCTGTACCAGCTACTCAGACCTGCAGACACCATCCTCCCACTAGAAAAAGGAAGGAGAAAGAAATATAGCTGCAAGTAAGAGATTTAATTGTTCTCAGCTGTCACACAATGTTATCTTAAGCAAATGCATTTACTTCTCAATTCTTCTGTATAGACCTATACAGAGGGAAAAAAGCAGCAGAATTCATCAGACAAGGTCCAAATGGATTTCTGTGTACTCAAGGCAGCAAGCATTACTCAGCACTCATGCCCAGGAGTGGCAGCTCTTACATTTTAACAACTCCTCTCCTTCCTCAGGGCAGGACAAATAACCTGTCTAGTTTACACCCTGGAATCAGTCATGGACAAAAAGGTGGTCTCTGCTGAAATGAGCAGTGTTTCAGTGGCGACGCTAACTTCAAATGCTAACTCCACACTAGCCTAAATCAAGGTAAAGAAACAAGGCCAAGGATGGAGAGAATCAAACCAGCAAGATATAACCAAGGTTTAAGAGAGCCTCTCCTCTCCCAAGGCAAGTGGCACCAGTGACTAACTACACCGTGGGCAATTTTCCTGTCTCTGCTTTACGTTTGTCTTCACGTCGCTGCAAAGGTCACCACGTCATATCTGATACACTGAGCTCTGCCACCCACCAGCAAACAGGGAAGCAGCTTATCTGGACAGTCTGGCAGGACCTCCTGCCAGCATTTGGGGGTGGGGGGAAACCTTGCAGCTTTCCAGTTGGTGGGAGGGGAGGCACTCCAAAAACAGTTCCAATTCTTACATCTTAAGAAAGGACTGAGATGCTCAAATTGCCCTGAACTGAAAGGATCTCAGCCCAGGTCCTGAAGAAGCCATTGCCTTCCTGACTCTCCCTCCCCGGCGTAGGACAGGGAGTAATGAGAAGTGATAGCTCTGTAAGCATAAAACAGTGGGAAAACACATCAGATTTTTGTCTGTGCCTCTCTGGAACACGCCTTTACTTCCAGCCCTTTCAGCAGAAGAAACTTGGTGGCCCTATGAAGAGTTGAATCACTTGAAAACCAGCATCCGTGTGCCCCCCACAGAAAGGAAGTGCAAGGACCCCTCAGGAGACAGACTAGGAACCACTTCAGTTAACTGGCAATCTGCAGCTCAAGGGCTCTAGACATTTATCTATCACATGGCAAAAATCATTCTTTGTGCAGCATTTGTATAAAGGACCATAGAATTTCCCTGGATATTTTTGAGCCATCTCAGGCCAGAAAGGTAACTAGGTAACAAAGAAAATCATGTTAAGTTTTACGAGATCTTCATCAAAAATGCTGAAACCAGACCATGTTGGTTAGCACATTCTGAAATCCTTCTGTCTACTCCTTGGGTGTGCAACCTGGTTACAAGCAAGGAGAAAACCAGCTTGAGAGTTTTCAGAGACTGGTCTCACCTACAGCACTGCAACTGGAAACCTTGCTTGACCTTTTGATTCGCAGTGATTTCCACAGAATAAATCACTGTAGGAAAGGAATCAGCCAAAGCAGTTAACTAGTGGTGTATGATCCATCTATTACACCTGCTGATAAAGACAACACAAGGAAAAGATGAGCACACTCCCCATGTCCTCTGAAGCAGTTTTTCTTTACAAGGTGTTCAAGGAGTCACCAGTCCCTTTATTAACTCGTTGGTTCTTCCCTCAAAATGATAAAAGCATTCCAGTTTCAGGAGTGGCTGGGCTGCAGTGAGGATGTGTTCAGGGCACTGTCTGTGGGCAATATAAAGGTTGAAGAGGCACGTCAGTATATAAAAAAATTTCATTCAGCAGAAAGGCAAAGCAGGAGCAGGACACAAGGTTCCTAAATTAATCCAGCTCCTGTCTTCCCAATGACTTCCCTCACCATTGGAAAGGCTTTGATTTGGATTTTAGTCAGCTCTGGTTTACAGTGCTCAACTTTGGCTGTCAAAAAAACCAACAACAAACAAAACCAAAACCCCAACCCTGCTGGAAGGTCTTACTCATTACACAGCCCTGCAAAAATTATTAGCTACGTTACAAGGCATTTCCCTTTGGGGACCAGAAGGGGTGAAGAAAGGGTATGGAGAGTGACAGTTTGTGGTTTCTAATGCAGCAGCAAAAAAAACAAACAAGGAAGAGGAATACAGGATATAATGTGTTTACATTTGTCAAAGCAAGTTTCCTGGAGACACAGAGGGTTCATGCTGCTGAGCTGTCACTTCTGCTAGAAACTGCTGCCTCATGCTATCAGGAGGTCAGTCACTGACCTACTTTCTGATAGAACTGAATTAATTTTTTACTTCTGTACACAAGGAAAAAAAAAAAAAAAGGAATACTCAACAAACCCATAAAAAGCTGCCTTTTATCCAGCTTGGAGCTTCAGCTGTGCAAGGCTATTACATGCCCTGGCACGAGGCCCACTGTGCTTGGTCTGCTTATTCTTTTGGAAAGATCTGTACAGAATATTTTTAATGAGTTGACACTGTAAATAAAATCTTTGCTTTTTGAACTCCTACATTACACTAATCCCAGCTACACAACCCACTACTGACAATATGAGAGGCTAAGCTCTCATGTATGCTGTACTTGGTCTGCATTGAAACAGATGTCCACCACAAGAGGATTAGCTCCCCAAATAGACAGATACATGGCACAATATATTTATAAGATTAAAATACAAGGTCATTAATAGAAAACAAGATGAGCAGGTGAAACTTACAAACCAAACACCTATTGATCTGATCATGCCCTGCACAAAGCCAGTTAACAAACATCTGTGCTCACCTGGAGATGATGGTATGGTAGGAGCACTTAAACTAAAGTACTACACACAGAAAGTGAAGAGGCAGAGGTAGTAGCAAAAGAGGTGTCAACTACTTGCTCTTTATGCTTAATGGCTATATGCACATAGCTCTCATGTCACTACACAAATCCTTTCATTACAATAAAGTCATGGTTGAGGGTTTCACACATCTTCAAATCCTTGGACCATGAAATATCAGAAATCAGCTCTTGAAATCATCCTTAGCAATGTTATAATTGAAAACCTCCCTGCTTGGCTAGACTCATCTTTCCAGGTCTCTCGTCCAGCACTGCTGTTTGGAAAGAGAAAAGCAGTGCACTGATCCATGAAAGCAGGGTCATTCTGCTTCAAGGCTCTGGACTAACAGCTGGAAGATGAGAACCCACCAACTAACACTTGCATCAGAGCTCTTCAGCAACTTGGTCTTATACACTCACCTCACTTTACATCTGCAAAATGAAGATAAGGATCTTATCCAAGTACTTTGCTTGCTTAGTACCAAAACACTGGGGGTGCCACTTGCACTTTCCCTTGCATTTCCCCAGGGTCCAATCTAACAATAATGGAGCTAGTACTAACTACTATTACACAAGACAACCACTGGTATCACAACAGATTTATGATCACTCCAGTTCCTGGACTTGATGAGGCTCACGTTGCCAAAGATAACTATTCCAAACCTAGCAAGTGCACTTTTGTCAACCTTTCTAACTTTCATCTGTGCATATTTACAAGCCCTGAATCTGAAGTTCAAATAAATCCAATAATTCACTCAAACCCACTAGGATTTGAAAACATTAGGGAAGTGTCAAGATGTCATCAAGCTTGTTCTGAAGAAAAGAGTGTTTTATAGTTTCAGAAAGAAACAGACAAGAGAGCTATTTAACGAGATGGTGGCATATTGAAACATGGAAAGGTAAGTAATTAATAGCTACCTTCTCTACGTGAAAACTTTTCTGAGTGAAAAATCAGTTTATATGAAGAACTACAAGTCAATCGCTGCCATTTTTGGCTGGGTAAGAACTGTCACACACATTACCATCTCCATCACCATGAAGGATTTTACTCCTTTAAGATACTCTCAAAGACCTTCACAAAAAACACCATGTGGGAAGCAAGGAACTAACAGAAGGAGACACCAAAGGAACATTGATGTTCGTAACTAGAATTCTAATGAAAAATGGGAGACAACTTCTTCTGCAAGACGTTGAAGTTAACACAAAAGGTTCAATTTAGTCCCTCAGGAGCAAGAGTAATTGCATGGTTGTATAGGAGCTTCATTAGGATACAGAATATTGGCCAAGTCATCTCTTTGTTTTGGTAGCCCCAAACATTTTCCTGTTAAAAAGGTCCAATGTTCAACTAGTACATCACCTCATTCACAGCCCTCTTAACCCTGACACGTGGGTTTCTTTACCAAATTACTACACAGCTTCAAGTGCAACATATGGCACCTTAAAGTAAACAAAACAAGAGAGAGGAAAATAGTCATGCTCCAAGAAACACAAAGTATAAACCCATTAATTAAGCATTTAATTCTTTTTCTCCCTCATGTCTGTCTTCACAGTTTAAAATCTCTCTCGGCAATCAACCAATTTTGGGATTCACTGCTGTCATGCCAATCGTGGCAGTACTTCAGCTAAAAAAGCACTGTCAAACGTAATGAAGTTTTCCTTCAGCTCATACCCACACTGGTGCTGTGCAAAGCACACAGGCTGCCTGGTGAGGGAAGGTGGGGGATAGAGCTTTACCTGCCCTGCTTCCCAAGGACTGCAGACCTAGGTGGCAAAGGCACAGCTGAATCACACTGATGGTTGCTGCCACAGAAAGCACCTCACAGCCTCCTCAACAATGCCCAAGTGACACCCAATGTGCTTTGAAACATATTTGAGGATTTTAAATGGTTTTCTTTTATTTTCTTTCCAACTTTCCTATTTTCTTTTCCAATTTGCATATGCCCCAGACTAAGGCATACTCACTCAACCTCCCCCTCAAATCTTCACCCAGGGATGCTGCACACAGAGCACAGGAAAGGATAGGGCAGAGGGATTCCTCATCAGGAAGGAGAAAATACATCTCTCTAATTGGTATTTCTGTTCCTAACAGTTTGTTTTCATGTTGGTCCTACTGGAATTGATGTTGGCAGAGACCAAATAGCAGGCCAGGGCTTATAAGGCTTTGCAATATATAATGATAGCCACTGACACAATGAGCTGTACATTTGTATCTGCTGACTCAGGCAAAGAAGGCAGTGCTGATGTCCTGACTGTAAACTGCATTTACAATGCACATTTGGCTGTCTCACCTGAATTACCCCTGCTTCATATGTCCCTGGTAAGCCCTAGCCCAGCATCCTGAGCAGCTGGTGGCAGTAGCCATCTGGCAGTGGTAAATGGGGCTGCTGGCTCCCTGGGCAGGGGCTGTCACCCTGCATTCACCCAGCACCCCTTAACACAGTGGGGCCCTGACCTGCTTGGCCTCTGGGCATCACTGCAACATACAGGAAGAGAACCCAAATGCCAAAGAAGGGCAAATATTCAGTCCTGGAACACTAACATGCTCTACAGTGAATGCCTTACTGCCCAGAGCTCAAAATAGAAATTTATGTGACAAAAACTACACAAGATGAAAGTCTGCATCAACAAAACCAGCAAGCTGCACTGGTTGACATCTCAGTTTCCAAGCCTTGTGAAGTCCAAATAGCTCAAATACAAGTCTGTAATATCGCTCTCTGAGTAAAGGCTATTTTAAACCAATTTTGGCAGCCACTACTAGTGGTAACCAGGATGCCAGCTGTATGGTTTCTTGCCTCCTTCTCCTTGCTTCAACTGGCCAGCAGCAATGAGGGGAACCCTGGCTTCTCTACTAGGGAAGCTCTGATGCTTTCACCTTCCTTCAGACCAAGTGTGTTGGGTTCCCACAGTGAGGAGAGCTTGCCTTTGCTGCCCCAAGGACAGATAAAGAATATCACCAAGAAAAATCAGAATCTTGGAAGTTTCAAAAGTTCCCTTTCCATAAAACAAGCCTTAGACAGAGAATAACCGATAACGAGCTGCAAAGTCCTTTTTTACAGGCATCCACTTGAGATGAACCACAGACCTCATCCACTTTGCCACTCCACATTTCCAAACTTACAGCAGCATAAAAGCTTTTAGAACCACACATAATCATGTCACTTTTTTGCTTTATGTATAAAAGTGCTTTGTTTATTTTGTAATTTCTCAGCAAAAAAGAACACATCCACACAAATATTTGGACTGTGATACCCATTTACAAATGCCTGATCCTGGTCACTTCTGTATTCCTCTTTACCTTTGCCATCAACCTCCTCTGAAACATCTATGTTTCAGCTTTCCAAACACCATCCAACCCAGACCTGCAGCTGGAGTACAACTTTCCACTTAGCAGAGCTCCTGTCCCTTGGTTCCCAGGCTGCACAAAGCTTCTGTCCTGGTTTCATATCTGGGAATGCATGATGGGAGGGAAAGATTAAGCCTTGTGACCTCACGGCACAGGCCACAATGCCTTAAACTAAACATAACAAAATATAAAGAAAAATAAGGAAAGGTTCACAATAAATCAAGGAAGGTCATAAAATTATAAAGGTTGCAAAGGACCTCCAAGATCATCAAGTCCAACCATTGGCCCAACACCACCATGTCAATAAACCATGTTGCAAAGTGCCACATCCACACAACCTTCCAGGGATGGTGACTCCACCACTTTCCTGGGCACCCTGTTCCAATGTCTAACCACACTTTTAGGGAAGAAATTGGTCCTAATATCCAACTTGAACCTCCCCTGGCACAACTTGAGGATTTTTCCTCATGTCATGCCTGAAGAAAACCCTGCCAGAATTCTCCTACTGGGCAAGAATGATCACCATCAAAGAAACAGTGCAACACACAGGCTCAGCCCACCTAAGTGACCCAGGGCTTGGGCTATGGAAAAACAAATCCCAGGAAGCAAGGATTGCTGACAAACTGGACACAGATAGTCTGCAGCTGCCGAAACACATAAGCAGAGTGACATAATATCAGAACATATTTTTATGCTTACTAAGACAACAACAAACCAAAGCCTCAAGCTGTATTTTGGGCATGCTAGCTCAGACTATCTTTAGACAGGAAAAGTATGTGTGTACAGATGTTCCAGCAGGCATGGAGAGCAGGGCTGGAAAAAGCACTCACTTGCTTCTGAGCCTTATAAAAAACTGTTGTAAATAAGGGAGGGAATAAGAAGTCAATAGTTGGTCAGAGACTGGTGAGGTTTAGAGACTGCATACCTCTCTCAGCTTGGCTTCTCCTGATGGATGTTTTCAGGTGTTTCCCTCTCCTGTGGTCCCCCCCCCACACGTTTTACTCCTCCTGCCAGCTCTTCCATCCAGCTTTCTATCTCACTTTCACAGATGCTCTCTGGGAAGCATGAGTGAAGCTATAAATTCATGTCTACACATCTGTAACAAAAATAGTTTTTCTAAAAGCTATTCTTCTTCCCTATCAATGTTGACACAAATGATACAGAGTTGCTGGCAATTCAGGGAGCTCACTGCAGCTTTAAACACCAACCAAGACAAGAGAGCAGTGCTCTGTCTCATAAGGAAAACAGCAATAATGGAACTTTATATATATATATATGTGTGTGTGTGTGTGAAGCTGTTATTCTTGCAATCATTTCTATTTGTGAAGAACTGAAAAATAGAAGAAATGGCTCCAAAGCTCTTGTTCCATGGAACAACTATAATTTTTTAAATATAATTACCACCTTGCTCCAGAGAAAACCTTGGAGTTCATTGGTGTGAGGACATACCTAATTCCCCATGATCACTGCTCAGCTTGCAGTAGTTGAAAGATGAGGGCAGCAACCACATGAAGTGTAATTTAGATCTCCCTTGGAAAAAAACCCTATGTAAAATAGGACATAGAAGCTTGGGATGCTTCCATGTAAGGTTATGACTTAGCTCTGCTTTTCGCCAAAAAGCCCTGATGTGGTGTGGCAAAGAACTGAATTAAACCTTAGGCACAGAAAGCCCTGCACCTAGATGGCTTTCTGCCATAGGGAAAACACCTCTGCTGCAGGCCACAGACCCAAGATCCAGGCACAGCAAGGACAGGGTCCTCATATACATCCTGCACATGTCTAGATGCATTTTTGCTTACCCCTCCTCCTTGATGTAAGGAAATCCTAGGTGCCTTGACCAAAGCAAGCAATGCTCACAAGCTCTCTGGAGGTGGCCTAAGTGTACTGACAGTACAAAAGACCTTGCTCTTCTCACAGCCTCCAAATCTTTCTTAATCCAAGCCTGTGGCAAAGCAGAAACTGAAAAGCTTGTGCTTTGGGTAAGATGCAGAAATGACTGTTCCTACTAGCAGTGCTTGTACAAGACAACCGTGGTTTGCATGGAAGTGCATCTCCTTTGGGCTCAACTTGATTTGTCTTTATAGTAAATAAATTAGCCATGGACAATCACTGGCTTAAAACTGGCACAGCAAATTCCAGGGATGAAGACATGGGAGCAAGAGCACAGCTTTGGGTGATGGAGACAGGCCACGAGGCTGCTGGCGGCAGGGTGACGGGGGAAGCAGATAAAGGAAAACACAAATGTGCCAACAGGAGCAAGGAGAGATAGCAAAGAGACTGATTACAAAAAAGAGCCAGAAGCTTGGCAGACAGGGACAGAGCTTGCAGAGGAAGCTCTACATGATGTTTTTAGAACAAGGGTAGAAAAGCAGGAGAAGAGTTTAGCACTGGACCTGGAAGAGACTGGTTCACCCTGGCAAGTGTCTTTGCTTCCAGGAGAACCTGGAAGCTTTCCTAAGCTCCTCTCCTTTATATGCACCCAGCACAGCAAACCTCTGCTTGTAACATGCACACGGTGCCACTGCTACTACAGCATGACAGCAGCTTCCCAACATGTAAGAGGATGCCTGAAATTCTAGTGCTGCAACTCTATTTGACATGATTTTTGTTAAGGTTCTCATATTTAGCAAAGCCTCTACTGTTTGTTTTTTTCTTGAAATTCACACACACACACAGTGCTTAGAAGGAGGGGGGGAATAGAAGCTGAAAGTTCAGCTTCTTTCAACTGAATTTGTTAGCAGGTTCATCACCATTTTTTGACAGAATAATCTTTCCATGGTGAATTATTTCCACTGGAAAAAACAGGAGACCAACAAATTGCTAGATATAATTTGTGCCCTAAATAATAAAGCAATTAATGGCATTTTAGCAGGAACACATTCTTCTCTCCAGAAATAAAATCCCTATTTCATCTCATCTAAATTGCTTGGTCAGCTTCAAATGAGCGCAGTATAAATCTCCTTCCCATACTGCTTCTGTTATCTATGATAAAGGGAAGAGACAGAAGGTAATCCTGTGTTCTGTATTCACTGACACATCATTTTCATGCTACACTACACTGTAATTTATTTCTAATAGGATAAAGCTCTTGTAGTCTTCCTGCATTGTTCAGCCACACACACATCCCCAACTGGTACTGAGACTGTGGGACTGTCAGGTGCAACACCCAGGGACCATGCTTGGTGGAATTAGGATGTCTGCTGCACTACAGCTGTAAAAATAAACAGCAAGACTGTATAATTAAGGTGTGCTTTTATTCCTTCCCGCCCACTGCCTTCTAGAAGTCAAAGAGTATGACATTTTCCAGCACTTCTTGTAACCATCAACTAAACTTCTAATTTTTGCATCTAATCGGTTTGAGACAATCCAAAGAGCTCAAAGAGATTAAAAGGACGTGGAAGCCAAATGAAACTGAGAAGTCCTTCCAGTCTTAGACATAACAGAGATATTGCTTCATACAAAAGAAAATATCTTTAAAGCTCTTTCTGCTGTCCTGATTAAGAGGAATACAAGAAATAAGTAAAACAATATATGAAAATCAAGCTGGGACTCTGTAGCTCCACATGTATTACTTCTGTTTACAAGCAACATTTTCATAGGGTTTAAGAGAAAAAGATGATAAAACCCATGGCTTTTGGTTTATGAAAGTTTTCTTGAAACTGAAAAGGTTTGGACCTCAAGTCAAACTGAGGATCCAAATATTCTTCATGCAATTCTGCATGAAATGGCTAGGTGCAAACAGAAAGTCACCTATGAGGTTCCTGCAGAAATTTATACATTTTCAGCAAACATCTACCTTTAATTGTAAAACATTTTTCTCTGTTAAAATGTGTAGGGCTATCACAGAATACTTCATCTGCTGCCAGTTAATAAACAGTATTATCAAGCACCACAACTTGAAAAGACAGGAATCTCAGTACTCCTATGCTTTTCATACCTACCTCTCTACTTCAGCTGATCACTATACTCACACACAGAGTGAACATTACACAGTAAAATGCTATCTAACGAGCTGTTTACTACTCATCTAGCTGCTTCTACAGCCCCATCACTCCAGGAGTTTACAACAGGATTAATCTAATCTGATTCAGATGCAAGGTAGAAACTTGCAGCCAAGAGTCATCTCTCTAGACTTCCTTTACCATTGATGCAAAGTGACAGTCCCTTCCAGGGCACATGTCATACCATTTCAGGTACCTATCTCCAAGGAGGTGAGTGAACCTCTTCACTGCCTACAGAAGGGACTAAGACCTCTGCTCTGGCCAGCTGCTCTAAGGGGGCTAGCAGTAGGAGAGCAGGGTCTGGTCTCCTGGCCCAAGGTCACTCACAGCAGCTTTGCCATCTCCAGCTGGACTGGGGTCCTCAGTGTGCCCCAACCCCCAGGGCAGGATGGTGACAGCAACAGCAAGTCTACAGAGAAAGGGCAGAAGAAATCTAATGCCAGGCAGCAGCAGCTGGGTTGCAGCTGCTTTATACTGCTTCTCACTGCAGATTAGGACTCTGCCCTGTTAGCTCTGGTTTACCAACAGTTCACGCTTCAAAAATTTGACAAAATACCCCAAAGGCTAACTCCTGCTGAACTCCATCCCTGCTGCCACCACCAATTTGTATTATGACTTTGTTCTAGGGATGTAGCTGCAACCTTTTATGCAAAGGGCCCAAATGACTTGATTCAGCCTAGCTCAGCAGGCAGTGCTGCTCACCCCCACACTGGGGCATGGAGGAAGAGAAGCAGTCTCAAGAAGGCTGGTTATCAGTTTAACAGGGTTTGCAGCTCAGATCCTGTAATTGAAGCTCTCTGCAGAAACCACCAAGCAGCCTTGCCAGATGCTCCTGTGGCTCTGTGGAGCACAGGCCAGGGAAACTCTATGGCATCCAGACCTGCCCTCCAGCATGTCCCCAGCTCTCTCAGCTGGCCTCTGCAGCATCCCAACCTACCTGTGGGGTTTGGTGCCAACCCACATTCCGATGTTTGCTGATGTCAAAATTTCAAATACAGCAGGTCCTGTGTTGATTTAGGCTCTTCTCATCTGAAACTCCCTCTCAAATCCAATCCAGATGAGCTCCTTGGCATGGATAGTGGCTGCCCTCACTGTCTGCAGCTCTGTTTAGCAGACTGTTTTCAAAAGAGAGCAGAATCATTTTTGATAGACTGCCTTTCACTGTGGTTAGAAGGGTCTCCTTGATCATGCCCCCAGGCTCAGACTCTGGAGAGGGAGGGCAACAACAATGCAGGAAAGCACTGTGCCTTTACTTAGCTGCTTGTGATGTTTCTCAGTTCTCACATGGAAAACACATGACTTAGCTCTTGGCTGGCAAATAGATGACTGTACTTTGTCATCCAGTGGCTCTAGACATGAAGGATGCTGCCACCACTGTGAAGTGTATGGGTCTGTTTGTATCTACTGCCACGGCTCACCCTGCTTGCACAGAAAGCAGACAGAAAGCAGACCCTCAAAAGAGATGCTCAGTCACAGGCTTCCCATTACCAGCAACTGCAGTTATCCTTCAAGGCTACTGAGAAAGGCTGCTGGAGAAAGAACCAGAAGGGCTAAACTTGGCTAGCTGGGAAGATTGTGGTAAATAACCAGATTAAATCTGGGAGGAAGACATTTGAAACGTCACACTGAGAACAACTCCATGGCAAAAAGCTTGGGTTTGGGTACTTGAATCTCCTCTCCAGGCATGGGACTAGGATCTTCTTGCCTCAACCTTTTAAAGCTAGGCTGGATGAGAAATAATAGGTTGGCAGAGAGAGCATGAGCAGATGATCAAACAAGACTTTTCTGCCTTAAACTTCTAACTCTCTGAAAAATCAGCTTGTCATCCAACAGGATGATGACACTGCCACTGGGAATAAGATGGATGGCTGTTTGTGCCCAAGTGTAGCTGTCAAAAGAGGGGCAGCAGAGGTGAGGCAGTGCAACTGGCCTAGCCAGAGGAGTGACAACTCTTTGAGCCCTGATGCACGGGAAGGTGCTGAGCTGCAGTGACAAAAGCAAGGAGAATGAACAGGGTCCAATGGCTTTTCTATGAAAGCAGAGTTTGCATAAAGGAACCAGACTTATAAAAAACAAACAACTGAAGTGCTGTTTGTACAAAGAAGGGATAGAAGAATATTTTTGTCCCCATGTTCTACAAAGTGATCTAAAACTCAGTAACGCCAACTTTTTTTTTTTTACTGTAGCATCTGCCATAATCTAAAACATCAAATGGAAAAGCCACAAAACTGTATTTAGTCAAACATGTAACACCCATAAATGAGGATGGTAAGGGTTAGCATTCACCTCTGAAGATGATCTGTAGCTACAGTTACATCATCTTAGGTCACTTCTAAATAAAGCTACAACTTGTCTACTCCTAGTGCAGTGTGTGAAACTCTTGCTTTTTTCCTATTTCCACAGCAAATTGTTTCACCTACTAGACCCTGCAGACAGCTGTGAAACCAGAAAAAGCAGTGTTTTGTCCATTGCTCCTAATTAAAATCCCATAGTCTTATGGTCAGAGGGCTCTGGAGAACTGGCAGGGTCGCAGGATTTGCTTGAGGTCAGACAGAAAAAGCATGCTAGACCAGAGATGATAGATCTCTTGGCTCATGTGTGCAATGCAGCACTCCGCAGCTGTGGCCAGAAAAGCAGTCACTGGGAAGCTCTGATTCCTCTCAGTAACCTAACCTTAAATAGTCTAAATCTGCAAAGGAGAAAACCCCACGTAAGCCCCTCCCTCCCAACAAGTGAACCAAGAGAAACGTTTTCCCCCAAAGCCTTCCTGCAGCCCCAGATGTTGCTCTGGAAGCCAGCGCGGCTCTGCCGTCTGTGCTGATCTTTAGTGGTTCTCTGCAGTTTTTCTGTATCAGAGTGCCAGGAAGCTTTCACACTCCAAGCACTATCTGGTCTGACCATTTGTGTGTTCCTCCAGCTGCTCAAGGGCCCATCTGCTTGGACAGGCTTGCTGGCTGCACTCTCAGCACACGACCCATGTGTTTCCATCACTTACCCTGGAGAACTTGGGGGACACGCTGGTGACAAAGTGACAGATCTTTGCGTTGGTGACAAATTCACTCCGTCTGTTACCTATTATTTTCCTTAGGTATTTACTTCTAGAGGCAGGAGGCGTCTGTGCCTTTGGTAAGTTTCCAACACTTGCATCCACATGTTAAAATGGAAATAACATCTGAGTAGAAGACTCCTAGTTTGGTCTTTACATTTGTATTTTCAATGACTAATTTTGTTTAAGTTGGTAAACGCAGCTGTTGCCTTGCCAGTTGGTGACATTTCCTTTTGGACTTCCCCACTGGTTGGTGAGTTTCTGCCAAGACATGTAAATTGTCTCATTCCTTGTATTCCTTTGCCTCCTTATATAATGCTTCAGTTGGGATTTGCTGAAGGTCTCCGGAGATACGTTGTTTTCCAAAGTAATTATTAGCCCTGCAATGCCAGACAGTCTTTACTTACATGTTTTCTGAATTGTCACTTAAGTGTCCCATGCTCAGGATGCTGGAACTAACTGATGTAACACTTCACTATATTATATCTAGCTGTACTCTTTCTCATGGTGATTTAGTCATGTCAACATCAAGTCAACAGCAACTCTGAAGAGGTGACAGAATGCATGTCTTTCACACCAGCGTTATCCACAACGAACCTTTCACTCAGCTCTCCAAATTACTTCAGTGGTTCAAGCTTATCCAGACTTCACAATTTTTATAAATCCATACTTGAAAAGACACAGATTAATCTCCTGAAAAAGGTAATAAAAATATCCTCCCCCAGAACCACAAAAACCCAACTGTATCAGATTGACAGGTAATCTGCCTCAAGTTAGGCAGCAGGAGAGGCTATCCAAGAATCTGGCCATTCCTTTATTTCCTGAAATGAAATGGCTAAGATGAAGTTGTAAGATAAAAAATTATAATCTGGTTTTAGTTTGTTTTGGTTGAGTTTTTTGTTTGTTTGTTTTTGGTTTTTTTTTGAGGTTTGATTGCTTTGGTTTTTCTCCCATTTTTCCTGACTGTACCACTGAAAGGAACAGAACTTCCCTTCAGCTGTTGCAATCACTTATATCACCTTCCCAGGATACTTTATCTGGAATGCAACTTCTCTATTAGCTAGATTATTATTTTTTTCCTATTCCCATATTTCTTGAAAAACTGAATAACTAATCATTTGATCATTTTCCAGCAATGGTCTCTATCTGTATTTTCTCCAAATTCTGTTTTTAGTGAGTTTTTCACATCTGCCTTTGTTCTGTCAGCCAGCATCTCTACTTTGGCATTTTCAGTTCCTTTGGCAAAATCACAGTGCTCCTCCCATCACCATCCTTCTTTCCCTGTCACTCAACAGTTTTCACTTGTTAACCTCAGACAGGCCCACTGTGTGGTGGCACCATGCCTGTTCAGCTGACACAAACAGCAAAGGAGACAGCTTTTTCAGGAGCTAGATCAGCTTCTTGGGCAAGGCAAACCTGCTTTATTTCTCCTGGTGCCCTCTACTCTTGTTCCGAAACTGACTTTCCTTCTGCTTTTGCTGGATGCATTCAAACATCCGGCGTTGGCTTTGACACTTCCATCCTTGGAAAGCTTACTATTTGGCCTTGCCTAGCTGAAAACCAGCTACATTTTTAGCAACCTTGTTCACTCGTAAGTAAAAACAAAAAATAAATCCCTTCTCTCACTATTTCTCTGGCAGAAGTTCCTTTTTATTTTTTCCTTCTTTTTAGTCCTGTCACAAAAAATAACAATCACTTCTGCACATGGAGATCTGTTGAAGATGTGCACTGTGTTTGGCTCCAGTACACTCAGACCACAATAATTCCACCAACTGCTCTAGGGACATCTTAACACTACACCAGGAGCCTCAAGAGCAGGCAGGGTTCTGCCAGACCCTGTGTTACTGCTTTGGAGACAGAATATGATGCTTGGCCATTGATTCCTCCATTCTCTCACTGTCCCCAACTCTGAGAAGGAAGTCTCTCCGTTAGTAAGCAGATGTCAGGCTGAGGAATTTGGTCCAGATCTTCTGACAGCTCTTATCTCATCATAGTAGTTGTCTGTTGGTAACACTGTATAATTGTCATTTCATGTACTGTGTTTGAAATCTAGTTCAGAGCAATCGACTGCTAATTGGCTCCCAGTCCATAAGCTATTTTTCTGCCTTGGAAGTAATAATTAATGCTATTCCCTCTGAGTTATAATCATCCTGCTTCATTAATATATTATAGCTTTGTTTTTATTCTTGGATTGCTTTTCATCAATTCCTGGTCACAGACACTTTGCTTACTCAAAGGAGTTTACTTAATGTATTTGTCCATCTCTTTCACCTGCACCTCTTTTACTGTTGTAGCCTTTCTTCCAGTGTTCCAGAAACTTACTTTCATTGGTTGTGTTTTCTTCCAAAACTTTCCCTGAAGAACTTCTCAGAGGCTTTCCTGGGAGTTCACCAGTTTTCACCAAAGCAGGATGTATCATTTGACTCAAGACAGAATATGTTACTCACCTGGAATATGCTTTGCTGGAACAGCTACCTCACCATCTTCCTCCAATTTGCCTCTTTTCCAAGGACAGATTTTTGCCTGTAGTTGAACCCCAAACCCAGAGTGTTGTGTTACTGCTTTTCATCTTAACTATGTTGTCTGGCCAGTTTGGTTTGGGTCATGAGGCTCTACAACCTCACCCTCAGAGAGTTCAGTTGTAATCCTGCTTAGGTTGTTGAGTTAGGTGGTACCTGTGCATTGCCAACCACGAAGGGAACACAGCAGCTTTCCTGTCACCTACATTCTACTTGATAAGGATGCTGCAAGATGAAAAGATTGCAGAGTACTCACATTTTACAGCAACAGAAGCCATTTCAATACCTGGCTTAAAAAAGAAACCACATCTTGTATCTCAGAAGCAGCTGTGTTCTGTCTCCTGAGCTGCTGTGAATTGTTCATACATTCTTCAGCATGACATTTTACATTGCCTCCCTCCTCTCCAGCACATTAATACGTTAGCAGTTATCACCACCCAAATCTTATGCAGGTTCACATTAGGACTCCCTAGATACAGTGAAACACAGAAACTTAACACCTACCAGAGCTGGGAGAAATAAAAAAATCAGAGGTTTTTTTTTTGGCTACAGAGCTAGCTCATACTCTTCTATACTTATGGTGCTATTTGGTTCAGCAGATGGAGAATGAAAAGGGATGTCTCTTTTGCCAACGATTTATACTACCTCACGGGAGAGAACTTATCTACACTCAGGCCTCACATGACAAAGTCATTCTGGACCTGACAGTGTGTAAACTGTAAGGGAAGAGCAGACTTTGCACTGGGATGGCCAAGCCACAGACCTGAACTACTAACATTCAAAAGTCAAGATTCAAGAAAGAGCCAAGATGGGCCAGCAGTATTGAAAAGAACAGTAGCCCATCATTGCAAGAAGCCCAGTCCTTCAGGGAGACAGGCTCCACAGAGCAGGGAAATTTAACCCAGAGGACCTGGGACTTGCTAACTTACTTTCTTCAGACTAAAATTGTGGGGAGTATCTATCAACCAAACAAGACATGTAGAAGCTAGACCAAATCAGTATGTTATGAGTTGCTCTGTAAATCTCAGGATGGTCAGTAGACTACGTCAGTGCACTATCTACACCAGTGCTGTCAACCTTGGCACCAGCCAGGTTAGTCAATGGGGTAGGAAGAGGGAAGAAGGAAAAAACAGAGCTCAGGATTAAATGAGAGTCTTCTGAGAGGCAAAAAAATGTTATTATCTGAGATATTCAGAAATCATTGTCAGTCTTTTTATCTTGCCAAATCAATACAGAAGACAGACTTTCAGAAGAACATAAAAACCAGAGATGACTTAAGGATATTTACATATAACCAACTCTCAAGTAGTATAAATATAGACTCAGCAAGTGTAACCAATGCATAGCTTGCCTTAGAAAAGGCAAACCATCTGCATTTCACCTCTTCTTGTTAACACACCATAACAAACAAACAGCCATGTAAAGGCTAAAGCAAACAACAAGGGACCTGGGTTGTGTTAAAAATCTTCTTGTATAACCCCAAGCAACTTTGTGCCTCAGCTTATACACACGTAAAAGCTTCAGATACAGCAATAGGTGTCTGTAAGATGGTTGTGATTAAAATCTGGTTCTTAAACTACTGTTCAGTAGGAAACTCTGAGAAAAGTTAACTACAAATGGCAAAAATCACTTATCTGATACATCATTTCTCCCAGGAAAACAACTTTTTTCCAAAGTATTCCAAAGCGCATAAGAAGTACCCTGTGTTTCTGAAACTCAAAGAGACTCTTAAATCCACTTGTTCAAATCCAGACTTTAAAATGTCATAAGCAATGCCCCAAGACTTTCTGAAACGTGGACCATCACATGGCAGAGATGTTCCTTGCTGAGAAAGAGTGATAGAGGACATAGCTGGTACCTGTCTGCACCACCCCACTACATCTTCATGAGAGAACTTCCCATGTACCTTCTGTCTAGCAAAGAAGGAAAGAGGAAGCTGAAGGAAGACAGACATAATGATTTCAGATCTGCAAAGGAACAGCTAGGTTCTGCTGCCCCAAGTAATTACAATGCTGCTTCATTTGCTTTGATTATGAATTGTGATACTTGACTTTCTTTGCTTGGCCTCATAATGGCTAGACAACAAATTTGTGCATGACTGTGCTGCAGTTTCATTTCTACCTCTTGAAAATTAGCCCTCTTTGATGGAGCATGTTCTCTGTTATCTGTGCTTCCAGATAAGACGAGCTGCCACTGCAGTGCTCCATCAAGATCAGGTTTGTTGTCAGCTTTTGATTTTACTGCTTGTGAAAAAGCAGACATGGAAAGGCAAGAACTGAAGTATCAGCTCAAACAGGAATGGCCCCCAATGCCTGTTCCCAAAAGCAAGCACTTGAGATACTTGGGAATCCTGGAGAGCACACAGGGTCATCTCCTCAGTTTAACTCCTCCACTTCTGCAGCTCTCTTGCCTTCCATTTTAGTACCTGCTTAGCAGAGAGAAGAAATACTTGGGGGAATGAATGCCAAGCAAAGACTTCCTTGAAGAACATTTTTGCTTCATTCTTCATTAGCAGGTGGGTGACAGTCATACATACTGATGTGGGTGAGCACATGGGGGTTTCATGGGAGACAAAGCACCGATGTTCATTCCCACGAGGTTCAGTCTCACTTATGTGACACCCACACTGTAATCACAACTGCACCAGCTACAATCTTGTTGGAGCCTCTGCTTGCAGGATGCTGGTTAAAGATACTGTAAATCCCAACCTCATCTGCCATTATCCCAAGTCCACTGACAGCAGACTCAAACTCAGGATCCTTTACAGTAATGGAGAGCTTTACCAAAAACTTCACCACTAATACAATCTGCCTAAGAAGTACTTTTCACTATGTGTTTTTAAATACATATTAGTCTTATACATCAGCCTGATTACTTATTCCTTACCTCCTTCAGTAAACAACAGCACTAAAGACAACCAGTGAGATGGGAGCTTTTGATCTTTGCAACTTGCTTACAGGACCCAAATCTAGGAGACAGCATCCCTGCACTGAGGAATGTCACATCAAGGTTTCCAGTAGCTTCAACATTTCCCATTTCATTAAATGAAAAAGGGGTGGAGAAAGGAGGGAAGTGTATTTCTGCTCCACTTACTTGACAACAGCAAGAAACTGTGTGTAGAAGAGATGATCTGACACAACCTCTCTCAATCTTGCTGAAACACACAAACCAAGTGAGAACAAGCCAGGTAACCAGAATTTGCTTCCATGGTTTAAGGCAACTGGTTTAAAAACCAAAGTTTCTGGATACCTTGGCTGAATGCCTCTAAATAATGAATGCTTGCACACAAGTGTCCTCATCAATAAAGAGCAGGTTTCCAAATTCAGCACCTATCTATCTACATCACTTCAGTCTTTCAACAGATAAACTCTGTATGACAACTTTGCTACAAGTGTCAGCCTGGAAGCACTTCCCTCCCCTCCCTCCACCTAAATCACAGTCAGAAATGCTCTGAAGGAGATTAGGGAGACAATTTTGCAAAGTACAAAGCACTGACCTAAATGTGTTCCTGTTTAAGTAGGTGGAGGCTCTAAATTTGACTGAAACAGCAATGTCTGGTCCAGCCCTTTGTGTTTTTCAAGTTCTGCATAAGCTTTTAAAGCCTCTCATTTCATTTGAAGCAGGTTTCACCTCCAGTAGGAATGTTTTATGCTCTTTGCCTATTTTGCTATAAACGTACTGACAGATTGCACACCGACATATTCTGCTGAATCTAGAGAAATAAAAGGGTTTGTGCTTCACCTGCTAGCTCTGAGACAGCAACAGCTGCACGCAATGCTCCAGCTTGTGCCAGCATTTGGTAGCAGTGCTCCAGCATACAGGAGCGGGGGGAGGGCTGCTTCAAACTATGTGCTCTGTGGGCTTTTACACTAGGCAAGGAGATTGTAAAATATAGGCCAGCTAGATTTCTTATTTTCATCCATACAACACTGCTAAATCAATGGGATTTGCATGGATTAGCAAAGGACAAAATTAGCCTATTTTAGTAATGGTAAAATGACATTAAGATTATAACCCATCTCACAC
This sequence comes from Bucco capensis, assembly GCA_013396975.1. Lineage (NCBI taxonomy): Eukaryota > Metazoa > Chordata > Aves > Piciformes > Bucconidae > Bucco > Bucco capensis. The sequence goes on along the minus strand of VWZO01016040.1, from coordinate 634,676 downwards.
TCCCAAGACTAATTACTTTCCAACTGAATGTAGTGGAAGGTTCTTTCTGCCTAACAGAATCATGTCAAATGAAAATAAAATAGGGTTCTTTAAAAATATTTTTCATTTCTCTCTTTTAGACATTTTAAAACTGAAAGAATTAATCACTTCATTTCCTTTAAAGAACACAAAAGGAGCACAGGCTGCTATGTCATTTGAATAGAAACACCAGATTTGGAGGCTGCTGCCAGCTCACTGAACTCTGAGCTATGACATCACAGTTGGCATGATGTAATTCCTTTTGGAAGATGGAGCTCTCTTCCTCAAAAGGTTGCTCTTCCCCCCAGCTACTCCTGAGATTCTCATATATGAATAACAGCACCTGTACGGGAACATTCAGATAAAACATCAACAAGGTTTTGAAATGATAACCAGAAATCACACTGTGGTATTAGTTCTGCTAAACATCATAAAAGCTTGAGTTTTAGTTTTTATTAGCCTCTGCAAGGCTGAATTTCCCAGAATGAAGTAATTGTCTCAAAATCATCAGAAAACAGTTTTGTTGTCCTCACACTAAAGTTCTACATCCCCTACCCCCACTGAGATACATAGAGAACATTGGTAATCTGAGAGCACCTCACATGTTGGTTTTCAAGGGACCCAAGCATAAAAAAGGCTGAAAAACAGCTAGGATGATGCAGAGAAACAAGCTTTGACCAGCAGCAGCTGCCCATCTGTACAGTGCTCCTAGAAGTTAACTCAGCCCAGAGGGTTACTCCATTTGTAGCTGCTGAAAAACGAAAGGGTTCTTTCCTTTTAGTAGAGTGAAGATTACTCAGGGCAACAAGTTATTAACACAGACCCTATGTGGATACTCATTCAGTGGTCACCCCTCCAAATATATAGCCAGAGCTGTGCCACAGCCTGGGGAGGGTGCCAGTGCAGGTCCACACATGGCTTAGCGATTCCAGGCTGGGCAACTCTGACAGCATTCCAAGCTGAACCCCTGGCTGCTCTATATCAAGGCTGATGGTTTTCATAGCACTTTCCTCCAGAAGGCAGTTTATTCCGGCTTCGTTGTTCCAAGATGCTTGCATCCATTGCTCCCTGCAGCCACAGCAAGTGCAGGGCTGGTTTACAGCCTCTGTCCTGGACTGCACCTTAGCAGGGCTGTATGTATGCACTACAGCTTAAGCACTTTGGGACTACTCAGAGTGAAATGCATAAAATGCTAATGTATTACTAGACTCCTACAATATTCTTTTAAATAGCATCTCCAGTATATGGAACTATTTTACAAGCAAGTCAGTGTTCTATGACACCAAAAGATTTTTATTTTATCTTTTAAAGCTTAAATATCACAGAAAAGTGGGTGTTGATAGGATCTGCCAGCAGCACAAACAAAATGTATGAATCCAGACTAGAAATGAAATGATCTCTCCACAACAGGGAAATTGAGGAAAAACCATGGGAGAAAAAAAAAATCCACAATATAGAGCAGCTTGAAAGTATCAAACAAGCAAATCGAACAAAGATTTCAAAGCACAATTGGATGTGCCCTTCCTCAGGCAACATGTCAAAACCACCACTTCTCCTCCCCTTCCCCTTGACAGACGGTCTGACTGGGCCCAAAGCCACACCAGCAAGCTGTGATCCTGGCAAAACCCACGAGGTAAATAAGGTTGAGCACAAAGTGCAACGGGATGGGAGGCATGTGAGTGCCGAAGGATGAGATGCTGGCGATTGAGTGAGCAGCACAAACTGCTCTGAAACAATGCTCCGGCGTGATGCCAAGAGTGCTCTGGAGGTAAATGCTACAGAGCCAGAGCTGTATCCATCTCCAGTTGAGGTTAAGCACTTCAAATTTCCTGGGCAAATCCCAATTCTGGTTTTTGGGGTTTTTTTTTCAAACTACTAAAAAACCCCAAAACCCCAAACCAGCAAACCCTCAATTATCCAGTTAAAATCTAGTGAATTTTGTTTTCTCCTGTGCTTCTAGTGAGACATGAAGATGCAAGAAAGCACTACCATGCTCTTTTGCAAGACAGGATCTGTTTCATGAGTACCAAACCACCTATATGTGTGCTGTGTAAGATCAGCTGATTCCCTCAGCTAAAAAACACCGAGGACATGCCATTATGTGGGCATTTTCTTTTGCTTTAGCATAGTGTAGTAGAACCTTCTGTGTGAGACCCAATCAATAATCAAAGCCAGCCACAGCCAGATGACAAATCTCTGCTTCTGCAGGTTTAAATGTCAGATTACCAATGCCATTCAAATTCTCGTTTGCTTTTAACTTCAGATCAAAGCTAGCAGAGCTGGGAAGACAATGCTTTCCACCCTCTGCCTTCCCCCCTTCTCGCTGCTCTGAAATCATCTGTCTCCAAGCCAGAAGTCTAAATGGAGTGTGGGGCGAGTTCAGAAGAGAGAAGGTTGATGGGAGCCTACTGCCAATTGCACTCTGCACTCACAGCTTGCTCCCACAGCTCCATTAGCTGCCTGCAATCAAGGGCGGCCGACTCAGTCCTGCTTGCTGTCCAGGTTTAATAGGTTCAGCTAGTTAATGAGCAATGGCTAGATTGCATTCCAAGACTTCACATCATTCACAAAGCAATTAAGTGTACACTTCTTGGTCCCCTCCAGGAGAGGAGTGCCTCATTCTGCTCAGAGGATAAACGCAAGCCGCAATTTTCCAAACTGAATAGCGCGACACAGTGGGAAACTGTCAGAATATTCACAATCCCCAAGAACCACGCTGAATGTATCACTCCTTTTCCACATGCCTCTAAAGGGCTCCTTTACCTGTACAACTCTGGGCTACAGATTGCTCTTGCCAGGTGAAACCGAGACCTGTATGCCAGTGGGGGAAGCATCTCAATGAGCTACTGACAAAGCAGGCTAGGGAGTCAGTGTGTTACTGAAACAAAAGATATTTCATTTGAAAGCCACTGCAAAGGCAGCAGTACTTTTTGCATGTATAGTTTTTACATGTTCCCAGAGGAGGACTGCAAGGCACCCTGCAAACAATGAACCACTTATCCCCAGCTTTACAAAGCTCAGAAGCTAAGTGACTTGAGCCCTCAGGCATCCCTCACAAAACCAGGACTACTTCCCTAGAGGATGATGCTACCTCCAAGGGCAGAGCTGGGGGAAAAGCCAACATCATCTTTTTCACTCATACGTGCCTATTCACCCCCCATGCTCTTGCACAATTTTATTGCTGTTAATTTATGTACCGCTATTGCTCCAATGCCCCTTCCAAATGTTTGTGTCCTTTCAAGCTCTTCTTTCCCAGGCAAAGAAAGATCCTACTGTTACAGGGTGCTAAGCTCTCCAGCAGTACAAAGGATCCTCAGCCTCAAACATCTGATTCACAGCTCAACCAAAGCTAGATCCTCAACATGTTCTGAAAGAACAACTCCTTAGGTGTCTTCTCCAGACTGTGCAGCTGAACCTGATGGAGAAAGGAGTCCTGAGGGCAAAGACCTGGTTTTCTCTCCACAAAGGGACTGGACAGATATGCTGCTTCTACCTTACACTGAACATTAAGAGCCAGGATCACAGAGCTAGTAAGTTTATGGCACACACATCTAGAGAACAAGGACAGAGAGATGCTGGTCATACGTTCCTCTCCCTTCATCCCACACACAGCATTCACAGATGAGACTTTAAAAAGCCTCAATACTTGCTGGTTTATAACACCATTAGTAAAAAAGAAAAGAACAACAACAACAAAAACCCCAAACACACAATATTTTGTAAAACCAGGAATCAAATAAATCTATCCTGGATGAAGAGATCTTTTGAATTTTTAAGATGCATCTGATTCTTTAGTGCTTACCCAATCACTAAACCGACATTGATTCACTCTCTCTGAATGAAGAACACACAGAAGTACCCATTGTCTATATTGGAGATAAGATTAAGTTAGGAAACATCCAAACCCAACCCTTGACTCATTTACCAAAAAACTCACAACTAAACTTTAAAAAAAGACTTACACAACATCACAGACTGGTCATTTAACTTTAAATGCAAAGCCTTGGTATGGAAAGGAAGCACAGCTGAGGGCTTACAGAAGTTTTTTCTTCTATTATTCCGTTTCCTTTGCGCATGCCAGTCAAAACTATAAAATACTTGTGGGAGAAATGCAGAAGGCACGGCTTCACATTCCAGAAGATCCATTTCCATGTGCTGTGTACAAGCCAGGCGACCACCCAGGAAAGCCAGGCAAACAGGAGTTGGCCCACCAGTGTTGCAATTGCATGCTAGCAGCCCTTCTCCATCAATGCTTTGCCCTGTCTTTACCATGAAAGGTAACCACTAAGCCCTGCAAGCAGCTGAGCCTACAGCAGGATCACCTCTACACCTGCTCTGAAATAATTGTAGCCCTGCATTTCCTCCTCTTGAGAACCTTCTTCATCTTCCTCTTGATAAGTTCAGATGCAGTGCTAAAATAGTTTGAATACACCAAAAAAGGAAAAAGAGATAATCTTGATACAGAAGCCTGTAATATTAACAGCTCTTTATTTCTCAAATCCTCCCATGCCCTGCCCCTTTGCCCTCCAGTATAATACTTTTGCCCCAGTTTTACTGAGGAAAGGAGAGCAGAGGTGGATCATCTGTACTCTTGGGAAAGGGCAGGACCAGCTACTTCCTCTCCTTCATGCCCACGTCTGTGCCATTTTCTTTTTGTACACTGATCACAGAAAGATTTGGTAACTGTTTCAGAGTCACTAAAAAAGAGCCAGGCCCTCAGAGGCCAAGCTGGTTGAGAAACTTTGCTGGCTGGAGCAACAGAAGTAGGCACGACTTGCCTTTAACAAAGCAGAAGGCATTTGTTTTTAGTTAACTGGGTAAAGGGCAGTAAAACTCGGCCAAGTATTTATTTATTGGACTGGAGTGCCTGCAGTGAGAGGAGGGTGAGATGTGTGTAAGGTTTCTGTAATCCCAACCTTGGAAGGGATGTAAGTGAACTTCGATTCCACTGTTGGAATAAGATAGCACAGAAAGCCTGGGCTATGTGATGTAGAAATGTTGATTTAGAAAAGAGATGTTTTGGGGTGATCTGGGGGTGGTGGGGGGGAATCTTTACAGCTTTTCTGTAAAAAAATACCTTTTTTACATCTGTTGGTCATTACTTTCTGCCAGTTCAAGACGGTCAAGAGCACAAGGAGGTAGCAAACTTCTAGTGATATTTCTGTTTGCAGGAACTTTGCTTTCATTTTGGCAGTGAGGAATGCTGACTGTACCCTGGGTGTCACTGAAGTTTACCCCTCTGACCTCTCCAGCAGGAATGCCAATTGAATTTAGCAGAAGTATGAAGTTTAACATGAACAAATGCCAGAGAAGCGGAGGGGCAGGAGCTGATTAGCAACAGGACCTGAGGGAACAGCATGAAACTATAGCAGGAAAGGTTTAGGTTGTATATTAGGAAACTGTTCTTTACCCAGAGGATGGTCAAGCACTCTAACATGCTCCCCAAGGAAACAGTCCCAGCACCAAGCCTGAGAGAATTCAAGCAGCATTTGGATAAGGCCCTCAGGTACATGGTGTGATTTTTAGGGTTGTCCTGTGAAGATGCAGCAGTTGGACTCAATGATCCTTGTGGGCCCTTCCAACAGGACATTCTATGATTTTATCATAAGTAACAAGTATTAACCTAGCTTCAACCCAAACCTACACTCAGCAGTGTTATTACCCCTTCAAAACCTGCTAATATGTGGCCTCACCAGCTGTGAGCTTATTTGGCTCTCAGTCTCATCCCCCAGCTCAGTCCCAGGGTAACATTAGAGGGGTAGACAATGAGAGACCCCCAACTTTGGATTTATATACACGCTGGCAAACATGACTGACTTTCAGATCATGTCAGACTACATGGGGAGGTCTTGCACCAGGGATGGTACTACCTGGGGATGCTACAGAACCTTGTTGGATGTGTGGCGAGGAGAAAAAAATCCCAGAAATAAAAAGCAAAACCGGATGACTTTGCAGTGCTTAGCGGGAGCTGTCAGGCAACAGTTAATGCTGAGGAATTGTGCAATTCTGTTTATATTCTTTCAGCACATGCAGGTGTTGGGAAGCCCAGGATGGGAGGGGCATGCAGATCAAAAAAGAAAGAGGAACCACTTTTTTTTCTGATGTGTGTGATCTATTCAGATGAATCTTTTTTACTGACAAGCTCTTTTCCTGGAATCATCACAGATGCTCAAGTATCAGTCCTGGGCTCTCTGATAAACAGACAGCATGCCTCAAACCTTTAGGTTATGTTACACCTTTTTGTGGTGGAGGATGACATGGTTTTGATGGCAGTTCTGGGGGAATTCAGTCATTTTTCAGAGACGTTATTCAAAGCTTCAGGCTTTTTCAAATTTAGATTCATTTTGCTGGGGCTTTTTTGTTACTTTCATTCTATTCTAGTCGTGCGCTGTTATGTTTACCATCTGAAAAGTGAGGAATAAAGGATGGATCTCCACTGACATCCATCCATCTCATTTCTTTCTTTGCTCACCTTGCTTACAACCATGCATACAATTTTTACACTGATGGATTCTGTTCAGAGAAATGCCTTGACTGGCAGATTTCCCCCCACGCACTGCTGCTCCTTGTCCAGCCCCCAGCCACCTCACTCCCTCCTTTCTTCTGCAGCTCTTTGTTGCTGAATGTCAGGGTCATCAGTGCCACTGGCTGACATGATTAGTGTGGCTGACATTACACCACTGCTCTAAAAGGAAGCAGGCAGAGGGCAAGAGAGGAAAAAAACCCACAAACCCAAAGCCAAGACCCAAACCAAAACCTGCAGCAGTTTTAGGCAGAAGGAATCAGGCTCAAATAGACATTAGTAACCTCACTCTTCATGATTAAAGAGGTCCATGCTCCACTGTGGATGTACACAGCATTTCAATGTGCTCCTGTTCTTGTTATAATCAGTATGCCTCTGCCTGCCCCAACACGTATCCTGGAGGTGTGCTCCAGTGCTGGAGATCACAGGCAAAGACTAGGGAGGGGTAAAAGCAAAATTATTAATAAAACAAACAAACCAAAATAAATTAAAAAAAAAGTAAAAAACCCCAAACCCCAGCATCAGACAGGAGATAAAGCCTGACCTGTGATTCAGCAGATTCAAATGCTTAGAAGTACAACAGCCTGTGCACTACTGAAAGACAGCAGCAGTCCATTACATGTATTGATTTGCAGCACTTTGTCAGCACTAATGATGTTACCTCATTAAAAGAGATAAATGCCCGACTGTTCTACCAAAAGCATCTGCTCCTTCCTCCTCGCCTGTTCTCCAGCAGGGCCCACAGCAGTAGTACAGCAAATTCAAACTAAAATCCAACATTAAACACACCTCAGCTTATTTAGCCACTTGGTAAGGTTGCTTTTTTATTTTTGTTGTTATTCTTTTCTTTCCGTTTTCTGTTAAATTGGAGTTATTCTGCATTTCCCACCAGGTCTCTCTTCTCAGCACCGAATGGGCACATCAAAGGGAAACAAAGCCCTGCGAACCACCACAGCTCATTGGAAAAGGACTTCTCAGAAAATAAACTGATGTTTACCTTGGATAATTCATTCACTGTTAGGTAAAGCAATATGGGCTGCAGCTTTGATCACAAGAGTTGACGTGATAGGGTAAGGTGCTGATACTGACTTCTGTCCCTTAGCCCTTAACAATGTGACACCACACACATGGGTAACACATTGGTTTTGCTTCCACAGATTCCTTGTTAGATGCAAAGGTAGCAGTTTACCATAATGAATGTTTTATGCATTATTCCTTTGTGTATAGGGTTTCCAAAGTACACATTATTAAAGTCTATTAAACTCTCTATTTAGCAGAATTACCAATATGCCTTTGGGGAAATTATTACAATGAAGACGTACCGGTATTTAAATTCCAGTTGTTTAACAATCTTTTCCTAATCACCAATCCAGGTATCTACATTAAAGTGCAGTCAGACTCCTTCCAGCACAGCACTACCCTGTCTATGAGCTCCTTATGGAAATTCATTTAAAAAAAAAGTATTTCAACTTGTCATGTTTTTCATAATTAGCCTCAGACAGCTACTGCTTTAAAATGACAGCAACTCCTTCCTAATCCTCATCACCAAGCAGAGCACTCAACAGTTAAACCTGGTTACTGAACTGGCTGTTTGCAGCTATACAATTTATATCGACATTTCAGTATCTGCAAGATATCAGCCTATTTAAGGAAAATTGAGCCAACAAGGTCCTATTCTTTACAAAAACCTTTTCTATGAGAAAGGATCTGTCCTTGTAGAACAGGGATCTAAGGATGAAGCAGCATAAAAACTCCTCAAACTCAGTGTATGCTCAGGTCCCTCCCGAGTTGTGTGCAGAGCAACCATAGAGCAGCTACCAACTGTTGTTTGTACTATGATTCTCAGACCATTTCCCCTTTTAAGACTGCACACTAGAGCTATAGCTAGCTACTCTCTAAGTGTCCCAGTTTTCACTGCAATGAGTCTTAAACTTGGTTCCAAATTTGTAAATATGTGTCCATGCCTCCCATGATAAGAACAGATATTTTTCCAATGGGAAGAAACTCATGTTTCTCAGGGGAAAGGAAGTAAACTTCATCATATTAGAAATCACACGATTCAGCTTCCTGGGGTGGGGTGGAAGAGAACTATATCCCAACCTTTCAGATTTCCTCCGTGACCTTCAATAAATCACTGTGTTCCTGCCTCTATTTCTCATCAGTACAAGGGTGATACCTCACCCTCCTTTAAGAAGTCCAGAAGCATTCAGGTTCCATCTACAGGGCAGTCAGGCCCTCCAGCAAAGACAAGCAAGCACCTACCTAAACAGATGTCTTGTCCTTGCCACTACATCACAAAAACAATTTTAGAACTTCAAGACCAGTTCAACTCTCAATCATCTTCAGTGACAACAACATTAATGTATTGAAAAATTGCTGACAGAAATCTTATGGAACCAATGGGAACAGAAAGAGAGTAAGTAATGAGGGGGAGCTGCTCAACAGGGATTCACATCAAACAAATATGCAGGATTTAGGCCATCATACAACTGCATGTTTTGATATGCCAGAATTCAAAGTTTATGTCCAAATACAGATAAAAGGAGGACTGAGGTCATGACTGGAAGCTAGTGTATACAGTAAAAGTTCCTCTGACAAGTATGAATCAAATACTGTCTGCTCTTTTTGGCTCTAAGGCAAATTCACTGCCCTCTGTCAAGCCTACACTGATTTTCACCATACGCTAATTCCCTATAAATCGATGGATGAAAGCTCTTCCTTTCTTCAGTTACAAACCACTTTCTCTGTTTTACCAATGCAACCTCATTGACTTTTACATATGCACCAGAGTGCTTGTCCTTGTGTGCAATGGGAAGCTAAATCTCCAATAAATAAGAAAGGAAACAATCTCTTCATCTTAACTGAAGTGGAATTAGGAACATCCCTTTCACCTTGAAAAAGGAGACGCATGTCTAAGAGGCAGAAGGGAAAACACCACTAACTTCACTTCTTCAGTTTGCTTTTCCATTAGGAAAGACTCTTGTGTGATTGGAAAGGACATGTTTTTCAGGCTTTTAAGATTACTTTATCCAACTGCAGATCAGAAGTCCAAGAATATCAGATGTTGACTTAGAAAAGTCTCCAGCACCTCTTTACTATCCATTAAAGAAGTACCTTTTCCATCCTGTTTGACAGAAGTGGTAGATCAAGGATGCAGCTCTACTGTAGCCTGAAGCTGTCAGTCCCCTTTTCCTAGCACTTGCTCCTTTGCCTCAACCCTAGTTCCATGACCATGAGATGAGATGGTTCTGCTGAGCCTCACAAAGTCCAACCACATCTCTAGTTGGTTGTTGGCTAGATTCACCCCATTAAGCAGCTCACAGTAGGGCTCCATAAGCACCAACAGTGGCACAAGAGGAATGGAGGAGGTCCTGGCCAAGGACACCATGGGGAGAGAAAGAGGATGAGAAGCCATAACTTGGACTGGCTTAGGCTGCCATGAAACCTTTAGCCCTTGACACCTATCAGAAGACATCATGGAAACACAAGCCACAGGGTCGCATTCAACATCCCCATATTCTTATCTCCTTGTGTTTATCACACCAGATGACAGACCTCACAAAAGCACCTGGCAACACACCACCACTTTATTCCCAGGGTATTGGGTGTAGATGTGGTGCAGCCTTCATTTGTTACTGTGGCACGTGGACAAGCAGCTACCTCAGCCATGCTGTCGCTTTGTCTCTCCTGCCACCTACTGTACTGAAAATCAAAACAGGTGTCACCAACCCATGTGCATCTTCACTTCTGTTTGGAAATACTAATCTTTAGTTCTAGAAGTACCACTGTGAGCATGTGGGAACTCCTTGCTGTCACAGCTCCTTCAGAGATGCTATCCAGTGTTTCCTGATCAAGGCTAAATGCAGCACTTTGAGCTCTACTTAACTCACTGATGCTCCAGGGTTCAAATTAACATTAAATACTAAAAATTCTCCAGAGTTTAGGGCATGAACTCCTCTCCTCTTTTACTCCATGGAGAATTAATCACAGAAGATTTATTTTAAACGGTGAACGGGCTGTGACACCCCATAAACCTCTGTCCCTTTATTTGCTGTTATTTCCAATGACAACACTCACAAAGGGCAAAACCCAGCAGAAAAAGAACTTCCCACTGGGTGTGTGACTTATCAGCCTGTGGGCAGGGGTGAAACTCTTGCTGCACTTGAGCTGTGTCACCTAAGAACAGACCCACCATATGCAAGAGTCTGCTTCACACTGTGGTTTACCCATGTCCTTTTAACCTCTTGCTCAAAAACAACAGCTGAACAAGTCTGGCTGTGCCATGCCCTACCCTTGGCACCACAGTTACCCACACAAGATCTCCTCCCCAGCAGCAGCATGTAGGCCTGTTGCCTACAACAGCACTGGCTTCAGAAGGCACTTCACTGGTGCTTGTGCCCAAGTGCCACGTCCAAGCACAAGACAATTATTTTGCCATAACCATCTGGGTTCTGCCATCCATCCAGGACTGTTAATCACAGTGAATGGCACTGAGAAGGCAGCAACAAGTCTAAGCTGGTCTGGCACAGTCCAAGCTCACTGCAAGAGCTTTACACCCATTCATAGTACTACGTGGAAGCCACTAAGCAATCGACCTGAAAATGAGTAGAAAACTGTCCCGTGTTAATTATTTATGCCACCCTCCCAGAAGGCATGACAGTTCTATTTTTTAGTACTTTATTATTAATTTCAAGAAAGTATTCAAATAGAAAACAGCAAGCTCAAGTCACTAAAAGAAATCTCATTATTTTCTAGTAAGAAGGTACCTGGCATGTGCTGGTTTATTTTCCCATATATGGCACTCCCTTCTACCTAATCAACAGCTTGTGACAGCAGATATCTTTGATAAAAGGAGTATTCTGATAAGGGAGAAAAACATTCAACATTTGCATGATCAAGTGAGTTCTCGAATGTATTTATTTATGCTGTGACCATAGTAATCAAGAAGTATTAAATGTGGAACTGAGCATCAGTTAAATGGATTTTAAATCTGATTTTTCACTGGTTGCAGTAAAGAAATTGTTGACTAGCAGGACTCATTAGGGTCTTTACAGACTGCAATTAGAGAAGCAGATAGAGAAGATGAATTGCTCTATCCCCTGCAAAAAGAAAAATCTTACTTTTGCAAGTAATAGCCAGCCTTTCATCTTAGCATTTAGAATCTGATCAACTGAGAAAAAACATTAATATCATTCCACTCACAGATAAACATCTCTGTAAAATGAGGACATCTCTTTTCCTTAAACAAATCTGGCAAGGCTGTAACTAAAAATAATTGTGTAAGACACATAGTTGGGTATGGACACAGGAAAACAACTGGCATGACTAACTGAGTGTCTAATCCCAGCTATTTAGCTACCAAAATATCTCAAGAGCTGTGATACATCCACTTAAAGCCAAATACAGCTCACAAGTATCTATTAAACGTGAATGAATATATCAAGGAGCAACAGTATGTCCTCATAAACTGCACAAAGAAAGCAAACAGGTAAAAAAAAATAAGATCTTTTTACAGCATGTGATCAGAAGCTGATCTTGCTGACATCAGTAGAATTTATAACAGAATCAAGGCAAAAAACAAAAGGATCATATTAGCAGTTACTAACTCTACAGGAACTATCAGTGCAAAGCTAATGGAGTGAAGAGAGCCTTAAACCAACTTGCTATTTTTTAACACAAACCTGAAAAACCTGCTACTGCAAGGGCAATGCCAGAGGGTGCTCACACATCCTTGCTAGAAACTCTTGGAGATGCCTAAGGATTCTCCAAGGGAACTGAAGAAGCCAATTCCATACATGCTGTGCTGCCTGGATTGACATCTCACTAAACAAACAGGCAAAGTTTAACCTCCAAAAGTGCCTTCTACCACCTCTGCTGCACTCAACCGAATGGAAGGGAAAGAGATTGAAGCTTGTTTGGTGCGGGACCGACAGAGACTTTCTAGCAGAAATGGTCTCTAGCAGAAATGGAAGCAGGTGATAAGCTGCTCTGAGAGCTTCCCTTGCTTTGGGAGGGGTGGAGTGGCTGAGAGAATTTCAGAGCAGATTCTCCAAACAAGCTGTTAAGAGAAGCTGCTATCCAGAAGGTTCGACAGGAGGAAAAAGGAAGGAGGGAAATCACAGTTAATGGGATTTGGCTACAACCAGCAAAGAACTAGGTTTCTGAACACATTACAAACAGTCCTGTGCTTCACCACTGCACAAGTTCACTGCTGGATGAGGAAAGTGTACATAGACTTAATGCCTTAGAAAGCTTCACAGAAATTTAGTTAAATCTGTTCAGAACAAATCTCATCTCTCCCTTGGGATGCCCTGTAGATGCTTATGAGAAGATGAGGAAATTGCCACCACTACACCATAACTTCTATGATTTTCTGTAAGGGGGAAGCTGTCAGGGTAGAGATTTATATCCTATATATTATAAACTATATCATTTGAGGTTAGGTCATAAGTTCCATCAGTGAACATTTGTGACATGTGGAGGTCACCATCCCACTCATCGTAGATACAAACTACAGAGTTTGCCCAAGTTTTCTGTGAGAGGGAATTGTTATTCGATCCAGCCAAGCAGGATAATTTGTGCTCGAACATAGAGGGTTACCTCGCCCCAGAGCACCTCTCCTTGGCACAACTTCAGATCAAGGAAGATGATACAATTAGGGCACAGAATAAGGTCTTTGGAAGGAAACAGTGCTCTCATGCCTGGAGGAAAGCAAACAAACTCCCAGCTACAGGTTGCATCGCTTTGGAAAGAGAAACCTTAGCAAAAGAGCCTTGCTTATGAAGGAGCTCCCTTGGTGAGGGAGTTACTGAGGACCTGCTCATCCTCTGACCTAGGTGGAGAGTTGGTTGCTTAAGGTGGCAATGAAAGGAAAGTTACATGCATGATGCCCTCTACCTGTGCAAACTGAAGCCAAGCATGGGACATGACACAACATGTATGAACGGTGAACTCATCCTTCCTCAGATCCCAAAGGAGGCAGCGCCACAGTATGTGCGAGGAGGGAAGATGCTTGCAGCAGAGAAGTTTCTGGTCTGATTGTGAGACAGAGGAAGAGGCAGCAGGAGCACAAGAATTGAAACGATAGGAGAAGCAAGATAAAAGAATAAAGGGGCTGATAGCATCTTACAGACAACACACTTTTAGAAGAAGTAGAGGAAGTTAAGCAGCCGTGAAAGAGGGGGAAGGAAGAGTAAGGTTGATTTTCCCGATAGTCAGGTCATGAACAGTTCCCAAAACCTGCCTAGTCGGGCTGGTTGTCCAATATAAAGATGCAAAGAGCAACACATGGGGCACCTTTGGAGCAGAAGAAAGGAAATATTGAGGAGTGGGAGACTCTGCAGGGGAATTAAAGAAATCTGCACATTATCTAAGTGACATAAGATGAAGCTATAGAGCTTTCAAGTGGTAACAAATGTGAATAGTTAACAAAGGAGTTATGCAGAACTGTCCACTGATACAAAAATCCTTAAAACTCTGGCTCCTCACAAACATCTTTTCTTTTTGAAATCCCACAGCCACTGCTGGGAGATTAGCTTTATGAAGTGAGAATTTAACTGGAACTGCAGCCCTGGGTAACTACAGGAAATGTTGCTCACAGCAAGCAAAAATGCAGGATAATTAGATATTTCGGGGGAGAGGGGAAAGAAAGTTAACCTAACTATCCAAACAGAATAAATAAAAGCCTGTCCTTCTCTGGGATCTTTCTGAGAATCTCAGAACAATCTACAACCATTCCTTGTTAAAAGCTACTGTGTCACAGCTTATTGCACAGTCTAGGTCCCAAGCCTGACCATCCTTCTCACCCTTATACTTCTATCTGCCTGCTGATCCTCATACCAGACATTAGCTGCAAGCTGAGGGGTAAAGCCCCTGTGCAGGTTTGTGCAGTGCAGGACCCCAGCTGGGGCTCAGGGTGCTGCCAAGTGCTCCTTCACCAGAATTAATGAGGCAGCCAGATCAAGAAAGACAGAAGACAAAAGGTTTCCACCAAGTGAGAAAACTCCTAAGCACGAGAAATTAAAGCTCTCCCCACGCCGAGTGTGCTCAGCAGCACAGCCTGGCAAGGCAAGGAGGCTGAGAAAGCCAGCTGTCCTTCAGACAAAAGTGTAAAAAAGCAGCATGAGGAGAAAAAAAAGGGAAGAAAAGGTCAAGCAGAGGGAGGCAGGCTCCAGACAAACCCTCCCTTCCCCACAGGAAAGCACCTCAGTGGAGACCACTGTGGAGTCTGCAGAAGATGCTGCTCAGTGGGGGAAAGGTTTGAGTTAAAATACAAACCCACGTTTACACGCTCCCAGGAGTTCCTTAACTGCAACTGAGAATTTAATGATATGCTTTGCAATGGACTTTCTGACACATGTTTTCCACTCATTTCCAGTTCCAGTTTCTGCTCCTGCTCTGCTTTTTAATCAACACTGGGACAAAACACTAATATTCAGATCTTGCCTTGCTAAGAAAACCAGAGTAATTGGAAGTTATACTAACAACACTTAAATACAGTCCATGACTATTTAAAGGCTTGAAAGCATCTCGTTAGAACACTGCATAAATTAATCCAACCTAATTCTCCAGGATGCATCAAGATCTAAAAAGCCCCAAGTTTGACATTCTCTCTTACCACCCACTTAAAAAAACCCCAACCCAACACACTGGGGTTAGCTTAGGTTGCAGACAGTAACAACAATCAACATGCACCTGAATAAATGCAGTTTACTCCCTGATGTAATGAAGCTCATGCCATAACCAGTTCAAAACCAAAACAAGAAGAGGCTCCCCCCCTCCCCCTCCATGCCCACGCCCTCCCCCATTTTCACTATTAATGATGCCCCAGCGCAGCCTGCCCGCTCGGGATCCTGCATCACTCCCTCCATCCCTCCCTCCCCACTACCTAAAACCATCCCTGGATGGGCTCGCAGCCACCACCAGGCTCCCTGTCCCCACTGCCCCGCTCGTGCTGGCAGCCAGACAAAGCAAACTCTGGTTGCATCACGGAGCAAACTCATTTTTCAGCAACCTCCCATCCCAGAGTTTACCGCTACTGTAAGCTGGTGCCGTCAACAACGCTGCCTTTGNTCTTTCCCTTCCCCCCCCCTTTTCTTTTCACTGCCTCGCTGTGTTTTTGTGTAAATGATCTCACATGACTCAACAAATCCATCTGCCTGGAGCAGGCCAAGTTTGGAGCCTTCCCAGGAGGGAGGAGAAGAATTGCTTTGTGGAAAGGACCTGGAGCTTTGCCCTTTCTCTGGCTCAAATTACCCGCCTGTCAGGCCTGACGGATTTGGCTAAAAATAAAAGGAAGCGGGCCGTGAAAAGGAGATGAATGAGCTCAGCAGTTCCTTAGATAACATGGGCCTGGTGTCGCCTAAAGATCCCAGAGCAGGAACTTTGGATGCTGGCATAGAAGTGTGGTGCTGCAGCCTAGGTGAACTTGGCTGCTCAGGGACCAAAAAAGGGAAAACCCAACCATGAGCTATTGGAAATAAATGGATTAAAGGCACGCAGAACGGGAAAACTGCCTGCCGCAGGTTTTGAGCTTGTAAAAGGGGAGATTTATGGTGCTTCCAGGGGAAAAGGGGGTGTGGGGGGGTGTGGCAGGGGGATGCACTTGATGTCAGCCTCCCGCCCTGCCCATGGAGCCTCAGCATCCTCTCTGCAAATGCCTGCCCAGCGCCCGCAGCGGGTATTAAGCACTTAGTTTGGCAATGTAATGACACACTGCAACAATCTGTAATGCGAGGCAGTCAGCAAAGCCCTGGCTCGCAAAGCTCTTTCTCCTAACCATTAACCATATGTTTGGCTCCGCCGCCACCCCAGCGAGCGGGTGTTCCAGCGCACCATCTGGTTTCGATCCACACAAGCAACTGCAAAGCACAGAGTATTTCCCTCTGGAGCTGTGTCTTCCTCCCCAGCTCCCCCTCCCCGCCTGGCCCCCCACTCCTCTGCTCCTCATCTTCCTCCTTTACCCCCTTTTCAAGCAGTGGCCTTGCCTCCCCACCCTGATGTTTGAAGCACTGGGGACCACGAACACCCCACTGAGGGTGTGAAGAAGAGCAGGGATGCTGTGTTGTGCTACCCCCTGTGAGTCTGCACCCAGCATGCACAGACAGACATGGAGGGTTTGCATCCCTCATCATCAATGCTTAGGGTACCAGGTTAAAAATC
>VWZO01016040.1:576377-617418 GCA_013396975.1 Bucco capensis | reverse complement strand
TTGGGTTTTGTTGTTATTATTGTTATTATTATTTATTTTAAGGAGAATTTTGGGGATTTTTTTTTATTTTAAATGAGTCATCTGTTTTTTGAGTGATTTCTCTTCCGCGCTGGCTCCACCCTGTACTGTAAACGAGACATTACCTTATACAAGAATGAATCTGCTGCATTCCTCTGTCTAGCTGCCTCACAGCACATTTCCTACACTCGCAGCAGCCCCGGCAGCGCACGCTCTNGTGCTGCAGCCTAGGTGAACTTGGCTGCTCAGGGACCAAAAAAGGGAAAACCCAACCATGAGCTATTGGAAATAAATGGATTAAAGGCACGCAGAACGGGAAAACTGCCTGCCGCAGGTTTTGAGCTTGTAAAAGGGGAGATTTATGGTGCTTCCAGGGGAAAAGGGGGTGTGGGGGGGTGTGGCAGGGGGATGCACTTGATGTCAGCCTCCCGCCCTGCCCATGGAGCCTCAGCATCCTCTCTGCAAATGCCTGCCCAGCGCCCGCAGCGGGTATTAAGCACTTAGTTTGGCAATGTAATGACACACTGCAACAATCTGTAATGCGAGGCAGTCAGCAAAGCCCTGGCTCGCAAAGCTCTTTCTCCTAACCATTAACCATATGTTTGGCTCCGCCGCCACCCCAGCGAGCGGGTGTTCCAGCGCACCATCTGGTTTCGATCCACACAAGCAACTGCAAAGCACAGAGGATTTCCCTCTGGAGCTGTGTCTTCCTCCCCAGCTCCCCCTCCCCGCCTGGCCCCCCACTCCTCTGCTCCTCATCTTCCTCCTTTACCCCCTTTTCAAGCAGTGGCCTTGCCTCCCCACCCTGATGTTTGAAGCACTGGGGACCACGAACACCCCACTGAGGGTGTGAAGAAGAGCAGGGATGCTGTGTTGTGCTACCCCCTGTGAGTCTGCACCCAGCGTGCACAGACAGACATGGAGGGTTTGTATCCCTCATCATCAATGCTTAGGGTACTAGGTTAAAAATCATGTGTATCTTTGATGGGTCCAGAAGGCACTGCAGTGCCCATTGCATCCCACTCATGCTCACATGCGCACAGGGAGTGTGTTCAGTTTGGATTACATCAACTCTGTGCCGACACACTGCAGAAGGACTTCAAGAATGAACCTAACAACAGGAGGACAATTAGCAGTGTTATCTCTCCTGCTCCCAAGTAGGGCTTTCTAGGTACATTGGGTGTTGATCCCCCATCCCATCAGATCAAGAAGATTCTGGGGGAAAAAAAAAGATTAAAAAAAAGAAAAGAAAAAGGAATGGGAAAGAGGTGAAGAAAAAGGAATGAAAACATTTACTTTTCCTGTGATAACTAAACAAGCTCTTTCCTAAACTATATATAAAAAGCTTTCAACTGTTGCATTTAGAAGACCTTGTACCATATGTCTGCTTTATGATTTTATGAATTCTAACTACTATTTATGTTTTTAAAGCACTTCCATCCTTCTGTTTATTTCTGAAGTCACCTATGGGACATCAGTGGTAATTTTCCTCTCAGGTTGGCCAATTTAAGATTAATCATGACCTAAATGCAAGTATTCAGGGATGCAAGCAATAGGATACTCAGCAAATCCCACAACTGCTCCTTTAAAAGAAGTTTATACTCTGCAATGAGTCACACATACAGTGTTTATTGAAGTTACCAGTGCTACAAGGAAAAAAAAATGCCATTACATTTGCAAACACATACAAATCGCAGCTGTAAGCACCCAACTGCTTACACCAGGACTCATTTCTATGACTGGATATTGATTTTTTAATAATGTGTCATTATACCAATGTTGATACAGCAACTATCTTCCCAGAGTATGCAATTTAATACTAAAAAAGAAGCTGGCTCTAGGAAATATCAAATCCACACTTACTCATATGCTATTTAAACTTCTTTCTTGGTCATGACTAGAGCAATGCAAAGCCACCACTGTGTTTTTCCCATTGAGCATCTACCAAACAGTTCAAAGGCAACTAGCTCTGCTGCTCTGCTTCTTCATAAAATACTGCAGAACCTCTCCAATCCACACTGAAAACCAAGAGGCTATGCTGAAAAAGATGCATGTTTTTCAGATCTCCTCATACGTGTGAGAAATCAGTGTATGAAGAAGCACCCCGTAGGCCCTCATCCTGGAATCAAATACACATGGGGAATTGTGTGAAGCCTGATGACTTCACTGGGATTGCCTAAGAAGTTTGAGGGTAGGATCTGGCCCCAATTACGAATGTGCAGTGCAATTAACACTGTAAAAATCCTCCCCTTCATCTTTTACTCCCCCTCAGTGAGGGAAGTAAAATGATTAAAACCATAAGAGATGCATTTTAGCTAGCAACTTACATTCCCTACAAAATAGGATCTCAGTATGTTAAAGACCATTATTTTAAGATAGGATGGTTGCAAACATAGTAGTGGCATGCTTACACATCACACATTAGGTTTCCTACAACCATGCAACAAGAAATGGTCTTCATTCACACACAGAAAACAACCAGCAGTAGCCCTCTAAAGCAGTAGTGGTCTAGGTCTGGGTCTTTTAGCAGATAAGGATCTGCTCTGATCCAGAAATCTCTTGAAAGGGGAAATTCAAGGGAAATATTCATATATTCTGAGTTGTGCAGTCTGAAGGGACAGCTAATCATTTGACCTTCTTCCATAAAACAGGCATGGAGCTTCCCCGCCTACATCAATGAAGTTGTAAGAGGTTAGAGAATCTCTTAGGGCAAAAAAAAAAAATTAAATAAATAAATAAGAAACAAGAAAGGACAGCTTCAGATTCAACAGCCTGACATAAGGAAGGAAGCTACTGCAGCCCCAGTAATATTGCCCTCTGCAGCAATCACCCATGCTGTGAGAATGCTCACACCCTCTTGCCTGGTCTGAATTCATTTAGCAACCAGCCACTTGGTCTTGTTATACCTTGTCACCTTCCTTTACTCCTCAATCCCTGACAAAGGGCCACTGTCAGCCTGAAACCTAGACAGTTTTTAAAGCATAATAAAAAGCAGTGTCACATTATTACCTGAATCCACCGAGTCCTCCTGCCAACAATGTTGTTTATGCAATCACATTTTTCTGTTTCTAAAAACTTCTCTCTTGCCTCATGGCTCTGTGTGAAAAACAACACAATAGAGAAAACTGATTAACTGCACGCAGTTATCTATTAGTTGAATTACAGTAGTTGTCTTTCCCAGCAGATATTTAGGTCTTCTATTTTCTGCTATGTGTCATAAAGATATTCAACAATAAAAAGCCCTTTCAAAAAAACCCTGCTGATTGGCCAAACAGGAGTGACAGAGAACAACTTGAAAGGGACAACCGAGGTACCATAGCTCATCACTGAGAATCACAGAATCATGATGGTTGGAAAAGACCTCCGAGATCATCGAGTCCAGTGTCCACATAACACAACCATGCTCACTACTCAACCATATCCCCTAGCACCACATCTTCCAGGGATGGTGATTCCACCACCTCCCTGGGCAGCCTGTTACAATGCCTGATAATCCCCTCAGTGAAGAAATTCTATGCAGGAGAATGCAGCTCTCCTGTGCCCAAATCCTCTGCCCTCCCTGGGGCACCCTGCCTGGCAGCGCTGGGACCAACGCCAAGCAGACACTCAGTGCCACCAAAAGCAGAAACAGAGGGGAAGAGAGAGCTGCTTAAGTTACTTTCAGTTTCAACAGTAAATACATGCCACTAATAAGCACACCAGCAATGTAAAAATAATACCTGCGAGATTACATCTATAGTAAATTACTTAATTGTACAGCTTCCCTGAAGTTTGCACCTACAACTTTAAGTAGTGATTCTGATTAAAATTCTCGAAAGGATGTTTTAGTTTCTCTGTTTACTCCTCACTTCACATATTAGTAGCTTTAAGCCTTAGTGTCAAATTCTCCTGCCGATACACCAATGAACCAAAACACATTTCACAGAAGAAATTTCCACACTTAAATAAGGAAGAAAAAAGCCCTTATGGTAGAAACCCAGCCAAAGATACAACCTCAGAAAAACCCCAGCAGCCTCTCTGAATGGTCAGAAGACACATCGTAAGTAAAGAAAAAACGCAACTAGATTTTCAGTACTGGAAATGCCATTAGCATCACTATTTCATTACCTTCCCTGAAAACAAACCAAACTCCTTCACTTGAGAAAATGCAACTCCACCATCTGTATGTGACCCTTTGCCTACCTGCACAAGGGCATACAAGTGAAACATAGCTATGCAGCACAAGGTGGGGGTATGGCTGCGGCATTCTTCCTGTCATTTCAGGGCTTGGGCACTTGGTATACTCTATCCATTGTTGACATGGATGCCTAGCTGGAAGTTTTTTTGGAAGGTTTTGGTCGCAGTGTCCCATTGAGACATTTGTGACAAAGTGGCTGGAAAGACTCATCAAGTTCTGGAAATCTCAAATAGAAAATTTAAACCTGGGACTAAGCAGGTGCCACTCAAAGCAAGAGCATGGTCTAGTCTAGGGCTGAAGAAAACAGAGGTGCCCTTTGCCTCAGGCATCTGCTCCCAACCAGGCAGGGCCTCTTCCCAAGCAAAGACAGGGATCGACCCCCTCCCCTGCTCCAGATGACCTCCCTGCCACAGCCACAACAGCCTGGAGCCATCTACACTCACCACAGAGCAGCCAAGAGCTGTGCCAGGAGATGATGGGAGAGGATACATCAAAACACTTAATGGGGACAGAAAATGTGAGGTGGGATGGGGAGAGAGCAACAACATGGTTAGGCATGGAGGTCTGCACAGTGGCTGTGCAGCTGCAGTGCTGCCAATGAATTGTGTTCAAACCTCTACGGTGTTGGTGGACACTTTGCCATTTGTTTGCTCCCTGCTTTTTTTCCCTTTGGTTTACCAAAGCTATGTTGCAAGAGAGAATATCCAGGAGTTGAAGCATGGGAAAGGGAGAGAAATATGGTGGGTGAGCACTGCCCACAGGGGCTCCATTCACCCTCTCCTGCTGCTCTCAGTGCAAAGTACATACCTGAGCCATACATCAAGGCTATGGGATGAGAGCTCAGGAGAACCTTGACTACAGTTGGCAGTGAAGAGGGCAGCCACCCTGCCATCCCCCTCAGTGCTCAGGCAGATAAGCAGTGCCTTGGAAAGCTGCCACACAGCTCCGATGCAGCGTCGCTCCTGTCACTTAGACCCAGCATTTCCCAAGGGGCCATTAATGGCGAGTTCCTAAACAACCTGAAACCCTGGCTTCTCTCAAGCAAAACTAATGAACACTCACAGCAAAAGGGAACTGTATTTCCAGTACATGAAATACTACGTGGTACAGACACATCTCAGCAGCAAGGCTGTGAGATTCTCAAGATCCTTTGTCCTCCTCCTTTAACTCTCTTCCTATAAAGAAGTGGTGATGCTTCCCAAACCAGTTGTCAAACTCTCAAGCCTGACACTGATAGACAGAAAAAGGTTGTGAGGAAATGACAAACTTCTTCAGTAGGATTTGAGCTGTGTGCCATAAATAAAAGCCTGAGGCCAAACACAGAACAGCAGGGAAAAACCAAGATGCTGAATAGGGCATTTGCCCAGGGCTTGCAGCTGCAGCTGTATGCTTGGCACTGGGCAATGGACCTGCAGAAAGAGTGTGATCACATCATCAAAAGCTGTCCATGCACTCACAAGACTCAAGATTAGGTCTGTACAAATCCTTTTTACATCTCATTGAGTTGCACTGTGGCCTTAGTTACAATATTGTAATGTGTATGTGTATCAAAATCAACAGCAAATAGCTGGAACTGCCCTAGATACTATGCTGCCTTAGACATTCATAGCATCTAACAGAGCACAGGTCTACAGTTAACCAAATGCACAACTCAGGAAGACAGACCTTAAAGGTAAATAATTCAGGGCTTGAATTCTTTAAGGTAAATAATTCAGGGCTCTAATGTACTCGCTGACTGTAAATAGGGAGTTCCACTGCTAGGAACCCTCCAAACTGCCCTACATCCAATCCTCAGGAGTACAGAGCAGAAAACTGTCAGCAAAAACATGCCTCAAATATTCCTAACTATAGCAGCAAGGACTCTAACACAAAAGGAGCCTCAGATAGGAAAAGGCAGCTTCACGGACTGGTTCTATGCACCATACTGTGCCCATGAGCTGCTGGAAAGAAGGTGCACCTTCAAAAACACCACTTGGACAAACAGGGAGGTGGTCTGTGAAGCAGGCAGACCATGTTGTGTCCCATGGAAGCATTGGAAAAACCCTTCAAGGATAGCCAACAAGGCAGATTGGTCCAGAGGTACTTAAAACACAAGCGTACGGGTGAGGCCGTAAGCTCTTTGCTAAATAAGACAGCCCACAGACAAAAGGGAACCAGACAAACCCTGGATGGCTCCTCACTTCACAGTCTCTCTTCCCTATCCTCTTAAAAATTGGCTGTGGTCAAGTGCTTTTATCAACACCTGGGAATTCCCAGCCAGACAAAAATCCATCCACAAACCACAGCATTAATCCTCATCAATTCTTAAACTACCAGCAAGTCTCAGCCTTCCCAGTCTGCATCCTCTAGTTCTAAGGAGTCATTCACAAGCAGCAACTATTCCTGACCAAGTAAAGAAATTGTATTAAAATGGAGATGCAGTGAATTGTCAGCTATACAATATTGCTGCTGCTAAAAACCTCTGAGGATTTTTATACTGTCTCACACATACATAAAGTAGCCTGTAAAAACACCCTGGAGTTGCCTTACATCCTCTTAGGAGACCTACATGAAACCAGACCATGGAAGAAACCCCCACCTTTTGCCACCAGACAGAGACACATTAGCAGCAATAGCCAAGATGCTGCAAGGCTGCTGACGAGCCTGGAAACACCGTATGGGAACATGCCTGCAGAACAGCAGTCCAAAATACAGCTGCTGTTCTCACTCTGTGCCCAGTGGAGATGAGATCTCATTGCCAGCAGAGATCTGGGTCACCACAAGGAAGCTGGATTCACCCCAGCACCATCTTCTAGGCAATGCTCCCGAAACGGGAAACAGACCGGCGGTGAGGTTGCATCCAACATGATCCTGGGTGTGAAACAAAACCAACCATTGGCAGTTTCTTTGCTCTCTGGGGATACTATTTGACTGAAAAAACCCAAACTGTATCTCATGAGGTCTGGTCTGCACACTGATCTGCAGACAGAGTTTCTTGTAAAGACAAGGTTCAGATTGCAGCGTCTCAAGAGCTGGCTAATGCATCTTGATTGCCAAAGCCTGCCTCCTAAACACCAGGCTAGAAAGAACTTGTGTGCCTATCTTGCACTTCAAAAATGAAAACCCAAACATGGGAAAGGAGAAAGCAAAAAAGACAATGAAGTATCAATTTTAAACATATGAAGTTTGTGAAGAATAAATGTGCTGAGTCTCCATCCAATCAACTAGCCAATACCTATCCAGGTACAGGAATGAAAACTGAACCAGCTTTCTAATCTCTGCTAACCAAAGCTTTTGTAATCTTCCTATACACCATTTCCTTGTTTACATCTCATAATACTGGCGTTCAACTTTTGGGGAAACACAAATGGTGAACCTAGAAATGGCAATGCAGTATTATTTACAGAACAAGAGAACATGCCGTTCGCAAGAATTCGTAGCCACACGCATCCCAATCCTGTTCCTCAGTCCAACACCCACTCCTGAAATCCTGTACCAACCAGATTAGCTGATGTGCACATGCTTGCACTCTTCTGGAAACAATAGTCTCTTTCAGTCTGTACAATCTTCTGAAGAACCAGGCAAAAACGTCATGGGAAAAGTTAGGAAATATCTGCAGAAAACAGCCCACGAGATGAAAGGCAGAACAAACCTTTTAACTTGTATGAAGTACATAACATGGAAGAGAAATGCACAGCTTTGTTACCTAGTCCCCCTCTTCGAAAGGTCAAAGGGCATGGGGTTTTTTTGTCATCATCTCCCCCCCTTTTTCATCCAGGATGAAAAAAGAGGTTGAAACAACTTTAGAAAATAAAACACTCTGGGGCTGGAACAGCTCCCTTACACACAGGGTGCTGCAGGTGAAATCCAGCTTGGGGAGCTGCATGGCAGATCTGGGAGCTGATATCTGCTCCCCTGACAGGCTGGGATCTCCTGCTGACAGCAGGGAACTTGGCAGGCTGGATGAATCCTCCTGCCCCTAGTGCACAGCACTCCTCCCTTTGCTCCCCTCCCAAACCACACTCTGCTGCTGTGCAGGGCACAGCACTATTTTTTAATTAATCCAGCACAAGGTTTGAACTGCCTCAGGGTTCAGCTAAATATTTTCTGTCTACAGCAGAAGTAACTATAGAGAAAAACACTGCCATAATGCTAGGGAATTAAGGACAGAAAAGAAGCTGCAACAGAGCCACCCTTGACCTCCTGAAGTTTTGCCACCAGAGGACTCAAAAATAAGGAACCAAATTTTTAATCAGCAGTGAAATGTGGCAGGGAGACTCACTCTCAGTAACATTATGGTTTGGAATAACACATAAAAGGCATTATGAAGTTTTATCATTCACTTTCTGTTCCAAACTAGGTCTCAAAAAAAAAAACCCTACCAGAAAAAAATTCCCTCCCACACTATCAGGACAGCACTAAGCACTCAGAGACGTTTAACGCAAATACAACTCCTTTCACATGGGGCTACATAACTCCTGCAGGAGACAAACACTCCTGTACCAAAGCAGATTCTCTCTGCATGCACTCACACTATTATTTTTTAATTGGTATGCATCTACCTACAGGATTGCTATTGACACTAGCTCTGCAGAAAACACTAACTCCTATTCTGTGCAAACATTGCCAAGGTTAGTATCAGCAAACGTGGCTTGAACTCTGCCTTGCACTAAGCAGACCACATAACCCCTGGCATCTTACCTCTCATGCACATTTCTCCTCACGCTCACACTCTGCAGAACTTCACTAAGCAGTTCATCTACACCTAATAGTTAAGTAGGAGCAAACCAAAGTCTAATTTGGTATCTCTGATTGCACACACACCATAGGAGAACGTGAGAGCGGATCACAGAATACAAGTTGCTTTCCCATTTCACAGCTCCAAGAGCCAAAAGGGGTGTGTAGGACTCTGAAATGTCCCAGATGTTTTAAAGTAAGGTGGAAAAACTGGTGTGGACACAATTGTCCATTGTGAAAGCCTCCCGACAGCTACCACCTGCCTGTGCTGTATGCAGGGAGCAGGCTCTGCCTGCGAAAGATCACAAGCCTAATGGAAGGAGAGCACTCAGAGCCTTCCTGCACATCTATAATCCTGCTCATTAGTCCTGAAAAGAAAATTGACAAGTCCATCAGTATGATGTGAGAAAGCCTCTAAACAGAATTCATTTTGTTACATACATTCTTGTACCTATTGAAGAAAAACGGATTATTTTAAAGAAAAAAAAAGGTTGGGCTGGAGCATTTCTGTGGTTTCACTAAGTTCCACATCAACCCAAGAAATGAAAGAGTAAAATTTTGTCATTTGTTTGTCATAAGTCTTGAGTCAGTTTCCTTCAGAAATTTTTGTTCAAAATGTCTATTTGGATTTCAATAAATAAATAAATAAATCGGGCTTTGGCCTCAGCTGCAGAGGCCTCAGCCACTACCCTCCCTGCACTAAACACTCTACAAATGCATAAGGAGACCTCACATCTCTGTCCTGCAAAACCAAGTTTCATCTTCTAACTACAAGACCGGAGATTATTTGCTTTTCTTAAAGGAGACTTCATCCTGGAAACAAAAAGAAAAAAAGGAAAAAAAACAACGCCCCCAAAAAACAAACCAAAAGCAGCCCTGCAGAAAAATGCTATTTCTGAGGAACCAGAATATGTATTTATCATTTACATTGGGCCCTTGAGGGAAGCTCACTGCAGAGACCAAAAGTCTTTCCATGCACTTGGGATGAAGTCTGAAGAGTTCAAAACATTGCCAAGGGTGGACATTGCTGTGTGGTGTGAAGATGAGACTCCTTGGTACGAGAAGTCCACGTGCTGCTGGAGGCACTCAGGTACCATGAGAGTGCAGACTCCCACGTGCTGTCTGACAGCAAGGTGACATGAGTCACCTAAGATGGAGGGAGACTTTGCTCACCTTCTTGTTTGTGACTCTGCAGCTCCTATTTCCACAGCCCATGCTGGTTCATCGAACACCACAAGACATGAATGAAAGCAAAAGGAGTACCTCAGGCCAAGGACGGGTAAATACATACACAGGTGAAGCAAGCTAAGGGATCTCTCAAGCCTGCCATATGAAAGCCAAAGCAAATTCTTCACTGAATGCTGCCTCAATTTGTTTTTTTACATAATGTTTGCAATAATAAAAGGAGGTTCTGGAGATTTACCTAGGGCTTGTGAGGTGACAGAGTATTTTGCTCACAATCCAACGGAACAGTATTTATGTCTGCTGTTTTGTTTTCGTGTTTCTTTGAGCACACACTGTCCCCCTTCTTTCAGCCTGGCTTGGCCTGAGGAGCAGAACTGTCAGCTCTTCTGGCTCTGAGAGCAAAGCACCAGCCCCAAGCTCAACACTGAAATCATTCATTCCCACACAGGACCATGGAGATAATCTTTTGCCCATTAAATATCCTATTTTCTTCCTTATTTCTCTGAAAAGATAGGAATGAATGAACTGCTCTTTATCTGAACACCATCTTCTGCCCCCCCCCTACCCCCCTTTTTGTTTTGAGTACTTCAGGTCCTGGTACCAGCTGCACTTCCTTGCCCTTAAGGTTGCTGAGTTTGATCTCCAACTCCCCAGCCATACATTTCTTCAAGGCAAAAAGGTTGGATGCTCTTAGCCCTATGAGAAAACATGCATTTAGACCATTACACCATGGGCTCCTGAAACACAGCTGTTAAGTGCAAATCTCAGTTTCTGAGATTTTCTTTCTGTTGCCTCATTATCTTTACTACATCCCAGCAGAAAAGAGGGTCCCTGCAGGCAGAGGGAAGAAGGCTTTATGTTTCCAGCTGCATTTAATGCTGGCTAGTCAACCAGATGCAAAATGTTGCATCAACTTGATGTTTCACTTCAAAGTCTGAGAATTTTCCTTACTGCTGGGACTAGGTGCTTGTGGTTTGAGTTACCACTGGGGAAAGGGAAACTCACAGCCAACACTTCAGGTTACTTCCCAACACTGTTGTGCTGCCCCAAGAGAAAAACTACCAGAAGACGTTAGATGGCTTAAATAAGATACCTAGAAAATACTCTGTAATAAACAAAAAGTTAAGTGAAATTAATTGAAATGAAGGCTGAGGCTCCCAGTAACTTATTTTAATCTTAAAATCAGGACAGGATCCCCACATAGCAGCTTTGGCCAAGAAGTCCTGATCAGTAAATTGAATTCTGCAGGTGCTGACTTCATGCCCTTGTTTGTCTTCCAGCCAAACCATTCCAGTTCAGCAGCATTGAATATTTTCAGCTGGATCCACAGTCTGAAGCTCTATTTTTTAAGTATAGTCATGCATGGGAAAAGCATGGGAAAAAAAAATTATCAACTTGCCAATGAAGAACAAAACTCCCAGATCAATGAGGACACAGTCTTAGAAATAGAACTGTAATCCCTCACTGGCTAAGAAATCTCTTTCAAAGAAATGCTTATGTTAAAATCTAAACTTATGTTCAACATTAATCTTAGGGAATTTTACAACAGAATGTACCAATTTTAAAAGGATTCTACAGTTTTAATGAATTCCTAGAACCCACAGACAGAAATTAAATTGGGGGGGGAACACCCTACAGTGTTGGCTAGACATATTTCAATATTTGTTACCATAGAAACAAGCCAGCAGATTTAGGGTTTGGAGTTATCCTTGCTATAAAATATTAAACTTCTTACAATTTTTGCATATGTATATTATGGCAAGAACACTGACAATTCTGATAAAGCTCAAAGCATCTTAATTATTTAACAGGATTTTAGCCTTTTTTTTTTTTAACAGAGTATCTTTTGATTTTTTTTTTCCCCTTAATAGATTATACTTTAAAATCTTCCAATACTTCCAGAATACCAAAAAGACACTTCTGGCTGACAGAATAACACAAAGCACAGGAGATAAAGATTTATTTTTCCACAGTGCTGTGGAGAAGTGGTAGATAAAAGGAACACAAACATATTCCTATAAAAAAGATTCAACAATAATGATAAAAATCATAACAATTAGCAACTGTGATAATTTTACCAGCTAGAAGTACATTAAATATTATATTTCACTGGAAATAGAGTTCATACTTCAAATTTGATTTATTTTTTTTCAACTCTAGCAATGGAGAAACACTAAAGTACAGAATTTAAGTGATTGAGATATCTCAACACTTCAACACTATCAAATACTTCTGGTAGATGACTGAAGAACCAAACCAAGGCACTGTCCTGTCATGCTTCAGAAGAGCAGCTACAGTTGTGTTCAATCCACAGCACAACCAGCATGCAAAGGATGAGCAATTCAAATGAAGAGGAAGGACAGATGTTTACTCCAGCAAGATCCTTCAAAAAGGAAGGAGGAGAAAGCTTGTTTGGAATGCTGGAGGGCACTGACAGCTCAGCTTGCCATGCAGAGGAGTCCTGAACATCATTCACTGCTAGGATGTGAGCTCAGCCTGGAACAGTGCAGGAAGATCAACACTTGGGCAAGCCCCAGCTCACCACTGCCAGGACTGGATGGGTGCAAGTGACTTCACAGCCAAAACTGGTTGCATGCTGCAGCCCTGGCTTTTTATTTGGATTCAAGTAAATCCTTTCAGTGAAGGTTCAACATGAGGCTCCCACACAATGAAAAAATGAAAACCTTGTGAGTACAAACCATGAACAACACTTTTGTTCCAATACTATATTCTAGCACTGAAGGTGACCAGGAGAAACACCAAGAGCAAAACAAAACAGAACAACGATGAAAAAATTGAGTGAGACTGAAACACCCTCTTCTACCTAGAATTAAACAATGCTTTTTATAAAGTGTAAAGCCAAGCAGTGGGACTACCATTTCCTAATGCTCCTGAGGTCAGTCCTCTAACACAGGTTCTCATGTAGCCAATTAAACGTCCACAGTCCTCACACTTACATGGATAGCATTACCTTAAATCAAGCCAAATAGCTCAAGCTTTTAGGAAAAAAAAAAATGGAAAAACTTAATTCTTGAAGGCTCACAAGACAGCCCTTTAACTAATGGAAAATCTTCAACACTTTAAAAGAGGAAAATGGCAAGACTGCTTAATTTTA
This sequence comes from Bucco capensis, assembly GCA_013396975.1. Lineage (NCBI taxonomy): Eukaryota > Metazoa > Chordata > Aves > Piciformes > Bucconidae > Bucco > Bucco capensis. Next base: position 604,207 of record VWZO01016040.1, on the reverse strand, counting down.
AATGAGTAAGAATTCAAATGTCACTTCCTGCATGTGACATCGATTTGAAGAACCTTGCATTTTTGTCTTCTTTGGTGTGGTTAACAGTGGAATCTTGGTAGAGAACATTTCTATGGCACTTACTGTTGCATGTTTATGTTCAGCAACTGCTTTGCATAATTCTGATGCAAGAAAAGCAGAAAGTGATTTCTCCTCTGTAAAGAAAAGGGAGAGATCTAAAAAGTAGCATGCTACTGGGGCTTTCAAAGAAAGCAAGACTGGAGACAAACCATCCCAGCACTCAAGGGGAAAATGCACAATTTCACTGACAGCTGCAGTGAGGTACCATGAATCCATTTTATCTGAGCAGTGATGTATAGATGTTAAAGGCAGAGCAATGCTATGTACTGGAGAGAATTTACTCACATGAGGCCACAAGAAGCACCACTACCAACCTGCAGTTGAGAGGTGGGAAGTTATTCAGATGGCTGAATAAGTCCTGGAATGATAAGAAGTGGAGGCAGCATGTGCACTGCATATGCTCATTCAAAGGCAGAACTATGCACCCCTCAACACACCATCTTGTAGGCTCTCTGGGCCAGGTTTGTCCCTTAGCAAGCTCTACACTGGTGGACATGGGGCCCCAGGTCTTTTATTTCCAACTGCTTGTGCAGGTGTCAACATCTCAGCATGTCCCCTCTCATCCGTCCTACCAAGCATTTTCAAGTCAGTGGCTGGCTCAAAGAATCTCTTAAGAAACACAGTGTAGCTTTTATAAACTTTTCTCTAGAATTCCTATCTACAAATACAGTAAAGCAGACAGGAGTCTATGCATGCACTGCAGGTATCTCCTGAACAAGGGAGCTACCATTCAATCAGACCTCTCAGCTGGCACACAGCTCTCTTGTACTTTGACAGCCCCTCCCAAGAAATGCATGCACACAGTGATGCCTTTTAAATCATTTGACAAACACCTCTCCAACTCAGCTGGCAGTTTGCAGTGCCACTGGGGATGGCTTGGCTTGCCTGCCTGGGGTGGCAGCACTGCAGAGGGTCAGCACTCAGCTACCCCATGCTTGGGCTCTGGCCAGGGACACCCCAGCACCAGCTGGCAAACAGAAAGGGGAGACAGCAAAACCCCTTGGAGTGGTGCTGCTGAGCAGGAGGAAAGTGTGCTCTGCATCTAGATAACATCCTCTGTTTGGTCTCCTTAAAAGATATGTTTGAGAAAATAAACTGGGAAGATAAATCAGGAGATTGTGTTCCTCTGTCTCATAAAACAAGATGAAAAACTTCAACTAAATAAAAATGCAACACACGTAAAAGACAACACTCTATGCAACATACAATTTACCCATTAGTAATCCATACCCCTTCACCAGGGAGGCCAACAGTCCAGTTGGATTCAAAAAGGAATTGGACACAAGTTTCAAACCTCAACAAGACTCTGGAAAAGAACATGAATGTCTCATGCTCCAGGCTTGACCCAACAGTTAAAGGGTTAAAGCCACCACAGGCTGTCAGGATGTTGTATTTGCCATTTGAGGTGGGGCAAGAGCACTGCTTCTTCCTCTGGAGCATCTTGTTGCTGGTCACCAAAATAGAGAGAGGAAATTAGGGTATATGGACAGGGATCTGAACTGGCACAGAAATGCATGCAATTCCTCTAATATTGGAAGAGTAAGACACAAGAGAGTTGATGAATGGGAAGGATTAAATATAGAACCAAAAAATAAGCAAAATGATTAATTGCTAGGAAAGGGAACTGATGATTTATGGCAGAGAAAATCAGTAAGATTTAGGAAGCTGAAGGGAATAAGCAGCAAGTGAGCTGCGAGGTAGGACCATCTGCTGCACATAAGCCATGGCAGTCCAGGGCACATGCCCCCAGCTTTGGCTGCCCCTCTCTTCTCCCTGCCTTGGCATGTGTGGAGCAGACAGAGCCGAAATAGGCAGTGTTTAGAGGCTGCTGGCTGAAAATAGCCAACTTTATAAACAATGAGCTACAATTGGTTTGAAATAATATCCTATAATCTGAAACAAAAGCAACTGGTCTCTCTTCACTCAACTAAATGCTTCCATGTGGTCTCTCAGTGGGCTGGGAGCACTGTCATGCTCATGTCCTTGTGTTCCAGCGCTTTCTAGAAACTTCTAAAAATAAATGGCTATTTGTTCAGTGCTGTTTTCATTTGTTTTAAGAAGGAATTAAGTAAGAATGGAAATGGGAGGCAATTTAAGCACATTTATTTTTAATGTTTGGGTTATAATATCTCAACAGTCACCCATGGTTTTGGTCCTATGCTTCTATTGCTTCACAACTATTAAGATAATGGAACTCTGTTGCAGTTGGCATGCAACCAACAGGCACCCCAAAGTAGCATAAATCTGAGCAATAATCCAGCACCTTCCAGTCCATTATGATCAGCCATTTGCTCAGAGCCTTTAATCCATTTGCTTTTGTGAGTAATGTTAATACAAGGGAAAAAACAGATACGTGGTGAACCCATAAAAGCACTTCAAATTTTTGTGTAACACCTGCTTGTTTTTTTGTTTGGTTGGTTTTTTTTAGCTTAATGCCATTTTTAAATCACTTACAAATATATCTTTTTCAGTTAAAAAAAACCCACCACCATACAACTGACTACATCCTCTTTGGGTTACACTCATGAATGAGCTACTGTTTGCATCAGAAACAAGCACCTGGACCAATTCATGGGCATCCAGTGAGGCCTGTTGGTTTCCTTTCCAAACACTACTTTACAAAAGACACCATCAAATCCTAGCCTGAGAGCAGCCTTGCTATTAAATACAGAATCTCAGGGGTGGAAGTGATGACATGAAGGAGGCAGAAGGGCTGCTCACAAGGAGGAGAGCACTCCCTCCCCTGAAGAGGTTATTAAGACACTTAAGCAAATACTTTTCATGCTTTTCCAAAAGTCCATTATGAAATAGAGCACTGAAGATTCATTAAGAAACAATTCTGCACTATCTTTGGGAGATCTTGCATTTCCTCACACAAGTCTTTACCTGGGCTTATCCCCTTGACAGTCAAATACTTTCAGCACGGGGTAACCAGCAGGACCTGGATTTGCACAGCCAGCCAGCCAGGAAAGAAGTGGTCTGAGACTGTGGGAAACATCAGCACATTTTGGTTTAAGTGCAGTTGTCCTACTAAACAAAACACTCAACATTTCAGCAGGGACCCTTCCCACCATCCTTCATTTCACCTGGTCCAGCTCCCACACATCCTAGGCTGAAGTTTCCCATCCTTCACTTACCCAGTGGAAAGGACAAGCTCAGAAGAGCTGTCACTGTGTCACCAACACATTCTGGGGGACATCAAGATCTGTAAGGGAGCTGAGAGAAAACTCACCACCACCTAAAGCAGTTTCTGTGCCTGTCACTACCATCTCATCCTGCCTTGCAACTTCCAAACTTTACATCATCCTCTCTTCCCCTCTGTTCTCCAGAAGGAGTTTTCTTTTGGGCATGAAGCACTGCTTGAATTTCAGGTATTTTTGTTTTGTTGTTCTCATGTTTGAAGCTCAGATATTGAAAACTGAAAAGGTTGGAATGTGATTGCTATTCTAGCATGGTAAAAGCTATTCTATCCTACCCTTGAAATATTGCAGGGGTTACACACAACATGCACAGCTCTATTACTTCAGAGTATCAAGCCCACAAAGTTGATACCTGCAGAAAAATCAATTCCTACAGGGTAGTTATTACAGAACATTACTTTAATTTGCACAAGGAAAAAGGGCGTTCCCCCTAGACTTATAAAATTAATATTACAGCTTTTTGTCTTCTTGGGAGGGAGGAGGAACATAAAAAAAGAAAAAACAGAAATCTGAAGTAACGTAAGAGACCAGCTGATTTTTAACCAATGGATGCCAAGTGCTCTGTAAGGCAAGGATGTGCTTGGGCTTCCCTTTGATCTGCACAGTGTGGTAGCTCTCTGCACCCCTCTTTCAGATCCTGTGTCATCTGTTGGGTATTATCCAGCCTAACTATGTGGAGTTAAATCTCAGAGGCTGCACAGGGGACCAGGCAGGAAGGAGAACTTGTCAGGGTTGAGTGGGGTAAGTCCCTGCTGGAGGTATCACCAGGAGGACACTCAAGCAGACGATGGGGAAGCTGTTCATCAGGAAGGCAATGCAGGGCTGTGTCCTCACTGCAGAGGCAACAGGGACAACAAAATGCTCAGGAGGAAAGAAACACACTTGGCTAAGTGGGAAGAGTCAGGCAAGCATTTGCATCACCAGTTCTGCTACGCGAGGGTAATCCGCCCTGAACCAAGTGCTGAACTCCTCTGGAAGCAAGCACAGAGCATGGCTTTCCAGCTGAACACTGGATTTGTGCTGGATCATGCTAAGTGGTGAGGCTTTCCTTTCCTGGCAGGCTTTTTCAGAGAGGCCCAGGCCAGGTAGGCAGAAGGCTGTGCGATGAGGATAGAATGCAGCATCCCCCAGCCTAGGGAGAGGATGCAGGGGAGGACAGATGTGCACACCCAGACGGAGTTCACCCTGCAAGCCCTGCACGTGCAGCTCCCAGGCACAGTTCATTCCTCATAAGCTGATTAAAGCCAACAGGTTTGTGCTCGTATCTACTGCAATGCTCTGGATATTTTGCCTCTGCCTGTCTCGGTTTGCTTGCTTTAAAGAGCAGGCTGCAGGCATCCCAAGAAGAGTCACTCAGCCCCATGCTGTTCTGGTCTGCCTGTGGCTGTTGGTGGCCTTCACTCCACCTCCATGGATCCACACAAGGGCTCCCCTAACCCTGTCCTTACTGGTTAATGCTCCTCCCTCTCCAGGAGCACCCTGTGCCTCCTCCCTTCCCATCTCCATCTGAGCAGACATACGTCACACCACCGTGCTTAGTGCGTCTCCTCTCCAAAGCCAGCTGTAAGGAGTAACTAATCCCCGCTAAGCCCTGGGAAGGCAGGTAGCATCCATTTTACACATACAGAAATGGAAGAAGGGGTGAAGAAGTTCAGCCTGTTTCTTTCAGTAGATGCCTGAAGACCAAGCACAGCACTGGTAAGCATTTTAACTTAAGCTCTTAGGCAATAGAAGGTAACCTACCAAATAAACCCAACAAGCAGGCACTGAACATTTATATTTGTTTACATGACACACAAAATTTACTCTGAGCAACTTCTCTGGGTATTTTCACTGCTCTTGTAAGCTTGTGTGTGCATGCTTGTGGCTGTATCCTCTCCTCTAATCTCTGAGCTAATTTGAGCCAAAGAATTGACTGGAGGCAAGAGAAGCAATTCATGCAGCCTTGTAAGCTTCCTTCAGAAGTCTCTGCATGGACTTACAGGAGCCACATTTCCTAGTCCTCCCAGGCAAGAGGACAAACAAAAGCCATTTGCAGAAACCATGATGTAGCCAGCTGCAACTTCTCCAACACAGAAACTCACCAACCTGGTGCCAGCATCAGCACTGGACATGCCACAGATTACCTGCTCTCTGGGCTTCTCACATGCATGTTCCTTCTGTAAGGTCATATGGTCCAACACGTGGATGCCTCCAAGTGATGGCTCCCTGGACTCCATCCAGAGGATCAAGGAGAGCTTTGAGAGCATGCTGCTGTTTAGTTGGTCATATGCTGTTTGGACACTTAACAGTGATGACCCCACTTTTCTTGGAGGTCCAAGACCTCAGTGGAATTAATTAATGAACACAGTGGAACTCCACACTCGCATTACGTGTTACAGGAGAATGACCTCCAGTAACCATGCTGGTAACCAGATAGAATACAGAAGTTGCTTTAAAAAGATATAAACCTTTTAAAACCACTTCTTAATGTTAAGGTTTTAAAGTGACTGAAATAAATGCTATCTGCTAACAACAACTTTTAAAGTGGGTGGCAATCCTAGTTCTAGGATACTTAGGCTTTGCATCAGAACAAAACTATCATAAATTGGTTAAAAAACACAGTGATATGCAGTTGACACCCACGTATGTTATGCTGGTGCCCAAGAACAAATGATATGTTTATAATATATCTCAGTATGCTCCATGTATTATCGCTGCTAAGAATAATGCAAAGTACTTAAATTCTAGTGGAGTTAAAGAAAAAGTGAGTCTCTCTTGCATACATACATATTCCTCTACATTCTCCATAAAACTGGTATTGTTTAGTAAAACATTCTTTGCATACATAGCAAAACATCAATGAGATCATCAAATAAGACAATATAAATGAAAATGTATTTATAACTATGATGTCCTCCCATCCTTTTTCCCTATATTCTCATTGTAATACATACATTGAAAAGGAAAATAAACATTATTTATAAGTATGATAAATGGTCAGGGAAATACCACCTGAAACACAAACTATTAAGCTGCCAGACATGGCCTCTGAATAACAGTGATTCCTTTGGCTATTCCAAGTAACTGCAGTAAGAAGAAAACAACAAATAAAATCACTTTGGTCAGGAGCAACTGCGCTCTACAGCCATAAATACTATTGGTGTGAAAGAGTGGTACATCATCAAAATCTTCCCTGTCTTTTGCAAAGAATGAATTGCCACCTGACCCCTCACCTGTAGCTCTACCATCCTGCAATTCTGACCCACAAACTCATCCGATTTCCAGTCTAAAGTTTGCTTTATCTCAGTCTGCAGAACTGCACAGATGTTTCTGCCATGAAAAATTAAATCCAGCCTGCTGCTGACACTTAGCTAGTAATCCCAAAAGCACAAACTGTGTGCACCTTTTGCAGTTTAGAAAATAATGCTTTCCTGCTAAAACCTGAATAATTACTTCTGACAAAGTCCTACATGGAACCATCCACTTTGCTTGAGGAAGAAATGCTCTGCAGCCTTTAGCCAGCACAGACCCCATGGAGTGGCCAAGCAGCCCTTCACCTGCTGGTGCAGGGCAACTGCTAGGAGAAAGGTTCTCTGCTCTCAGCTCTCTGCCAAGGCTTTGCAGAGCAGCCATTGCTTCCCTCAGGACAGATGAAGGAAGCCACTCAGGAGAAGGCACAAGTAAACTAACAGCCATTACCTCCCTTCATTACTTGTTTTTCTTCTGTAAAACACACTCCAGCAGGTGATGCTGCCACTAAATTTCTCAGCGTTTTAACTACCTGCAAACACATCAGCCAAATTAATGAAGGAGAAATGGCATTTCAAATGTCATTTTCCCTAGGGTTCTTTCTGTCACAGAGGAAAACTTAGGAAAAGAAACTCTACATCAGTGTTTGGAATTAAACACAGACTAAACCTTGGAAATAAACTTGGACAAGAAAACCCAAATCTGTCAGTTTATGAAGGGAATTGATTATTAGCTTGTATAATCCCAAAATTCTCCTCTTGTTTAACAAGACATTCAAGACAAAGCATAGACAAAAACCAGACAGCTACTAAAACAAAAAAAGCAAAGGCAAGAAAAAGAATCTTTTAAGAAGACTATATTAAATGCACACAAAATCTCTTCTCTCAAAGCCTAACACTTACTTTCTTTGCATTTAATTCCCCCACACTTAGCAGGTAATTTCCCTAACACCCTTGAAAAGATGAACATCTAGGCATTATTAATGATCACAGACTACATCTTCTAACTGCAATCATTCCAGGCTGAACTTCATGTAGTAAACACTGCATTCCACAGACTGACAAGCCAGCTTTCAGATAAACATGCCTGCTTAAATATCAAGTATTAACACCCTTTGGCAATCCACGTCCGTGCACAGTGACTCAGTGCAATTATTACGACTGTAACAATAAGTGGGCAGTCATGCAGATTTGCAACTTATTGGTTTAAGCATGAAATTAAACAAGCAAGAAAAATTAATGAAAACTATTCAATTTTATACCAGACTGGGTAAAAAAGTATGAGCAAGTATTATAAACATGACATAATCTCATTTAAAAAGACTGTATAACACATAGGTTTTACAAATATTTACAGACATTAATCTTGTTAAGTTGATTTCCAGAGTTTTATTCAGTAATAGGATTGATTGGCTGGAGAAACACAAGCTCAGGGAAAGGAAAAAAAAAAAACCAACAAAAAACCAACACAACAGCTGAAAGCTCTATTTTTGTCAGAATGATGGATTCTTTTCTTAAGTAACTTGTTTGGTTGTCTTTTGTTCCAAGACTATAAACATTAGTAGCAGTTCTCCAACTGGCAAGAGAGGCTGAGATGTTTTGTCTTCACCATTCTGGATTGCCTTTTGTTTTCTTTCAGTCCAAGAATCAGGGAAACGGCAACAACTCTGATTTCCCTTCCCTGTAAGATCACCTTTCTTTTACCCACAACTGAAGCAGTGAACACCTATCTGCTCCCTGGGCTCACACTCACTCTGATAAGAGATGGGCTGCGAAACCTGATAAGCAGAGCTACTGCAACCTACAGGAGTTTACATATCTGACACAACCAACATTAACATCCAGTTCCCTGTTGTTTATTTGCTCCACATCATCACTGACTTCCCACAGTCAAGCCTCCATACAGCTTTCATGTGGCCACAGTTATTTCTGTTTGCACTGAGAGGTCATTTCGTACGCTGCTAGCAGAAGGGATACTGCTTTCTTCTGTGACTTCAGGCAGCTTTTAGGAAACACATATTTCCTGCTCCCTTTCCAACTAAATACAAAGGTCAGTGAGTTTAACAATGAAGCACAGTGTTGTAGCTTGATATTTTAGTGCTAAAAAATTTACCCACAAAAGCAAAAGTACAATTGCCATGTAAAACTCCACACACAGCAAGCAAAACATGTCCTGTCCAGAACATGTGCTCGGAGCCCAGGCAAGGATTTGTGCTCACTAAAACAATGCTATTATGTATAGGTTTTCCCAGAAAGATGATACATTACTAAGCAAAGCTTCTTTTTGTAAGAAATGAAAAGAATAATACATGTAACACGAACAAAATAGTCTTGCTGGACTCAACAGCTAATGGTCATGCTCACACTTCACTACCATGTTATGACCTGTCCCAGACTCTCTGCCAACCTCTTGACCTATCAAAAGCATTACACCAAACAGGTAATTTTTTTCACATCAACATTACTAGGCCAATTCTCCTCTTTTCACAAATAGAGCTACATCTGATGTACCATCCTACCTCCATGATACTCAGGGTCCAAAAGGAAACATACTGGAACAGCTTTGCTGTAAATTTTTCAGAGCAGTATAATACTGAGATGGGTCCCTAAATCTGTATAGGTCAATGTGGTGTATCTATGACCCTGTCAATCAATGGCAAGCCTCTTACCTAGTTCACTGGATACTTAGTGGTCTGTCAGATGTCATACATTGCATTTAGTTTTGCTAATTTTCGTTTCTGTAGAAGCTAAGTGTTCCCCCTACAGTGGCCCTTCTTGTTCATACACTTTTTAATAAGACTTCCAAGTGTATCACTTAGAAGAAATACTGACAATAGTGAACAGTAACTATTTATAATGTACACAAGAAAATGCCTTCTCAGATCACACTCATCGTCTACTCCAACATCACCTTCAGGCAGCAGAACTATGGAAGCTTCAGGGCAAGGCGCAAGAAAGCTAACACTAACCCATCACAGGAAAACCTAGCCCATCCTGTCTCTTCTGTACCCCTCACCCTGATGGAAACCAGGCTCTTAGGAGGATGATTATGCCCCAAAACACCAGGTTGTCAGCTAGTAACTCTCTTCAATAGCTTCTGTCCTGGAAGGCCTCACTCCTCTGGGTTACTTACTGTGATGCAGGAAGGCTCATGCAAACCTGTAAGGCTTCTTCCACAAAAATGAAGCTGAGTCACTTTCTCTGTCCCAGACATTTAGCCACATTTCATTCTGCAGCCTCTGTGACGAGCATCCAGCCACTCACACAGGTGACAAACCTCACCACAGCACTTCCCAAACTAGTCAAGCATGGGGTGGAATAAGGACATATGCAGAATACAAATCCAGCTGCTTTTCCTGAATGGCTTCAGTGACATCAAAAGCCTCCACCTACCTACTAACTTCCTCCATTTAAGCACAACGAGTTAAAACAACACACACCACCACAGAAAACAGGTGTGCTGTACCCAGGGGTCAGAGAAAGACAAAAAATGTTTACTATATAGATGACTGCCTGTCTGAAGAAAACAGACTGGGACAGACTGAACTTGCTTGTGCATGAAGAGCCAAGAAAGAAGAGTTGTGAATGAATGAGGAAACTTTTACAGCTGCCTCTTCAGCTGGGCAGAAGCAAGAAGAAGGGCCTCTGGCAGGTTGGTCAGTTGACTTCTCTTCTGACTGCTCTCCAAGTAAGGAGAGAGGCAGGAAAGGAAGCGTAAGCCCTACTGCCAGAAGAGTAAAAGCATGCTCCTCTCGTTTTCCAGTCCCTGGAGAGCTGCCACCTGACCTGCAGCACACCATTCGTTTTTAATAGTACTCCATCTCCCTGCTCTTGTTTTCCAGAACACACCAGTTCATGCTCCAGCCCTCTATCCTCATATTTCTTGTCCAGTCCCTGCACACCTTCGTTGAAGCAGCAGAGGAAATGACACAGACGGTTGTAAAGCACCTAGGACTCCCTTAGTGAGACCTGGCAACTCCAGTCCAGCTGAATCACCACAGAATGGTGGCCTAGGTTCCCTGAACTACTGGAGAGTCTACCAAGCCCAGCCTCTACTCTAGCACAGTGTTCCTCTGTCCAAGGAATGTAATTTCCCTTATACTGATTCACTGATTTACAAGTGGTTAACTAAACTTCCCCCTCAGCCTACTACCCCTCCTGCCTCCTTGCTGAGCGCTCACACATACACATACATAAGCACATGGTCTGCAGCTGCAGGGAGAAACCCCAGGGGAGGCAGAGCTATTGATGTGCCGTATATGGCCTGCCACCAGTTGTGAAAGCTGCCATCTGAAAGGATAAATTGCTTACCTTCAGTGTCAGATGTTCTTAGCACTGTCTTAGATGAAGGATCAGTCCTGTGCCTAGGCCAAACCCCTCCCTATCCATAAAAATCACACAGATCCAAAAAGGAAGGAAAAAACCCCTCTGATTACAACAGACTGTGCTGCTTGGTCCATACAGGACTTTCTCCACCTTGCTGCCTTTCATATGCAAGTGCCAGGAGCCAGGCACTTGGATTTCTTCTCTAATCTTCTGAGGACAGAGAAAGGCAGCTGAAGAGTGCTTCTTGCTGCGGCCTTCATTTCCACATGGGACAGGCCTACACTGCTGTCACCACAGGGCTGCTCTGCAGAGTGGCCAGACTGGGCTGCAAACCTGACTCCTCCTGAGCAGTGAGTGGCTAGACAAATACAGCCCTGTCACTGAATTAACCTGTTCTCTGCTGGGATGGCCATTTCAGTGCAACACTGCTCCCCACCTTCAACAGAGCCTGCTCTCAAGGTGGCTTTATGTGTCACAAGAATTGTTCTGTGCCAAAGCAGAGAACCAAAAACGTGATAGCAGGAAGGGACAGCAAGACTAACCTTGACTGGTGTAGTCCAAGGCTAGTACCCTGGTCCACAGCCTCACAACCAAGAAGAAACCTGCTAATTGAGGGTAGATTCTTGAATCTCAGGAGACTACTGATGAAAATGCCAACAAGAAAAAAAAAGGAAATAAAAAGCTAGGTCATTGAGACTATTAAATGCCAAGAGGCACGAGAAACAGGCAGAAAGACTTACTAATTATAAAATACCCTCAGTGCTCACTCCTGTGCCTTGCATTGGGGATCCAAGATAAACACTGGAGTTTTAATCTCTTTTCAAGAAATTACACCAAATGACACGAACTTTTGATTTCTCCATGTTTGGGTTTCTAGGCAATAGTATAACTATTCCATGCCACATACTAGTTTTAAAATGGAAGTCAGACCTCCTCAACATCTGATGGTGGGAGGTCTGCGATATTGCACACGAGCAAATATGTCTCTGAGGACACTGTGGGATTCCCCTCCACTTATATGAGAAGCAACTGCTTCTTTTTGCTGTGATTGGTTGTGTGGTTTTTATGTCAAATGCATTCTCCCTTCTCTGGAAAATGTTCCCAGGGTATTGTGGCACCCTGAGAGTCAGCCTTACATGGCATCTTGCTTGAAGGGAAAACCAAAGTTTTCTCCTACAGAGAACTGAGGAGACTCCCAGAGCAGACCAGCAACACCCTCTATTCCCTAGACTAAACAACCCCAGAAGGAAAAGTCTCTTCTTTGGATGCACTCCAGCACCTTGTCTTTCTTGTGGTGAGGGGCCCAAAACTGAACACGGTATTCAAGGTGAGGTCTCACCAGTGCCAAGCACAGGAGGACAGTGACTTCCCTAGTACTGCTATTAATAGCTATTCTGGTGCAAGTAGAAGCACAGCAGTAAATAGTTGTAGAGAGGAAAGGGTGGAATAGGAGCCTTAAGACGGAAAACTTTGCAGTCCTCTGCAGAAGCCCATGTGAATTCTACACTTTCAGCTAAAGTTACCAGCTATAGATGGCTGCAGAGCCATGAGATTTTGGCTTAGCTCTGCATGAATACAGCTGCCTTACCTATGGCTTTACAGCAGCAGGTATGGTGGTGACACACTCTTAACATGAGGCACGTTAAGGCACCACCAGGACAGCAAAGTCTGTGATGCTCTCACATCTGCCTGCTGCCTGTAGTAAGGCATGGACCAGAGCCCTCTGACCAAAGAGGCACAGAGAAGAGAGGTGGAATGGCCTTTCTTTCCTGCTGGAAACCTACCAGAACCATAACCACCTCATGAAGGGTACCACAGAACCTTTGCACACTCACTGACCATGTCTGTACTGTCATGCTTCTGCCTTCTGGTGCCCTGTCCGTGCATAGTTCAGAGAGGTCAGAGTGGATACACTTCTGCTAGTGACCAGCTCACTTACCTTTTCTGTTCATCCTAAGCCTCCTTTACCAAGCACAACTGGGAGGGGAAGGAGTAAAGTGAGGAAGATAATCTCCATTTATGTTTCCACTAATTCAGCAAGAGAAACAGATCAAACGTTCATTTATTCTGTGTTCCAGGACACTTCTCCTAGACACTACATATAGTTTCTCAGATACCAGCATCTCCCTCACCTACATATTCACACTAATCCATATAAAACTATGAGTCATTACACAAAGTTCCATCCAGAAGAGTAAGCCATTCATCCTTTGGGGGAGGAGGAGGAGAGGGGAAATTAAGAGCTGTTTCCAATTTAATTGGCAGACTTTACATTTTTGTTCTGCTTCCACTGGAAAGTGTGGTGCTAATTTTTCTGCCACAGCTTGCAACCACAGTGAGATCTCAATCTGCTTCATTTATGTCTACCAGTAGGATCTCTTAAAAAAAAAAAAAAAAAAAAAAGAAATGCATTGGAATTTTATCTGTCATGTGCCTCTGGGTCAGCATGCAAATTCTGTGTGCTGAACTAAGTGCTTGTGTGGCTTTGGGGACTCAGGTGTTTTTAAACTCCTTGCAACTGCAGGGAGAGTTTAAATGGCAAACTGTCACTCTCACACCAACTGCTCAAGCCTTGGTCTTGTATCTTGAGAGTATGATATCTTCTGAACTCATTTTGAAAAAGGCAGAGAAGTAACACGGATTCAACCATGATGCTCTGCAGCATACCCTCTCTTGCTCTCATACAATAAAGCACATGTATGCCCCACCCTGCCTTTTTACTGTATCTTCTAGTCAAAAACATGGTTTCCTGTATGCAAGCAGCTCTTTTTTGGGCTAGAGTTAATTTTGAAGCGAGGTTGCACAGAAAACACCAACTTGGAACAAGTATGTGTTTTAATTTCTACATCACCTACTTCAACATGGCAATTTTAAAATATATGTTCCCCTTTCCAACGTGACAGAGGACAGGGCTTTGGCTGTCTTCTCATTTTTTACTCTTCATGTCATTTCTGATTTTTTTCTCAGCTGCTTCTTGGCTTTGCACCACGTTCTCTCTCATTTTCTAATCCAATGAATCCAGTTTGGCAGCTGCATACAACATTTACGGCCATTTCAACTCAATCTCCCTCATCTTGTTCCTTTTTGCAGACAGCCCCTAAATGAGGGTGGCCAGTCTTTGTCTCCTGAGCAATTCAGGGCCCAGTCCCACAGACTGCATCTCCCAAGGGGTGCAATGGCTCTGCTGGTGCCTGAACTGGCCATCATCCTATTGGCATTATGGGTGAAATCCACAGAAGCTGTTGAGGCACCAGCACCACCATCAGCGAGCAACAAATTCTCTGTAGAAGCACTGGCACCTTCTACTTGAGCTGCTCCTGGAGCTCCTGCAGTGCTCAAGGAGCAGCATCTACGCAAGGACTTTGGCAAGCAGACTGCACAGTCACAAAGACTGGCCACCTCAAGTTCAAAGCAAGTAATGCATGAGAAACAGCCAGGCTGTCTTTCTGCAGGAGGTGAACTTGAGCCAAAGTGCTAGGAGACTTTCAGCACCTTTTCCCAAATTAAATCAATTTAATTTTGTATGACTTTGCTAATGATTCCCATACCTCACTATTTTTTTGCAGGGCATTAGATTTCCCTGCAGTTACTCCTTCTCCAAACATGCATCAAGCCTTAACACTTCCACACTGCTTACGTATCAAAGTTTTCAGAAGTGTCAAACACACAATCTAGAGCTACTGTTGGATCCTCCAGTTGCAGTCTCAATTCACAAGATGATACAAGGTGGCACAAACATCAGAAAGACTGCTCCACACTTCTGCTTAACATCTAATAGCTACATTTGACAGCTCAACTCACTCAAGCTCCCCTGGAGCAGAGCATTTCGAGCTCCTGTCAACCACAAGATGATGCCAGATATTCTAGCTACCTCTATGGGGAAAACACCCTTTTCTTCACTAAGAGGAGGAGTGGGTAAACTCTATCCCATTCCATGGCAGAACAGGACATAAACTGGGAAAAAAAAAAAAAAGGTAATCAGTAGGCACTAAAGCTGCACCATCTGCTAACAAAGAAGGGTGTTACATCTATCAGATGTATGTATAAGTATAGAATCATAGAATCATTTGGGTTGGAAGGGACCTCTGGAGGTCATCTAGTCCAATCCCCCTGCAGTGGCCAGGGACATCCCCAACTAGATCAGGTTGCCCGGAGCCCTGGCAAGCCTCACCTTGAATGCCTCCAGGGATGGGGCCTCAACATTATAACAGTACAGGTCCACACCCTTCTGTTCCCACCACCTCCCCAAGGCAGTATGTGCCATTTTATCTTCATCACTACGATGATGGCAGTGGAGCTTGCTAGGTGATAGCATTTCAGCTGAAACACAAGGGAATATAAGCACACACGCAATACACTCAACAAATATCCGAGGCATTAAGCAGCATCTGAACAGTTAAGGAAAATTACAGGCCCTCAAGTAAAGATTTCAAAATTACAAGGAAACGAATCTCTACTTGCAAATGTTAACAATGAGCTTCTTAGGGTATGGCTGCAGAAGAAAGGCATCTCACCTAAAGAGAAAGAGAGTCTCTTTACAAATTGCAGGTACTTCTTTTTCTTTAGTTTTAAGGCTCACCAACAGTTTGCATTATATATTTAAACCTTAAAGGCTATGAAATGATTTAACAGCCAAAAACAACATCTGAAAGGCAAAAAATGCATACTCGTGGCCAATGAGAACATATTAGGGAAACCTTTTTCTTCTTTTAAAAACTAAAGTTATGCTTCTTGCCTTCTAGAAGTTGTGGAAACTTTTCAAGGAAAAAAAAATGAATAGGGAAAAGGACAAAAAGAAGTGCAACACTAGATAATTTTAAACACTGCTCATACCTTAAAAAGGGCATATTAAACCACAACCTTAGTCATAAACCTACAAGAGCAAATCTGTAGGAGCAAAGACGAAGTACCGCAGGCGCGACCTCCAGCCGCCGGGCTGTCGGCGGCTTCGAGCGCACGACAACACACACCAGAGGAAGTGGGTGTCATACCCAGCCCTGAGCATCTCCTCCTCTGCCCCCCACCCTCCCCCGACCACCTGTAGCAGCTTCAGAGGAAGCAGACACACTCCCACATACTTTCCAGCTACTCTGCACCGGCCGCAAAGTACGCACGCAGCTCATCGGCACACGTGTGACAATACAGACGTGGAGTGTCAGTGTCGAGGCTTTCTGCAATGATTAACCTACTTTGCAGGCTGCCAGATTTTCCTTCTTTCCTCTTTTTGTCTTTAAACAAACCCAAGAAAACAAAACAAACAAACAAACAAAAAAAAACCAGAAAAGCAGCCCAAGGGGCAAAAGAGAACCCTCCATCCCATTCGTGCCCTTTCCCTTTCCCCCTCCCACACACACCTACCCATGCCTACGCAGCGCTGGAGAAAGGCTGTAAGCAAGGCACTACCACTGCCGGGAGCTGTGGGTTTGAGATTAATCAACCAGCAAAGAAATTTCACCCTTTTGACCAGAATTTTCCATAAGTGATTGAACATGAGTTAGCAAAATAAATTTAAAAAGAGAAAGAAATATCTAAATATCTAAATTTCCTCTCGTACTCAGATACAGCAACATGGTTAAGATCACTTCTCTGCAATAAGCTAAAATTAGAGCAAAAAGGGCACACATTGAGTGCCTGAGAGAAGGTGTTCGGCAGCAGGATCTGCACTGAAGGGACACTGGGAGCTGGTGTCTGGGCAGCAGGACCTGTCTCAGGGGATTTCCTTGCGGAGTACCCTGCCCCCACCAGCTTCAAATACATTGCTATTGGTATCTTTTCATCTGTTGTCAGCCCTTAAAAAACCAAACAAACAAACCACACCACAAAACAAAAAGCAATCCTCCTCTAAAAGCAGCCACAGAAAAACAAGTCTTACCCCCATAATGCCCCAATAAGAAAGGAGCAGAAGGGAACAAGGAGGGCTTGGGAAGGAAGAGGTGCAGGATCTCGCTTTCTGAGGGTCCTTTGGAAACTCTGGGAGCACTCTGCATATTCTGCAACAATGACTCTAAAGCCCAAGCTGCTTCAGCTTCGCCAATACACCGGGGGAGGAGACCCAGGGTGGTGAAGGAGTTAAAAATAAAACCAAACACTGAAAAGCTATTTGTACACTGTTTCACCCTGGCGATCATTTCAAGTCGTGGTTTCTTTAACTGACTGAGCAGCACACCTGCAGAGCAAGTTAGGGCAGGAGACACCCCTCCATAAATACCAGGGAGAACCCTGCTCTGGCTGTGCCTCCTCTGCACAGGAAGACAACACTGGTGCACTTGTCTTCATAGGAATGTCCTACACTTCACAGTTAGGAAACAAACAAAAGATGGGCAGGGAATATGATTGCCCTGAATACAATTTCAGCTTTACAACAGTTAACACTGTCCTTATCTGGGTTTCAACAACTACAAGGTCTTGGGCACCTGGTCATTCCTCCTTCACCCCACAGTCTCTTAACCTGCTAAAGAAGGAGATTGTGCCAGATTTTAGATCAAGTGTGGCCATAAATACTGCAGCCTCCTCTGCCCTGTCCAGGTGACCTGAAACCCCAAGTGCCCAACTTGGCAATTAAGTAACCCCTGAATGTGGCACAGTCCTGTGAAAGGCAGGTGTCCATCTCCTCCAGCCTCAGTTCAGCGTTCCAAGGTCTGTAATCCAGCACTGATCACTGGAGGTCAGGAGCAAAAGGCTGGAAGCAAAGGCATTCCTCACAGTTTTGGTTTACTCATAATCCAATACAACACCACCAGTTCTCACCTCTGGGAAGATTACTTCCTTAAAAAAAACAACCAACAACACAAAACCAAAACCCAAACCAACTTCAGTCAGTGCATCAGCCATTGCTTGAGTCACACGCAGACAGAGTGTGCCAAACCCACCTGGCAGCTGCACCGTTGACCTCAGCCTTTGCTCCTCTCCCTCCACCTCAACACTAGCAAGGAGATAAACTGCTTCATAATGCCCTGAAGGTTTAAATCAGAAACCTAAAAGCAATGCTACTGTGGGCACAGACATCCTCTGTGGGGTGGGGAAGAGTGGAAGGGGTTTGGCAGCCGATGGCTCTGCTGACCAGGTGCCCATCAGCAGCTTCCTCTCCCTGGAGCGCAGGAGAGCCACAGGCACAGTCACCTGCACCACCAACCACTGCATGGGGCTGCAGAGAGCTGCCTCTGTTGGCTCAGTGCCTCCTAGGAAGGCACAAATTTTGATTTTGAAAAACAAGGCAGCAATTTTGTAATATGATAACCTTACAGAGTTTCTCAAGCCCTCCATATGCAGTCTCTTGACAATGGTTTAATTTTTTTGTTTGAAATCAAGCAGGGGAGCAGCACTCGTACAGATTGGCTCTTGGATGCCTTTCAACTCAAAGCAGGTGAAAGGCCTGCTCACGGTTGAGCCAACTAAGAAGCAGACAAATCCAAGAACATTTCAGATTCCAATCTAGCACTGGTCCTGAAAAGTAAAGCTCACCATCTGAGAACTGAGACCAAACCAGAAACAAGTAATTTTTGAAATGTGTTAGCTACAATCAGTCTGAAGAGGCAAGTCCATTAACTGACACCACTGATGTTGGAAAAATTGCAAGTAATAGCTCAATGTCTGGTGTTCAAATAAGCATCTCTAGTATGGCTTTTCGTCCAAAGCTTAACCAAACTATTCAAACTTGCTGGTGTGCAAAACCAGGTTAAAAGGAACAACCCTGCAGAAGCCCTAATTCTTCACACTGCTGGTGAACATAAGGAGGTTTAGGTATTTACATGGTACNACCAAACTATTCAAACTTGCTGGTGTGCAAAAGCAGGTTAAAAGGCACTGCTGGTGAACACAAGGAGGTTTAGGTATTTACATGGTATGGAATTTGATTCTAGAAACAGGGCAACCAATCTTCCCCTGCTTTTCCTCAAGACTAAATCATTTTTTTCTTATTCTGACAATAGCAGAGCACAACCTCCTTCTGCTCTCACCTCATTACACCGTGGCAGGAGGCAGCCACGGGCTGCCTACAGACCCTACAACCAAAGGCTCTTCCTTCCCTTTGCCAGCTTACAGAACTGTGGCTCTGGGGCTACCCTATAACCATTTGCAGCACAGGATGTTCATACACAGAGATGACAACTTCACTGTGAGAAACAGAGGGAAGCTTGGGGAGGGAGTTTGACGAGGCAACACACAGGTGCCTGTAGAATGGAGTGTAGGGCTAAGCAGACCACTTTTGGTACCAGTATTTACCATTCTCACCTCACTCTACCCCACTCCCCCCAAGCACACACACCCTCCCCACAGCACTCAAGTCTCTCCTACACTTTGAATTCCTTTGCTGCTGAGCATGGTAGTCAGCCCTTTCATGTTATTTTACAGCAGACTATAAAGACTTTGGTCCTGTAAAGCTCTCTCATGACATGACTGACCTTGTTACTCTTTATGCTACTCCAGTTTCCTAAGAAAGAAAAAAGTAGTTAAAAATGCTCAAGTGATTCAAACAAGTACTGTGTTCATCTTCAGAAATGGCTGGCATCACCTTGAGATCAAAATATCTACCTGATCACCACAGGAAGGCTTTAGAGCTTCAAGTTCTATATAGATAAAATTTCAACAGCACAATCCTTTTTTTTTCCCCCCACCAAAAATAATCATGAAAAGCACCAGAAATATATGCAGCAGGAAGCTAACACCAATTCCAGCTTTCCTTGCATTAGTCTTGATAACATCATCATTTGTTGAGGAAGGGGACAATATAAATTAACAAAGTTGTGGCAGTCTGGGTAGGCTGGGAGGGCAATATTTATCTGTTGAAAGTAGGAGTTGCAATGACAAACAAGAAGCATTACACTGATTAAGTAACTCAGGTTGCTGTACAACGTAATTGTGCATTACATTTGCAGCCTTGAGTTCTGCTTTAATAACTGGTGTTAGACAAAACAATTGGACTGTAGCTGTACCACACTGCCTGCCAGACCTTACTTGCTTTGATCTTGCAGAAGGGTAAAAATTTTGAAGAGAAAGTTTGGAGATGATCTGAATGATGCTCACAGCTTTTCAAGCTTGGAATTTGGTGGTTAGTGCATTAAGCATTACTCACTTTCTGAACAAAGTGGAAAGTTAACACAAATTGGCAGATGACTAACTGTCCAAGAAAGAGATTACTGAATGAATCACTGACTCTACTTTTAGTCTAATAATAAGACAAACGAAGAGGAACAAGAAGGGGAAAAAGACAAACAAAAAATTTCCTTGCAGAGTGCTTCTATTTGCACTGGCCATGAACCTCCAGCTACCACAAACTATTTGATAGTTTACCCTGAGTTTTACACTGGGGTTAGCTCACTGACATGCCTCATGATTACTTCACACCATCAATTAATTTGGATTTCTGTAAAAAGAATTCTGCACCACAATTCCCTTCAGTACACATTTAATAACAGTTACAGGAATAAAAGAAGGGACTGGAAATGAAATTAAATCACTGAGTAGATTCAGAAGCATTTGGCAAGGTTACAGGTTCAACACACAGGAGTACCTCAGGCACATCAGATACCTGACACTGATCTGAAGCAGAATTTAGGTTTCTCAGCTCAAAAGCAGGACCTTACCAAAAGGCTGCAGATACTTTAGGTTTTGCTAGTCAAGTTCTGGCCAAAAGTCTGCCTAATATGCATGGCCAGCATTCAGCCTTGCATGAAATCCCCACGTGTTGCTCAGGAACCCAGGAGCAGCACTGTCCCCCTCCTGAATAAAGCTGACCAGCTCCAGAAGGTGATCTGGGTCTGCCACTCAGCAAAGGCTCTGCTTCCCCAGGGCTCCCCTGCTTTAGCTCTGCTGCTCTTTGGACCTGTGGTCTTACTTGTCAAATTGTCTAGAAAATTAGCTGTGAAAATGATAAATTGACACATGCTAGGTTGGGAAGCTAAATCAGCTCAGCAAAGTCCAGCAAGTACAAAGCCAAGCTGGATCTCCTGTTTCCAACCAGCAGCACCAGAAGTTATCAGCTCCTAACATCACCATCTTGTTATGAATGAGGTCAGACTCCCTCCTTCACTTGAGTAAAATCAACGTGCTCTGGTCATCTGCTGAAATTGTTACTCAGCATCTTTAAGTGCACGTGCTTGCCATCATCCTCAGAGTGATAAAAAGTTGAAAGAAAGAGCTGAGAGTCTAGGATTGCAGCCAGCAGGATCAAAAAGTTCCCTGCACTCACCAGGTCTGCTCATCTCCTCAGCTATAACTTGAGTTTAAAATGTAAATTCACAAGAGCTCATCACAGCTGGAAGATACATGACATGACCAGGTCACATCAGGTCAGGAGCAACCACAATCAGGTGGGAATAACAACAGTTGTTTGAATATTTGCAAAACATAGCACTTTTGCATTTTGTTAACAGAAGACTTGCTTGATTGAGTTCTGTTTTCCTCCATCGTTTCTTTCTGTCTGTTGCAAACACGAGCCAACACCAAATGGCCCAAACCTCTCATGCCCTGGCAGCAAGCTCTAGCTGCCAAGCTCCAGGTTAGGCTAAGCAGGGACTGTGAATGGTTTTTTTCAGTACCACCACATTGCAAAAGCAAGACATGAGTGAGCTTCAGGAGATGGGTTACTGTACTCTAGGGGCCAGGTGTCCTATGGTCAGCTTTAGGTCTTTTAACAAATTTTGATTTAATATGATCCCTTAATCCAGGTCCTTGCAAACTCAAACAGCAGAAACATAACCCTACACAACCAACCAATAATCTTCTGCCAATTTAGCTCTCAGGGCTGGCCCACTGTGGGATGAGACAGATTCCAGGGCAAGCACAAGGAAAGGAGCAGAGATGATACAGAGCAGAATCACTGTCTCAAAATTCAGTAGCAGCAGTGTCTGTTACCCTTCACAGCTCCAGCCCTCAGTGATTGTGGACACAAGTCCCATTTCTGAGACAGCAGAGCTCAAAACATGGATGAGATTTAGATGTGTTACTCATTTGTCATGACCCAACCCTCAAGACACTTCTGATGGAAAGATTTTTCTAAGGATAAGCTGAAATCACAGCACTGAACCCATGTCCTCTTGAACTCTGAATAACCACTTACATCGTGTTTTGCAGTTCTTGCTGATTATTCTTCTGTGAACTTCAGCAAGAACTGTCCGTAAATAAATCCCTTAAGTTGGAAGTTAGCCTTTTCTGCTACACTGATCTGAAAACAGTACAATCTCTCTTATTGTTGCCATGTAACAAACAACTGGATTTTCACATGTTTCAAAGTTGTATCTCCACAGGCTTCTGTGCCTCTATTTTTAGTGCTTCTCTCCCAGTAAGAAGCTACAAGACAAAGATTCATCACCACAGTCTGGTTATACAAGAAACTAACAATCACATCCAAGGTATTTCAGCACAATCCAGATTAACTACATAAATATATTTAAATATTTAGTAGTAAAAGATTCCTGTTGACACTGAGGGAGCTGGTGTAAGCCTAGATTTACTGAGGATCTGCCTCAGAGTGGATTTTGTGAAAAACACATCCTGCTTTTAAAATACAATAATAAGAAACAAAGGCCCCTCACATCCTTGCAAGGAATAATTTACTAGTATAAATATTGCAACGACAGAGAGTGTATAAACATGTAGGTTTCATATATGTTGGAATTTTCACTCTAACAGGGAAGATAAGATTAGCTCTGCCTCATTTATAGTCTTCAAATCCTTGAACAACACAGGCAACTTGAAAGCAGGCAGCAACATTATGTTTATTCAGCAGATAAGGAGACATTGATTGGACTAGCATTAAAAGTGGAATACCTTGTATCAAAGAATTAAAGTTTTGATATAACAGCATGGAGGGCATAATCTGCTTAGATGGAAACAGAGAACACAGGGCAGAGGCTTTACAAAAAGATTTCAACCTCATAGGTAAAGAGCTAAAAGGATGAAAGGCTGTGTGAAAACTGTTACTAAGAAAAAAAAAGAGAGAGAAAAGAATTTAATAGATCACTTTCTGATTTGCCCTTTTTTTAGTATCACTTAGTATCACTTTCAGTACTGGAAGACTTGCATTTCCTCCTAGGTAATGACAGACACATCCTGCAGTTGTCCTTTATTCTTTAACTCTTATTTTCCGTTTAATTTCCACTCCAGATCCTCTGACCTCAGCTCAAACAGCAATACAGGTCACTCAGCAATCTTACTGTCGTCTCTTTACTGGAGGGGGAGAGGTGGAGAACAGCAGCTTGGCAAGATGAGGTAGTGTGCCAAGTCCTTCCCCACTCGACATAAATAGATTATATTTTCCAGATGCACATCTCTGACATCAAGGCTCAGCCTCAGCAACACTCACTGTGGTGAACACTGAGGAGACAGCAGAGGGGAAGATTTTAGCACCGCAAGCAGTGCTAGGATTAGGTTCTTTTTTGGAGGGGAGGAGAGATCTTCCACTGTTGCACAGCAAATCACTAAAGCTTCCATAAGTTAAAAAAAAATAAAGCTCCAAGTAATATTTTCCAACCTTTCACTAAGTGTAGAGGCCAAAACCACACGTTTTAAAGGTCTTCCACAGTTTTATTATTAGAAGTAGAAACCCTACTGATACTGATGAGTCATTTGTATTGGCGGAAACCAAGAACACCCATTTTCTTCATGTGTTACAAAGCTCCCCATGTGGTTTTCTATTCATTACTGGTCAAAGCAGTTGACTAAAAACAAAACAAGTGACAAGAACTCACCTTATTGTTATTAAAACCTGCTTTATACCAGATGATTCTGTTTATCACACTTTTAAAGATGGCTTATTTTTTCGCCCCATTCCACAAAACCAAGGAAAATACACAAAAGACAACTGCAAATCTCAACTCCATGAAAGGAAATCCAGAACTGCAGATGGATAATTCATGCTGCTTCTGCAAAGGCTTTTGTGATTGACTAAGAAAGGAAAAAGAAAGGAGGGACGAAAAAAAAAACAAACCAACCACAAGATCAGTTAAAAATCACCAGTCAGCAGAAGCTAGCATTCAGAGGATCCTTATGAGTAATCAGAATAAAGTCTGTAAATAAAGAAGCAGTTGTACAAGAGTGTAAGTTCTCATCTTCATGCAAATGAAGGAATTCTTTTACCTAAGGGCCAGTGACATTGCCACACAGGAGATAAAAAACAGACTAAGAAACAGCAAAATTCTGAAAGCTAAAGATAGCTAAAACCAGGTTTTGAAAGTTTAATCATAATTTCTTGCTGGCTTTAAAGAAGATTTCTACCATAAAAAGGAGTGGATCGTAGGGAACTGTACAGCTTGCAATTGACAAGGGAAAACACAATTCATATGCTGGACTTGGCATACCCAAATTAGGAACAATGCTTGGAGGGGGAGGGTTGATATATCCCATTCACAAAAAAGAAAGGGAAACAAAACAAATCCCAGAGGTTTATCCCTGCTGAACATCCACAGCATCTAGATGCACTTCGAGCACAACCTCTGCAGCAGTGCAATGAATTTCTGCTTTACTCTATGCACCTAGCAGAGCAGCAGCCTGGCAAAAATGACAGAATATTTTGATATTACTAGGGAAGAAAACCACAGCAAAGCAGTGACTGGAGAACTGAAAACAACCTTTGAGCAACAGCTCAGCACTGACAGTCTCTCTCTGCCTGCGTCTCCCATTGTGGATAGTTTATAGCAAGGGTAGCTCCAAGCTGCACCAGACACGTGAGTCAGCAAGAGCAGCTTGTAGGAAACTGCTGACATGTTCAATTGCTCTCACAAACCCTGAACACACCTACCCACTAAATAAAAAACAGGCTGCATGCAAATTGGGGTAAAGGAACACCTCCACACCTACAGTTCCTGTTTTCCTAGTTCAGCTTTAAATTTTAAAGCCATCACTAATAAAGAGAACACAAACAAAAACCCTCAGTGGATGCCAGCTATAATAAGGAGCTATGATTAAGTCTCAAGGGTCATTTTGCTTATTTTGACATAAACGCTTTTCCTCTTTTCAAAAAAAGAGAATTGTTGCTCCACAGCCCAAAGCTCTGCATGGTGACAAGCAGTAAACAGTTCCTGTTTTCTTAGCAGGCAGACACCTATGCACCAAAATCCTTCTACCCATCACAGCCCAGCTGAGTGTCTGCAAAAATCAGGAGAAGAAAAAAAAACACCCAAAAGCTTTCCATTTCAAGTCCTACTGAAGGTAAACTGGAAATTCCCAGATTTTCATTCACAACAAGCATCTGTTCAGTTAATATCACAGCTAAGAGTGTTCTATGCAAATTATAGGTCTTGGGAATAAATATGGGAATATCTGACCCTTTAGGTAACTCTTCTCACTAAAAAGAAGAAAAGGGTGAACCTCAGGTCCCAGTGCCTCTTGTCCATGCAGCCACCACCACCTCCTCCTCCTCTTCTTGTCAGGCAATGAATCCAAAGCGTCCCAGCTTGCTCTGAGGGCAGGTTTGCACCAAGCAGGTTTAAAGGGGGTATAGGGGCAGAGGAGACTGGGGAGCAATGAGGGGTTACACATGGAGGGGCTGCATGCCTGGCAGAGCCCTAACCCATGCAGTTCTGCCCCTGTCACATTAGGAACTTTTGGCAGACAACTTGTTTCAAGTCAAATGGGGACACATCTATCGATCTGCTGAGATGCCAGTGCAGCACAGCTAGTGCTCTTCAGGTTGCTGCTGTGGCTCTTTCTGCATAAAGATCAATACAATCAAGCAGAGGAGTCTTCCGAGCCCAATTTTTGACAGATCGAAGTCCTGCTGTACGTGTAAACTTGTAGCAGAAAGGTTTTCCCAAACCTATCCCCTTGTCCTTTTTTCTTTACCTGTTCTGAATACATTGTTGCTTTTTTGATCAATACAACTAGTTCTACTAACTCAGGAGCTTTGAGTCCATCACTGGCCACAAAAGCATTTGTATGCATGCCACTGCTTGCCTGCTTTAAAATTATAATTCATAGTCCACGAGTGGCACAGGAAGCAGTGCTCTTTTCAATCCACTACAAAGCTGCTTCTGCCTAACTAAAAGGCAAAACAAACACATTGCAACTCAGCTGGCTATATTCATACATTTTACATCTTCTTGATGCAAGCTTCAAATAAATGCATACCATTCAGGCAGCTGCCAAGGTTAATGCCTTTTAGCTGAATTTAAGGGAATGATGATCATTTTTTGTAAGAAGCTGAATAAGCAGTTTAAGCATTATTCTGGAAAACCTTTGGGAGTTACTGGGGGTAGAAATCTACTGCCCATTCAGCTACTAGAACAAAATCATTTAGGCACCTACTTAAATATCAGTAAAGAACTGCAGTATCAGAAAGACTCCCCTCCACATTCTCTTAAGGCATCTGTAGTCAGGAAGAACACTGAAAGCAGCAGGACTAACTTCAACACATTAATGGAACGACTGGTATATTTCCCCTGACATGGTTCAAGCCAGAAACCACTAATATATGACCATCACACCTAAAATGAGCTGAGCTGGAAATTCAGACCTAGAGGTGAGAGATGAAAGTGTGCATGCCTTCAAACCTAAGTCAGATCTACTAAACACTACAGGTATGTTCATGCAGCTTGTAAACTGAGAAGCCATTCAGAGAGCATTCCTTCAAGTAAAAGAGCATGTACATTTTGATTTGAATGCATAAACCACATTCATACTACCTAAACTAAAATCACCGGAGACTGTGTTCACATCACACAATAAATGCTATTCAATTGACACCAACAGTTTATTACATAAAAATGTCATTACTACCAAAATGCTACTTTGCATATTAATGTTACACATCTCATTTTTCAGCTTTGTACCATAAATGTCTCTTAACTTCACTCCAGGAGGTCTCCTCTTTATCTGTGTGTATGTGAAGTTCCAAACAAAAAGAAGATTACAGGCACACAATGAGAAAACACTTCTTTTTATTTTTCTGGAATTTTTAACATGAAAAAAACAAATGATCACTGATTATTTTTTTCACAGCTGATGATATTTTTACAGAAAACCTTAAGGAAAACAACTAATTGGCAATCACACTACAGCCTCGTTAAGAAAGATAGCTATTGCACTTCAGAACAGAAAATCTAGCAAAGAAAGTTTTAAAATAAGCAAAGGCAAGCAACTTCTCTCACATATTCCACACTACACATCATCTGTAGAGGGTTTTATTTTCAGCTCTCTCTGTCATTAATTACACACACACATAAAGAGATACACAAGACTGCTATATAGTATGGGGATTTTATTAAACTCATTAATTTCAATGAGTCTCTGAGGCCTTCTGCAATGTTGAAGATTTATCAGAACCTACTCATATTAAGAGCATCATGTCACTGCCTATTTATTGGGATTTGGACTATCATTCTCAGCTAGCAACTCAGGCGCTATCTCCAATTCTCCTCCCTGCCCAGCACAGAAGAGCAAACAACCAATGTTTTCTTGCTGCATAATGAATGACAGAAAGCAAAGAGAGAGGGTGAGGAGAGCATCCCACCTACATCACCAGTGGATCCTGCCAGTCTGCCTGACATTAACACCAATACATTTCAGATGTGCCTTCAGGTCAGAAAAGGACTAGGAATACCTGTCCTAGCACTGCTTCCTAGTGTGAGATACCTGGGCATAAGCAGTTGCTGATGATTAACCAGCATGTGCACCAGTCATGTACCTTCTGTGTGCACCTTTCCTATCCAACCCTCACAACTGCAAGAGTTTACAAAACATTTAGTTGTTCAAGCACAAATTACAAAGCAGTGTTGCCTGGCACTGCCCAGAAACGAACACTCACTCTGCTTCTGTGGAGTATTTCTGCAGAAGATCTCTAAACACCCAATCTCCAAAGTCACTAGGGACTTTTCTTGCCCACTTGACAGCTCAGTGCACTGCCACACATCTGTCTGAATGGCTTGTCAGTGCTACAGAGCAAGCCAACAGAAAAACCAGACTTATGAGACTGGTTTTTCAATCTTCTACTTTTCCAGTTAGTCACAGCTTTCTTCTTCTT